>PVKB01000430.1:271562-712548 GCA_004027205.1 Ctenodactylus gundi
GCACGCGGGCACCAGGATCCTTCTGCAGCAATCGTTTATTATAACATTGATGAGAGGAAGACCCCAAGCCCCAAAATGGCACGGTTTATATATCCTTTAGGTTACATCTGGGTGGGGTGTTGGTTCCTGATTTGCAAAGGCCATTCAGGCCATATAATGAGTCCGAATGACGTGACTCCGGGGCTGGTCTTTAGCCTAGACGCATATATAGTGGCAATTGTTTGCTAATCAGCCGGCTGGATGCCAACGCCATCTTGTAATGGCGTTTGCAGGCTCTCTATAGGAATGGTGGGTAAGTTCAGCACAGGAGTTACACCGCAAGGACTCCACAAGTGCCTTGCATGTTTCTTAGTCTACAGTCCAATTGAGATTAATATTCTTCTCCAATCTAAAGGCTTTCAGAAGGTTCTGCAGTGATCCCTGATTGTACAGAATCTACTGTTTTGGTGCAATTACAACATACAGAATTATATAATGTTTTGGTGTCTCTTTGATATATTACTATATAATTTTTGATAACTTTCACTATAACTTCTTTTCTTTTGCCTTACTAGGCTGCAGTTTCTTAATGTTGACTCACGAAAACACTCATCAACTTGCTCTGTATAAAATGAAATAATACTTTTTATTCATGCGTCAAATTATACTTTCCAAAGGCGACATCATTATGCATCCCTTCCATGTGTATTTTTGAAAATCTGACGATGGCTCTTCCCAATCCAAGATGGTTTCTGTAGTTCCTTTCCTTCTATTTTGGTGGATTTTTATTCATTTCTAGGCAGAAACGAAGAGCACATCATAAAGGCATAAGACAATGCCGATCTCAGTTTTTTTTCTTTCTGCTGTTTTCAAAGCGTAGGTCTTTCAAGCCCGAAGATCAAGGTGGTAAAGTCATCCTGCTAAAAGATTTAAGGAAGGACCACAAAGAGAAAGTAGACATGGCCAAGGACAGTAGCTGGCAGGAAACCTCAGCTGCTTGATTCTTTCCAGCCAATGAACAAAGGGACTAGTACGGAAGCCTGAGAGATTGTTGCAGTTTGACTGATACAATAGAGAGACTCCAGGATAATACTGCCCAGTGGAGCCAAGAAAATTCTTCCCAATCTAAAGAATAATAATAATAAATGATTGTTATTATTTTGAGATACTAATTTAGGATAATATATTGCATAGATAGACAAATAAAGCATGGTACATTTGTTATTTTCACTGTTATATCTATAGAATTTAACACAAACTAACAATCTCAACATTTATCGAAGTGCATATGTATTTTATTTTTAAATTAAATTTCTTCTGAATATTTCCTAGTGTTCCCCATTTCTTTTTTCTCTTCTTTTGGGTGCTGGGAATTGAACACGCTTTGCTACTGAGCTTTATACTTAGCTTTTCCCACTTTCTTGTGACATGTTTTTTATCATCAAGAGTTTTCATAAATTTATTTATGCCTCCCTCCACTAGAATATAAGCTCAATAAAGGCCAGATTTTTTGTATGTCTTATTTGTGGTTATTTTCCCAGTAGGTAGAAAACAACTGTCGTGCCTTGGCTTAGATGTCATAGGAGAATCTGAATATAATTCTAGTTGCTCTTTGAAATAAGCAAAAAATTCAATCATAAGTATTAGGGAAGATTGGCATACAGATATTCCTCTGTTCTGTTATTTGTAGTGACTGAATTGCAGAATAAATGCAAGTGATGTTTTCATTTTGTGCAAAGGCCTACATTTTTAAATCCAGGTAGCAAGCACAAAACACTAATTTATCTTCTTTTATCATTCCACCCTTGGCTCATATTAATAAAAGTCCCTTTAATTTTTCTTCCCTTTATAAACGTAAGGTATCATTCAGCAGTTCTTATTAACAATACATCCATTTCATTACGTACCGGTCCTGAATGGCACCTGTTGACTAGCCATGGGAGTCTTTTTTCTTTTACTTCAATCTGTATTCATGAATTCTAAGTTTTATAAGCCTTTAAAAAATTTTTGCCTGACCTTGCTAGGGTTTTCAAAAGCTATTGAATTAATATCATCTGACTTTAATGTGCTGTTTGGTCCTTTTCGATCATTAATGAAGATGTAAAACAAACTGGACTTCGTGGCCTTTTGTCATATTTCTTGATTTGCCATCCTCAGCCTGCGACCCTACTCACTCATAGAGCTCAGATCAAGTCCAATTTGGAAAGATGCCCTTTAAAAATAACGAATCTCAGCCTTGTTATTCCTGACACACCCCTATTCAGTGTGCACCAATGCTGAGCTCAAAGTGTTTCCTAGCGAAATAGGATAGAAACTCAGAAAGGTAGAAAATACAATAAAACATTGCTGCACCTGCATCCTGATGGCATGATTTTCAGTGAAACAAAGAAATCCGATCTGACTGAAGTCAGGCAAGTCTCTCCTTGACACATCACTTCTTAAAAGAAAGTAAATATAAATAAATAAAATGAGCCATGCAGAGTTGGTATAGAAAATACCAGTTTATCGGTACCATTAAGGTAACAAGGATTTACATCACTGTATCATTTCTTTGTAGGGTCTTGTGTCTAAAATTCCTAAGAAAGGTATCTTATGCAAACGTTTTATAGATCTGATTAATAATTTTGTGAAATTTACATGGATTCAGATTAAGCACAATGCTGGGCTCCTTTGTTCTGATTGAATTTTTTTCTGCAGCGCTCTTGGAGACGGGGAATCTTTTTTTTTGGGGATATTATAAAGAACACAGTCAGATTCTAGAAAGAAAATGGCATTTAACTAGAGGTTAGTGACATAGCCTCCATTATGTCAGCATCTACAAAGCTTTACTTGGCCTTCAGTAGAATCGTGATTGACAATCAACTCTACCACCCAAGGCTCTGAGTAATCCCGAAATATCCAAAGCCATTTGTACTGTGTATTATTAGCCCAAATAAGTAGTTACCCCACACAGTCAGTCTCATATACGACAGAGTTAAAAGTACTTTATTATTCACATCACTTTATAATTTTAAAATTTTAAAGTGTTCAGTTCTTAGTAAGACTGAAACATTTTTTCGACCCAAGCGAGGATGGCGAGCTTTGAGAGTCGAGCGCTTCGCTGACACTTAATAAAGCCATCGCGAACTCATTTCCTATGCCTCCCATCACCATAATGTAGGTTGATTGCCATCCCAATGAGTTTCAAATCCGGAATCAGAAAATGACCCAGTGAAAATAAACAAAATCATTAGAATAAACCAGTCAAATCAAGATCCTGTTTTCTCTGCTGCCTCAGATCCCCTGTCCTTCCAACTTTTCCATCTCAAAGCAAATCTTCTGTCGGTTGTAGTTCTGTAAGCTTCTTTTTTGGGGGGTGTGGGGGGGCGGCATACATTCACATTCTCCCCAAGAGTGTGGCAAGTGGAAAACTTATGTTTTCAAACCACTCACTCCCATGTGGCTCCATGCCCAGAACAAGTCCGGCACAGCAATCATCTAGATTTTTGTGAACATATTTCCCGGGCTATTCCTTCTGCCAGCCTCGGATATGCCCCACTTATCAGTACACAGGGATGCTCACACCTAATAGTCAGCACTACCCTGGTAGGCTCAACGCTCACAGCCAGCTTCGATTCTCTCTGCAGTGGGAAGCCTTTCACTTTCCATGGCCACCTTTTCTCTTTATAGAAGGGACACCAGGGTTTCTGAGAGATTTCCTAGCTCCATAAGCTTATTTTTTTCATCATGTCTCATAGAACTTGAAACCACCCAAAACCAGAACATTTCTTATCCCTCTCTGCTTTTCCTATGGCTTCCTGCTTAATAGCTTGGCTGATGTTGATTGGTTCACCTTGAATATCCTCTCTTACTCTTTCCTGTTCCGGGTGAATTATATCATGCATCAAAGTACCTACCTATAGATATCAAAGGGACAATGTTATGGGCTGAGCTGAGTTCTTCCAAAGTACAGGCATTGGTGGCTAAGCTCCAAGGACCTTAGAAAACGACTATGAAAATGTTTTTAAAGAGAGAAACAAACTAAAAATGAGGTCAGTGGAATGACTTCTACTCCACTATGACCAGTAAAAAGAGGGAATTAAAACACAGATATGCACAGTCAGGACACCATGTGGAGACACAGAAAAAAAGGAACTGGCACACTGAGGACAGAGCTCTCAAAACCAAACCTGATGGCACCTAGTTGTCAAATCTGTGAAAAATACATTTCTCTCTCTTTTTTAAAACCACCCATTCTCTGGTACTTTGTTATAACAATACTAGCAAATCAATATAAGCATCGGTTGTATGCTGAGCACTTTAAAAGTCACCAGGACATAATGTGGAGCAAAAGAGATAGGATCCTTTTATGGAAAAACCGAGGAAGGATAGAAGAAATATTTGAAAATAACTGAATGTTGCATACGATGGCTTTGGGTATTCTGCTATTCCATTATATAGGTCTTTAAAAATATCTTACATTATTCAAAATTGTGCACTTATATTAGTTATGGAAGAAATAGGAGTTGCAATTTGTGGGCCTCGGAATGGGAGAACTAAGAAAAAAGAGGAAGATTGCACAGTTGAATCTCCACTAACATTTGCAAGCAACACCACGGCCACTTTCTCCTTTGCATACTTAAAACCATGCATGCATTTTTCCTGCTTCGGCATGGGAGCCACCGAGGAAGCTCTTCTAGTGACCAATTTCATTACACTAGGGACAATTTTCGCAACTTCCTCATCCTTACCTTATAGCCCTCAAGCATTGTAAACGCAGATGCAACTCCTAAAAGTCAACACAGAAGTAGCTCCTGGCCATGGTAAATACATAAGTGGCTTCTGAAATCACTGGACCAGCCGCTACTTGAACTAAAGGCACGTGTTTCTGCCAAGTTTTAATCTTGTTCTTTTCTTCTTTAAGTAGTTAACAATTACATAAGCTTTCTCTTTAATCTAAACACTTCAAAACATTAATGTTCTGGGGAAAGTCAACATAAACCAACTGGTTTTTCAACCTCCAAGTTAGACTGACATTGATTCTCTGTTTTTAAATTGCTTGCAAGCATAATAGCACTGAACCCTTTCTGAAGCAAGCCATGCACTTTACCCACATTTAGAGAGGAAGGAGGTTCTGTGGTCTATAGTAGAGGACACAGCACATCCACCAAGAAGGGATTCAAACACATTTAAACTTAAAAGTGTATAGTCGAAAGACATGTACACTCACAGGCGTGAAAGAACACATTTATTTGATCTAAACTTATATCCCACAATAAATAGGTTCTATCACCAAATGTTAGCACCCATGTTATCCTATAAATATTTTAGAATTCTCCATTGTGTTTTCAGGCGGCAACATTATTTTATACCGTATGCATAAGGAAAGCATTGAAATAAGCCAACACATTATCATAAACATAATTTGGCCCTTTTTTGTTCCTTTTTAGACATCTTTGATCCTCAAAAACCTAAAAGGAAAACTCTGCAGCTCTGAGAAGCCCAGTATAGACACAGGTCATTGCAATCCAACACACTGTGGAGTAACCCTTAGTCGTTCATCAAAGCTCAGTGCCTTTGGGGGTTAAGACTGTTCCTGATTCACATTTGTATCCATGGAAATTGGAGTCCCTGGATAAAATGGAACTTCAGTGTAGGTTAGAACCATAAGTGAATGATTAACCTGATAGATGAATGAGCAGAGGAAAAAGGAATGAGAAGGACAATGGCCTGATGCTTGACCTCTGCTTCCTAACTACGCAAGAACTGTAGAGATGGGCTATTCAGACGCCTCTCCCTCAAGGACCCCTCCTTTGCTAATCAAAAAAGGGAAGCAGGGAAGCAAGCTATGTGACTCAGTGTGAGGACTGTTGAAAGGAGCCACCTAGAGGGATAAATTGTGCCCAATGCAGAGCTCTCTGAGGAGCCCAGTGGCTGCCATTTACTACTGCTCATTGTGGCAATAAATGGTTATTCTTTGGAAGTATGAAAGCCAATCAGCTGGTTTTGCAGCCTTGCTCTCCATATTTTATACACATGGCAAATAAGTCTACAAATACTAGTTTAGAGTACTACATAGCAGCTGTGACAAAAATGAAGATAGCGAATTTTAAGATGATATAGACATAATAATGGGTTAAATAAAATTGTAGAATAGGGAACAAAGAGTCTGAAGATTTTGTCTAAAGGTCTTTGGATATTGGTTCAAGATGAAGACATGAAAAAGGAATCTTCAGGCCTTCCTGATTCAAAAAATACAACATGAACAAAGGCATAAAAACTGTACCCATGAAATAATCTCCACTTAATCAGTTTGTCCATGCAGGGACAATTGATCCAATCTCACTTGCTGTCACAACCAGCCTAAAAAGTATATTTCCACCATCAGCAAAACTAAAAATGAACCTAAAATGCTTTACATGTACACTGTCTATAAGTCTTCAATTTTCGAATATATTTTAACTCGAACAATCTGGTTTTTTCAACTTTATAAGTGATGGCACAAAATAAGTAAGATCAGTATTTTTTGTATGATGTATATTGTGTTGTATATGTCATATGTAAGATCTGCATGTCATTTAATGCATGTATTGCATTGCATGTGCTTCTCACATGATCTACACACATTGCTATTTCAGAACACAGGAAGGCAGAGCCCATTCAGGCCACATCATCAGCCAAATATTTAGGAAGGAAGTGATTTGGGTGCAATTCCTCCTAAGACAGAAATTCAGTTGTTTTCTGGATTAATTCCACCTAATCTTAGTAGCTCAAGTCAAAAGCAGTTATCTATCTCCTTTTCATCCAATGTAGCCATCAGGGTTTCTGTCCGAGAAAGGTGGGGCAGAGGCAAACAGGTGCCCTTAAACAATCTCTTGCTCTGATGTTAAATAATATGACCAGTAAGAACCAGTAATTATCAATATACTTTAGTGCGTTTTATAACAAAATCATTCCCTTTTCCTCCAAAGAGGAGCAATTTCATTTCAGGGATGCAGCCAACAGCCCGTAGCAGAATACAGGCAGATATTAATGAACTCAAGCAATCTCATTAGCGTCTAATTCCAGTTTTTCATTTTTATTACTGTAATCTCTCTCTCTCTCTCTCTCTCTCTCTCTCTCTCTCTCTCTCTCTCTTCTGCATGCAAATCTTTTGACAATATATGCATGGCTTTGAACAGAGGGACCCTCTAGTGGCTAAGTTTTCCAACAAAACTTACAATTGCCTTCAAAAAGGAAACTGTCCTATTTACTGCAAAGTTAGGCTGGCCTCCCTATCCCTGTGTCTTACTAGAGAGCACTGAAGCAGTCTCATCTGCTCCGTAACCTTTTACTCTTGTCTTTATAACAACACATTGAATTGCTCCTTAGTCTGCTGTCCTTATGCTGAGCTGATGTGACCGAAACGCAGCTTTGGGGAAAGAGAATCGCGCTCGTCACCCACCTCTTTCTGCAAAGTGTTTCCTTCGTGCTCAGTGCGCCCCGCCCCGCAGAGAACAAAGAGTGTGCCAGAGTAATAAATGAAGCGGGAGGTTCAGTAATCAGACCTGAGGAAAACTCGTGGCGTGAATCCTCACCCTTGAGAGAGTCTGCTGAGTAGCGTTTGCCAAGCTATTTTCTGAAGACTCCTGGCTAAAGATCAAATGGAAACTAAATGTTTCAGAACCATCAGACAGCTGCTGATGCGTGTTCAAGGCACCTTGCTCGCGTGGGATATGTTGCACTACAATTCTTTATTCAGGTCTGAAAGCCCAGTTTTTGCACCGGAGCGCAGCAGGTGAGAGTGCTGGACCACAAATACGGTCTCATCTCTCAGGGCTTGCCTTGGACCTCTCAGCCTAGAGACACCGCACCTGTGACATTAACAACCTCATTTACACTGGATAACCTTATGAAGAGAATTATTTGAACGGAATTGTTATTAGTAAGATGGGTAGACCCTGCTGTCAGAAATACATATACATACATATATATATATATATATATATATATATATATATATATATATATATATATATATATATGTGGGGGGGGGGGAGAGAGAGAGAGAGAGAGGGGAAGCTGATTAGAAGAATGAGTCAGTTAAGTCATTTTATCTCTTTCTGAAGCAAACAAAAACCTAACTTAAACTAGGTTAAGAAAAAAACAGACGGTGTTGACACAATTTACTTGAAAGTGTAGGGCTTAGAGTAGCTTCAGGCCTGGCTGACTTAGAACTAGGTCTCTCCGTACCTCTCAGTTTTCTCTCAGGGCTGAAAGATGAGTGCTGTAGCTACAAAACTTGGCCCCTCTCACCATCAAATGCAGCAGGTTAGCCCATCTAATTTTCAAAGGTTTAATTTAGTCTCACAGTCTCTCGTTGGTTCTGATGCATCATAAAGGCACTGGTGACACAGAAATGTAAGATGTGGGCCAGCTATATGTCACCCGCCACCTCTGGAATTGGGGTGGGGTAAGTTCCACTGGAATGATCACATGACTGTGTGTGAAGTCAGGGGTGAGTCCAGAACAAATTGAAACCGGCTTTACAAGGAGTCAGGGAAGAGTCAACTCGCGAATGTGAAGCACAACTCAGCTGCACTGCAGCTCGACTCTCCCTCCAGACCAATTACACCAAACTTCTTCCAGGCATCAGTAATTTCTAGAGCTCCCCAAGTGATACCACTGTACAGCCATTATGAAGAAATACTGCTGCGTGGGAAGCCAGAGCGCCTTCCTCAGAAGACCTCTGGACCAGAGTGGGTACAACGTTCTGGAATTGCTACCCTCCCCCACTCAACCAGGCAGTCTTTGGAGAAGTAAGTTCATCTGTCTGTGCTAAGTGTTTCCTGTATAATACCTTACTCCATCCTCACAAGAACTCAATGACAGTTCTACATTTGCCTTTTTGTTGTTTTTGTTCTTCCTTATACATGTGGTATAACTAAAACTCCGATTCTCTAATTCACGAAACATTTTGCAGCTTTCAGTGGTGAACATATACGTTATTACCAATTTTAATTGGCTAGGCAGACATTTATTTCATAACTATGTACACCACTAATATATCAGTGCATTTGAGTGCCCGGCCATTGGGCCACACCTGAAACCAAAGTGTTATTTCCTGTTTAGCTACATTAGGTCTCTTCCTCTTCTTCCTCTACTCTGACCTGTGCCCTGTCATATTCACAGATTGTACCTAAAATGTAACTGCATGTGAGTGAGATGCCCCGGCTTGGTAGTCCCACTCTAAATCCTCCATCTTCACATCTCTCTTTCATTTTAAGGCTTCACTTTCAAGTTCTTGGACCTCTGCCTTTTTTTTTTTTTTTTTTTTGGAGCTTTCTTTAAATCTATTGCTTCAAGCCTATTTTACTTTGGATGGAATTTTATCTTTGCTAGACAAGTTTTATGACATGATGGAATTTGCCTGAATCTTCTGACACCTAGTTTTGAGTGTGGTAAAATATTTACAAGGTTACTTTCTTTGTGACTGCTTAGACTTTAAATAATGCTATTATAGGACTCAGTGTAGTGCCTTTACATTGTTGGTAGTCCAGTAGTTCTTGACAGGCATGTAAGGAGACATCGTCTATGCAACATACAATGGTTACACTAAGCTTGATAATTTGGCGCACGTATGTATTGTAACATCATAACAATCACTTCTCTCACATCTTTTGACCCTCTCGGTCCTCCTCGCCCCAGACTCTCAGTGTGTCACCCCTCTTATCCTATAAAATGCCTGCATTTTGATTTTCTCTATATAATAGAGAAACCATGCAATATTTAACCTTCTGAGTTTGACCCCCTTCACTAGGCATGACGGTATCAGGTAGCCTCCATTTAACTACAAATGTCTTGAATTAGGCCACAGACCCAAAGCTATTCTAGAGTGCACAATGGCATATTAAAGTTACATGATGTGCACATTTCTGATTGCCCTACCCAGGGCCACAGGGCCTCTATCTCCAGAATAAGACACGTAGTGTAGCCTCTAGCTACCAGGAAGAGATACCAGGAAGAGAAAAGTTCCTTAAAGACCCTCCTGCCTTGGGCTGGGATCTGGTTCAAATTTAGAAATTACCTCTCTTAAGGTTTTTTTTTTTTTGCATGTGTCTTACATGCTTAAGGCCCTGAGGGAACACAGGCAGGTAAGTAGATTTTAGAGCATCAAAATAGGAAAAAAAGAGGGAAAACCAAAATAGTTGCTCATGAAAAGGAATCAAACCTTCCATGTGTAATGTATTTATTATCATTTGTTAGGTCTCAGGACCAAAGCAAACCCATAGAGCACAGTAATATTTTAAAGTTACACATTGTACACATTGCTGCTTGGCCTACCAAGAGATATAGGGCCTCTACCTCTAAAATAAGACTCACAGCATAGCTGAGAGCCCAACGATACCAGGAAGAGAGAAATTTCTTAAAGACCTTCTCGCCTTGGGCTGGGACCTGCCTGGTTCAAATTAAGAACTTATCTCTCTTAAGTTTCTTTCCCAAATTTCTTAAGTTTCTTACATGACTAAGGCCCCTAAGGGAACACTAGGTATCTGGAAAAGACAGGAAGACATTTGGGAAATTCAAAGTGACCTCTAAGTAAAAATGTAGATCTGCATCATGATTACTCCACTTTCCTAAAGCCCAGAACTAAATACTTTGTGGACAAAAATGTTACCAGACTCACACTTGGTGCAGAGGCCTTGGTGGCACTGCGTGCCCACACATCAAAGAAGCAATTCTGTGCATTCAAACTTGCAATCAAGGGTTAGGTGCCTTGGTGGCACTGACTGTCTTTTTCTCTTGAAGACATAACTGTGTCTATCTAAAAAGACAGTAGTCTACCTTTATTTATATTTCTTAAGACAAAATTGTTGAGGAAAATGAGGAGCTGGATCCTTGCAGCGTCCGGACCTGGCTTCCTGGTAACAATTATAACTATTAGACTCAATCTTGAAAATTCAACTCTCTCTTTTGTCAACATGAATATAGAAAACGTGAAGCCATGACAGTGTGCTTTTAAAAAAATGCCACTAGCAAGCAAAATAGTAGCAATATCCTCACTGAGCTAGGGAAGCTCCATTTACATGTAAGTCAGGGATCACTGATAGTTTGAGAAGAAAGAAAAAAACATCAAGATTGCAAAAGAAAAAATAAAATTATTATACGCTCTTAGTATATTGTATAGAGAATCAGAAATGAACAACAAAACGTTAGAATTAGGGTTTTTAATGAACTTGTATTTTAGTAGAAATTTAGATTTACCAAAAATGAGACACCATAGAGTTCTATTGTATGGTCACCTTCTCCTATTATTAATATATTTATATAAAACTTTGTCACAGTTCAAGAACCAATAGTGTTATGTTAATATAAACTGTAGTCAATGCTATATTCATATTTCCTCAGGTTTTGCCTTATAATTTTTCTGTATTTCAAGATCTCACCCAGGGGTACTGCAATACATTGATAGCCACATTTTCTTGGACTCCTTTAACTGTGACAGAGGAAGAGAACTGTCTTTTTTTAATCATCTAGACAACTGTGAGCTCAGGCCAAATAATTTATAGAATGTTCTCTAATCAGTGTTTAACTGATATTTTTCTCATGACTAAGATCTGGAAAGCCAGGTCATGGAAGCAAATTCCATCCTCGGGTTGTTATATTAATCTTGAGTATTGGCAATATGTCATACTTTAGAGGGGAACCTCAATCACCTCAACTCATTTAATTAATGTCAATATGGATTAATAATTGTTTATTATTTAGGTTATATCCAATGCTACTTTATCTTCTTAAATTTTTTTTCAGGTCAGCAACTAGGAGCATTTCCTGGGTTCCATTGAATATCTATTCTAGGTTTATTTTCATTCCTTTTCTCATTTTTCTTGTCCATCTGTTAATTGTCAGTGTATTTCTGTTTTCGGAAGAACTATGCGGGGCCCATTATGCATCTTTTCTTTCTCGGTCTCAAAGTCTGCCATTTATGTAAGAAGCTCTGGTTCTCCTTATCAGACAATCGTAGCAGAAATCAAAGGTTGGACCCTCAGTGCGGTCACAGCTGCTGGGGTGTCACAGCCTCAAGGCCCTCAAGGGTGTATGGTCATGTATTACGTTTCTTTATGTGGGCACCGATATCTATCTCATATTAAACATATTTGCATCTCTACCATTAGCCTGTTTTTGTTAGAATATTTGCGTTTCTTTTGCTTATCTATATACTCCAGTCCACCACGAGAAACCTGGGTACCACCATCTGTCATCCATTTACTTAATTGGTCAAGTCATATGTAAATCTAACTATATTATGTATTACATAAAATATATTAATATTTACATTATTGTACATGTATACACTAAAGACATACATTATGTGTTTCTCTCTCTCTCTCTCTCTCTCTGTCTCTCTCTGTGTGTGTGTGTGTGTGTGTGTGTGTGTGTGTGTGTGTGTGTGTGTTTAGTAGTTTCAAAATTAACACACAGTCTTATAGAAAACAACTTTATGGACATGATACAGTGTGTGCATAGAGGTCTTTCTGCCTTAAAGCCTCGACTCCATTTCAAAGTTACTAAAGCTACCTGCTTCTTCTCTCCCCTTTCTTCAGTCAGATATAGAAATATAGAAAGACAAAAAGAAAGACAGATAGATGTTTTCATCGTGATCTGAATTTGCCCTCAGAAATCATTCAAATCTCTAAGGGACAGTTTTAATTTGAGTGTGTTACATCTAACTCAATTACTGTAAATTTTCTCTGAGTCCTGGCAGATGACTATGTGTTATAAATATTATTACAGTGTCACAAAATAGCTTTGCCATGATAGAATTTTTTTTCTTGTGTTTCATCTGTTTAGTATCAATATTTTAATGTTGCCATTCAAACATCCTCCCGGGCCCTACTCCAAATTCCCAGCTTCCCCTGTATCATTATCTGTGGTCTGCCTTTCTCGGAATCTTACCTAATTGGAGTTATCCAGTGTGTAGATTTCTAAGACTGGCTTATTTTACTTAGTGATATTACATATTGATGACTCATCCATGTCTTTTCATGCCTTTATAGTTTACTTTTTTGATACTGAATAATATTCCATTGTAAGGATGAAACTATACCGTGTCTGTGCATCCACTGAGTATTGAAAGATATTCTATTTTCATTGAATTTTTGGTGTTTCTGAACAAAGATGCTGTAGGGGTAAAGGGCTCGTGTATACTGATATTCATACACACAGAGGGTCCAAATCAATTCAGATAAATGCTCATAAGAACTGCTTTGTGGTGAGACTGCGTTTGGCTTTGTAAGCAACTGTGCATGGTCTTCCAAACTGGCTGGACCACCGTGCGTTCCCACCAGAAATGAACGACATCCTGTCCGTATGTGTCTCGGCCAACAATTTTTATTGTCAGTGTTTTTGTGTATCTTATCCACTCTATTTTGTGACCTCAAATCATATTATTGTCTTACAATTGGCATTGTTTAAACTACAACTGACATTCAATATTTTTCATATTTTTAATTTATGTGATATCGCTTGGTGTTAAGGTTTTGAATGAGTTGCTGAATAATTGCTATAGCATTAGAATAACTGACATACAAACATTTTAAAGAAATTAGTTATATTAATGTTAATTATTATATAACACTTGCATTAAAATTATAAAAGTATTGCAGGACCATTGACTGCACCTTATTATACAAGTATCTAGATTCTTCTATATAGGGAGGCTGAGGCAGGATTATTGTCGTGAGTCCAAAATTAGCATGGGCTCCATAGTGAGCTCAGGACCAGCCTGGGCTATGGAGCAAGCCCTTATCTGAAATAAATATATAAATAAAATAAAATATTTGGACTGTTTCAGAATTGGTGAAACAAATAAAATATAGAATCAAGATGTTCAGCTTTATACGCAGCCAGAGGGGAAATGTTGAGAGGAAAAAAAGAAGACACAGTAGATATGACAAAGGAAAGAGTGAAAAACAAGTAAGCTCAAATTGGTGGTAAACTAATTTATTTTTGAAGCAAATTTGAGAAAGAATTTTTGACATCTTGCCTAGGAAAGTTATTCAACAGATAGAAGCAAGCTTTATTTTGACTTTGAATCTCTCCTCTTTTTGTTCCCTATCTTATTATGTACTTTTTAAATACATCTTATTTCATTATGCATTTCAAAATATATATTTTAACAAATGCATCAAATGCCTTTTTACTTCGTGGAGAAAAATCTTTTTAGCCATAAGTCTATAGTGTTCATTTTAAAATAATTTTTTCATGAATGCTTTACACATACAGCTCAGGCTGCAAATTGAGTTCTATTGAGCCCTACCCCTATTTTTCCCAAGGCATCAGCTGTCTTTAGCAGTCGCAGAAGGAGGGTGTCCAAGCTGTGTGTGTGTGTGGTAGTGTAGACTTTGGTTGGCGTTCTGGTCAGCTGTCTCTGGGTGAGTCTGAGTAGCTCACGTACGCCACTTGCTCTAGAATACATTGTCTGTGCTGTAGCCTCTGGGCGTGCATGGGTTATGCTGTTTCCCACGTCGCCGTGGCTCACCCAGGACTGCAGAGTTGCTGGCACGTTGTCACTTCTACCTGTATTTCTGGACTTTCTGCATGCTCTTCCAGGCTGTGAGCAAACTTTACGGTTATCTAGTTCTAAGCACATCCACTTCCATAACGCCTCTCCCTGTCGTTATCACCAGATGATCAGGGCACTGTGTCCAATATGGGAGTCCGTAGGAGGCTTCTAGCCTTTACGCCACAAAATACGAAGTAAAGGACTAACCTTGCACTTCTTGCAAGTTCCCAGACTTATCCCTGCCTTCCTTTAGCTGCTCTGTGAAGCTGCCTGGAGGGGAGTCTACACCAAGGTATCAGCAAGAAATCTCACAATTTCTTGCCTCCTGTTATGGTATTATCTCTTGGCACCTGGGCTTCCTGCTTCTCTGTTCTCTTAGAAAGGCTTTCTGTTTCTCATGGAAAATTCCCATGTACCAGATCATATTCTTCCTACCTGCCTTCAGTGCTCTTTGGAGAAATAACTTGAAAGCTGGAAAGATGTGAGTCAAATAATGAGAAAAGTGAATAAGGCCAAAAGATCACAAATTCTAGCCTAGTCTGGCCTTGCTTAATGACTTAGCAAGAACCTGTCTCAAATTTTTTTTAAAAAATCAATAATAATCATCATTTAAAAAGGATGGGAAATTAGCTCAGTGTGAAAACACTGGGTTCCATGTACAGAACTTGGGCGGGGGGGGGGGGGGGGGGGGGGGGGGGGGAGAAGTGAAGTGTATAATTGAATGTTTCAAAGCATTGTTGTTTTTCTTCAATGGACATTGATAATAAACTATTCTTTATTACTTTTTTACTAGACTTTTCACTTTTCTATAAAGTTTACTGTCACTTGATGGAATTTCACATAAACGATGTGGCCACATGGGCTGTGACCAAGAACTGGATCACAATAACAGCTTAAAAGTAGACTTCCCTATATGATGTTGTCATCATCCTCACCCACAAACATGGACTCCCCAGAAATTTTCTAAAGGGTCCTTCTGATAGAGTAACCCCATTGTAAACTGCCACTTAATAGTCTTGCAAGGACTTTTCAAAATGAGAAGAGGGCCAAAGCGCCTGGACCGCAGCACCGTCGTGGCGTACAAAGAAAGAA
The DNA here is from genome assembly GCA_004027205.1 of Ctenodactylus gundi. Classification (NCBI taxonomy): domain Eukaryota; kingdom Metazoa; phylum Chordata; class Mammalia; order Rodentia; family Ctenodactylidae; genus Ctenodactylus; species Ctenodactylus gundi. The sequence goes on from PVKB01000430.1 coordinate 287,158, forward strand.
ACCAGTGCCTGCAACATGACGCAAGCTCTGCTCTCCCGGAGGCTTCCAGCACCTTCCCTGCCCTTCAGGTGTCTTCCCACCTGTTCAGCCTTCCGTGTCCTGAGTTGAACTTCCATTGAACAAGCTCAGCTCTCCTAATTGTCTTGTTTCTTTTCTTGATTCCAATGCTTGGATCCTCTGCCTATGCGACCGTCGCCTTCTCTTGACTGGACGTCGGCGTGCTTCCTGAGTGAGCTACTTCCCTTTGCAGCTTCATCGAGTCACTTCCAGAACCTTTCCTCCTGCGCTGCCCTCCTGGTCAGTGTCCACACTGGCTTCTTCCGCCTCGTTAACAGATCCTAGATACAAAATGCCCACTCTTTCTTCCTCTTTCTTTCTCTTTGGGTATTCATAATTCTCTTCCTTCTCTTCTCTATCACGAATCTCCAGACTCAGATCTCAAAACTCGACCATCATAATAACCACAAATTGTCATTTGTATTGCGTGTGTCTTTCCATTTCTTCTCTCACTCATCCTTGAGTTTTGCTCCTTGGTGGATGAGAAATGTCACGTAAATCGTAGCTCATGATAATCTTTTTGGAAAATAAGCTCAATGCAAGGATGCCTGACGGTTATGTAGCATTTCCTCTGCCAAACACTTTCCCAGTGGAAAGGAAGCTAGAAACTCGGAAGCAGCGCATCAAGAGGAAACCCCACGGGAAAAAAAATCACAGAGATTGAACTGTGATCCCCTCTCCACAACGAGCAGGATATCGTTTTAAGTACAAGTCAAAGAAAACACTGGCTTATTTCAAGCTAAGCATTTTGACAAAAACTATGGCAACTTTCATTGTCCAAAATGTTATTTTCAAGTTGGTGGCTGGCAAAGTATGAGGTTTAGAGTTCTATGACTTCTCAGTGTGTTCCTGCCACAAAGCTCAAACTTTCTTTTCACTGATCTTAAAATAGTATTATTCTGTGAAGTACTGTAAAGCTATTTGGGAATGCCAACCCATTATATTTAATGTCAGAGTCAATAAATTTTTGACAAACTTTTTATGGAAAGTTGATATGTTGTTTTGCTCTTTTTTAAATCTGATCAATCTGAGTTGGAAAAAAAATTAAGAGTACAGTAGACCAGACATTCCTGAATAACAAAAGATGTATGACATATAATTAATTACTTATTTTAGCATTCACTCCAAAAATTAAGATAGCATTTTTTTTTTTTTTTTGTATTTTTCTTCTGGCACTGAGGATTGAATCCAGGACTTTTGAACTGAGTCATATCTCCAGCTTGTTTCTTTAAATTTTTATTTGAGGTTGCTATGTTGCTCAGACTGGGATTCAAGTTGTGACCCATCTGTTTGAGTTTCCCAGACTTTACAGACTTTACAGGTCTAAGGCCATATCACATGAAAAGTGCCTGATCTCCCCTGAAAGGAAGCTACAGAGTTTAAGAATAGGTCGTATCTCAGTGTATAATTTTTACTCAATATTTTAACACATGAATATGATGGTGATTTTAGAGAAGCATAAAAAAATACTTGTCTTCCCTCAGGATTCAAAATTCTTTGTGATTTAATGTGACCCCTTGACTTTTGAGTAATGAGGACATTGTGAGAAATTATTTCACTAAGTTGACGTTTTATAGATATCTGCAATACATCCTTCTGCATTTTACTGAAAATTCATTTTAAACTTGTCTTTAGTCTATGACTGAATTATTGCTTTTCTGTCAATTCATCCAACTTTGTTCCATTATTAAACACAGCATAAAGATTTGCTGTAGGACATAGATTTCCGCAAGCAATAAGAACCGAGTGAAGTATCATTAGTATGTTTATCTCTTCGAAATAATGAGACTGTAGTCATTAACTGAGGAACTTGAAATACAGAATCTCTCAAACATAGCCTTTTTGAACATTTATTGTTTTTAATTGTGCCGACAACAACAATTCTCTTAAGTCGCATAATTAAGCTCTGATTTTATTTGTTTTCAAGCAACATACTTTTCTACAAAGACAGTAATTATAGTTCTCTGTGGCACATCTCTTAGAAGCAAATAAACCTGCATGTTCATGAGGATGTAAACTAACCATAGGTTGTGTTTGAAGGAGGACACGATGGACCCATAGCTTCTGCTGATCCCCACCACCCCCTGCACTATGTACGATGTACTTACGTAGAATTTTATCCTGAGCTTTAAAGCCATATAATTAACTGGACCAGATTCAGGTAAATATATCCACAGACTGTTACTGCACTATCCTTATCACCATGTGATAGTGCACAGTCCCTGCCCCGCGAGTAGAGGCGAACTCCAAAAGAAAACAGGATTCAAAACCCAGTGTCCCTCTGAATCTACACCAGACTGAGGCCAAGGGGATTTTTATTGTCCTTGAGTTTCAAACCAAAATTATTGCAATAAATGTCGAAAAGAAGTTCTTTTTTCTTCAGGAAGAAAGCTAGTATATAAGAAAATGCTTAACTGTGAAGTAAGATAATGTCTGTAATTCAAAATTCTATAAACAGAAGCTCAGTAAAAGGTTGAAATGCTTTGGAGAGCCCAAGCAAGAATCTGGCACTAATGCGAGTGACACGTGTGTGTGTGTGTGTGTGTGTGTGTGTGTGTGTGTGTGTGTGTGTGTGTTTGTGTCTATGTGGTGTATGTGACAGAGAGAGAGAGAGAGAGAGAGAGAGAGAGAGAGAGAGAGAGAGAGAGAGAGAGAGAGCAAATGAACCAACACATAAACAGAGATAAGTATGTTCCCTAGGTAGATATTTCTGAAAACCTGAAATGCTTCTCCTTGTATCATCTTACGTTTTTCCCAGGCAGTCAACCTTAATTACATGATTTTATTCAAGGGATAAAAAGTATGCTACGGGAAAATTGTAAATGATGGGCTCCTGCCACTATAAGTGATGGAAAAAGAATTGAATCTGGATCTTAATATTTCTAAGAAATTATTCAGTCAATTGCAGTTATTTGCTACAGTGAGCTAAATGGTCCACTAATAATATGTGTTTATGTTTCCCTAGAAGAGAAACAAGTAGCGTAGGTGTAATGTATTTGAATGGTTTCTATGTGGATGCTGTGGCTTAAATGTATCCGCTTCAGAATTCAGGAATTGGCAATGTGATAGTATTAAGAAGTGAAACTATGAGAAAGTGCTTATGCCAAGAAGATTGATTCTTATTAACAGAGTTTTGGTCCCCTGAAAAGAGCTTGTATCATACTTCCTTTTCTGCTTTCTACTGTCTGAGGCTGAGTGCAAAGTATTCCTTCATCCCATAGGATGTAACCCTCCAGAGACAACAATTCTTCCAGTGCCTTGATCTTGGAGATTCTAGCTCCCAAACTCTGTGGACAGAAATTTGTGTTCTTCATAGACTCTCCAGTCTGGCTTATTTTGCTACAGCAAGACAAATGAACTAAGAGATGTAAGGAATGTCAAGAAACATATTTCCTAAACTTTAGCTGCTGTGACCCTAAATACCCAATAAAACAATCATTTTTCAGATGTAAGAACATTAATATAAGTACCAAAGTTCAAAAACGGTTATATTTATAGAAACGTTTATTTATACAATAGAAAAAGCATCAACTAGCAAAATATATATATATATATATATATATATATATATATATATATATATATATATAAGAATATCAAGCCTCTAACCTAAAATTATCAGATGTATGAAGAATCAAGAAAATACAGATGAGGTGCACAAATCCAACATTTCTACAGATATTATAGGACAAGTTGATAAAGATATTATAAAACAAGGGTGTAGCAACTATTCCACGGTCATATATTCAAAGAGTTAAGTTATTGACTTGAGGGACATAAATAGAACTTTTACAGATAAAATTTTCATAGATGAGATGAAAGAAAATGCTCTGGTTGGAGTTAATAGCAGGTTTACTTGTCCGAAAAAAAGTGATTCACATATTTTAAGGCATAGTGATGAATGTATCCAAAATTAAATAAAAAGAGAAAACCACATTTATGCAAGAAAACAAGGTGGGGCTATAAGACAACTTCTAAGCCTCATTACTGTGGAATTGGAATTGTCAAAGAAGGGTCAGAAAATAGTTGGAGAAATGCATTTTTCTAAGGTTTTCAAATGTTTTGATAACCAAATCGAAATCTTTCGAACTCAAAGAACAAGAAACATGAAAAAACTCTACCAAGGTGTACCATAATCAAATTATTTTAAAGCAATAAAAAAGAGAAAAATTTCAAAAGCAGCTAGAGACAAGAAAAATAATATTATTACAGAAGAAAAGAGAAGCCTGGCAAAATATTTCTTGTCATAAGTGCAAATATTATGGCAATAGAGCAATGTAGTACTGGAAAAAAAGAGAAAAAAAGCCCTGTCCACCTGTATTTTTCTCCAAGGCAACATTAGAAAAAATTCAAAATAAAGGCTTTTCAAACACATAGAATACAAGTAACTTATAACCACCTGAATGACGCTACAAAACATAAGGCACAAGGAAAGTTGCAGAGAAAATACACATCACTGGGGCGTGAAGAACACAGGAAATGATACATAACTACCTAAATGCATGATTCCATTTTAAAATATATTTAATCTAAAGTTTAATGATATAAAACTCGCTCAATATGACCATGTGGGCCTTGTCTTCTATCATATTAATGAACTAAATAGACGACCAGAAGATCATTTCAACGGATGAAACACTTGGAGACCCACAAGGGTTCACCTGGTGATATTTCGGCAAGCTGGAAGAAAATTAAACTTTCTCAACTTGATGAATGGCAACTATTGTTTAAAAAACTATAGATACCATCACATTTAACGGTAAGACTCTTTTTAAAGACAACATGATATATTTTAAGAAGAAAATCTATTAAAGTGGGAATCTGCAGGAAAAAAAAAAAACTATTAGGGAGAGCCAATGTATGAAAAAGAAAACTAGCAAAGAAAATACAGAAATCAGTTACCATTATTATTTCAATAGTATTGAAAAGTATAAAATATTTAGGCACAAGTCTAAGAAAAACATGTAAGATCTGTGTGCTGAGTTTTATAATAGGTTGTTGGGATAAGTTACAGCAGATCTAAATAATGGTGAGATATACTATGTGAATGAAATGAAAATTTGATTAATTTTTGACTAATGCTAGCTGAAATACTACCAACTATTCATATACAAATTTTATATTAGATTTTATAAAATTTCTAGAACTTTCTAAATTTTATATTAAAATGAAGACCAAAAACTCTAAATTAGCCCAAATAACTTAGAATAAGGACCAAGTTGAAGAATAATCTCATTTAACTTTGAGATTTATTATAGAGTTATAAAAATATAAATGGTGATATTAGCATCAAGGTAGACAAAGAGATCTGTGAAGCAAAAGAGAGTAAATACACAAATAACCCCATTTTAATAAATGTGCAAAAGGAAAATTAGGGGAGAATTTATAATCATTTTAACAAATTATCCCAGTATGATTTAAATATATGTAATGTATGCTTATTTTTAAAAGAACTTTTAAGCTTACCTCATCCTATATACAAAAAAAATTGCTCAAAATGGGTCAGAGAAATAAATATAAAACTATAATTATAAAACTGACAAACAGAATAAAAATATTTATGTTTTTGGATACAGAAGAGTTTTTGATATGAAATCTAAACCTCAAATCCATGAGTGATAACTACACAGCAACCTGATTGGCTAAAATTTCTAAGGCTGGCAATATGGAGTACTGATAATTTATGTGGAACTGGAAATGTAATACAGTACCATTGGGAATGTCCAGCAGGATACTTGCTTCAAAACACACTCAAGCTTGTGTTTCTGGTTCAGAAAGACCCTCATGAATTAACTGCACAGAACTATTGTGGTATGCAATATGCGTATTACTTCATACACATGAAATTTATTTTGTAAAGGCAAAATGAAAATTGACAATATGGAATTTTTCCTAAATATTTCTAAGCCTTCATAACATGAAAAATATAATCTAAGTGGAATTCATTCTTTTGAGGGTGGCTTTTCACCTGGGGATGATAGTGAAAATGCAGTTTTCGGATCTCTAGAACCACAGGACTCCAGCCATGACAATTCAAGAACTAGATACCATGTTGGTACCAACGCTGTGATTTTAATGGCTGCTCCCAGTACGTGCCTGAACTTTGAAATGATATCACATCAAGGCCATTCTAGGAGACACACTGTACCTCCAGTAGCAATTGTGGCTTAGAATGTCTACTTTTTCTGGAAGCATGCTTCTGGCTGGGACGATTTTATTGTACTTTTTCTTCGCTAGTGCTCCTGTCCACATCATGACTGGGCAAATCTTTTCTACACATCCACTTCTCGTTCATTTTTATTCACTGGTAGAACTGAATAAATTTCTTATGTGATTAACTCAGTCTTGGGATCTATATTTCATAACACCTCAGAAAAGCCCACAATGCCTACTACCATGTATGATTATGGCATGCCAAATCCTACATGTCTAATAGAATCTCCAGAGCAGAAGGGACACATATTGCAAAATGATTCATTCAATATCTCAATTCATTCAAATGCTTCCGTTAGAAAATGATGTCGTGGACAGCCGCACCCCTTCGCGTTCTCCCTCTCCTGTTCTTCTGGTCTATAGGCAGAAGTGAAGTATTAGAAGATTTTTTTGAGCTTATTTAGTATTTTAACAGAAGAGGATTTTATTTTAAAGGTTCAAATTAGAGAAAGAATTAAAATGGAGTAGAAAAAATGGCAATTCTTTCTTTAGGGAGGGCAAAGGAATTGTCAGAATAAAGAGTAAGAGATAGAGATGAGAGACGCTATTAATATACGTTAATGACCCTTAGCAAATTAGTGACTATTCATAACACAATGTCATGTTAATTATTTTTAGGAAGTCCTTCAAATATGAGATAATCATGTTTCACTTGTACCATCTTATACAGAATATATGAAGCAGATCATATATCCTTTCATTTAATGTGTGACACATTTCAATGAAAATTTCAAGAATTTTGGTATTTTATAATTTTTGAAATTTTGAATCATTAAGTGCTTCTTTGTCTTACCTTTATTTCCAGAGATATGCTGTTTGAGAGGTAATCAAAAATATATGTGAAGCATGAGATATAATTGAAAATGAGAAAATTCATGTAACTTTTAAGGCTAATTCATATTAGGCCAGATAATCAGCAATTGGTCTATAATCGTAATGACCTTTCTATCTGGAAATAATCTCCAGATTGCTTCCTATTCAACTATTTTAGTGAAAAGATCTTTCAATAACATTTCTTTTAAAGAATATTGATAGTAGGTAATTATTTTGCTTTGCCAATGATACAACAATGTGAGTGTGATAGAGACTCATTGGCGTTAACATTTCCTTCACGTCCATCCCAAAATAGAAATAGATGTCAAAATCTTAGATATTTAATCCCAATAACCAATTCTTAACCTAAATTTTACAGAATAAAATGTTGACTTATTAAAAATTATTCACTGACTCAGAAACTTCATGCACTTTAGTTTTTGCCCCACTATTTCATTTATGACTTATTTTGATTTGTAAACATAAGCGTGCATAGTCTCTCTCTTTCTCTCTCTCTCTACTGCGTGTGCGTGTGTGTGTGTGTGCATGTGTGCACATATGTATGAGACATTCTGACACAGGAACTCAGTGTGGTTAAATTTTATTAAAGTTATAGGTAGTAATATATAAAGGACACTTCTGATACATGCTGTATCATTTCTAAATAACAATGGAGTTAAAATAGCCAAAACCATACAGAAATAAGTAATAATTATCATTACCTAATATTAGTAATAAAGAAAACTTTTTTACTTCTTTGAATGGTAAGAATTTGCAACCATAACAAAAATTCATCTACTAAAATATATTTGAGGGTGGCCATACAGAGTAATAGAAGTCATTGAACATTCAGCAAGGCTCCCGAGACAGTTAATCTGAGAAAAAATGGTTTCCTTAACAAACAGTGCTGAGATGCATCGATAATCATACGCAAAAAAAGAAAAAAAAAAGATTTTGTCTTTAAACCATATAAAATTAATTCAAAATGAAGCATAGGCCAACTCGCAAAACAAAAATTATAAAACTTGTTACTATCTACAGACAGGAAGACTTTTAAAATACTAAAAAAATTGACAAGCAATCAAAAGATAAGTAATTTAAATTAAGCCTCATCAAATTTAAAAGTATAGTATTTAAAAGAACATCGGGAATGTTAAAATATGACCTATGAACTGAGAAAATTAATTTTCAAATTATATATTAATATTTGGTAAGAATGTTATGTATAAAATACATAAACAACTTTTACAATTCACCAACAAAAAGCGAATAATCACTCCATTTTAAAAAGGCTAATAATCTGAATAGATCTTCAATGAGAAGGAATATATCATCGAATATCATGAAAGGATACTCCCATTTTGTTGATATGTATAGATGGAATACATTTTGTTTACACTGATCTTGAATATTTTGTGCATATACAATCATGGAAAAATTACAAATTCTTCCCCTCTACCTTTTCAAACCTCCAATCCTTTTCCTTTCCCCTCCAATTCCCATTATTCCCCTCATTAACCATGAGGAAAACACAAACCAAATATCACAAATAGAGTCTGGAGAATGAACTATTCAGCAATGAAATAGCATCTCAATAAAGCTTTAGGAAAAAATAGCAGAAATGCCAGAAAAAAATCTCATGATAAAACAAAATTGAAAAAAAGACATGGACCCTTTCCGGACCCTTTCTGGAGAGTTGCATAAAATATTGATACATCTTTGCATGTGAAAAAATCATATTCATTAGTTTAAATCTCAATTTTAGTAGTTACTTTGATTTTAGTTAAACTATCTCTCAGAGTTGCAGTTCATGGCACAAGGCAAATAAATCCATTGCATGGAATATTCTATTACATCATCCACAGGACTCTCAGTGATTTAACATTTAATTCTTCTTATAAACATTAATCAAGGAGGCAAAAAGAGAAAGATTTACGTGACACTTTTTAAGTTTCTAAATCTTTTACTTTGTGGTAAAGAGATTTCCCCCTGTTGACTGTTTTTTCTTTGTGTGTGTGTGTGTGTGTGTGTGTGTGTGTGTGTGTCTGTGAAGAAAAAAAAAATCTATTCTTCATAAATTTAACCCAGGGGTTCTCATGGTAAATAATCTGAGAAAATAAAAACATATTTATTTCGGCTCAGAAGTAATCTAAGTGAATAAGCTTAGGAAATTTTAATTTTGTATCACTTAGTTTGTCCTGATTTTTAATTTCCGTATGAAATAACACTGATTTATACTGAGAAATCATAATGCTACTCTTACAAAATAACCCAACATAAAACTACATTTTGTTCTACAATCTTTAAGTTCCTTAAATATCAATTGCAAATATTTTAAAAATCAAAGAATCAGAGTATTTCTGAGTATGAGGTTAAGCTTTTAAATAATTAATTTAGTTCATAGGGTTAGTTTTACAGGAGAGCCTCGCAAAATACAGCATCATAAAATCTCAATGTGAAGATATAAAACATCAATAAAGTTTAATTTGAAAAGCTAACAATGTCCGTGGGGACTCAACCACGTTTTATAACAATTCATTGTAGTTACCGTTCTCACTGCCAAGTTCACGAAAAGCCTTCCAAATAAGATTTTCTCTTCCCAGCCAGTCACCACTACTGTGTCTCTAAACATCACATAGCTAACACAGAATGGCCAGCACAAAAAATACCGGTGGGGATGCTCAGGCAGAGGAGGAGAAAAGAAGTTTGAGAGCATTCACATGCTTTAATAAGCTTTAAGACTTTCTTGCACTGATATTCATACAGGAAAACACATACACAAAAGAGGTCCACAGAAACTGCTTCTGTAATGGCTAAAAGGCCAGTGAGAATTTGTTTCAGGCCCACTTTCTATTCATAGATACTCTTGTTTCCATAAGAAATCTTTCACTCCCGATAGAATAATGGAAATCGAGGAAACTTGAGGTGGCTTGCCACAAAGCTGTCTGAAGATAGCCACTGACCAAGAGGTACCACGTTCACCTCGGCCAGGCCCAAGCACCAGCTGGGTCTGCTCACATTGGAACTGAGTTTGTTCCATAGTCAATTGACATCCTGGCAGGATCCTGTTGGCTCAATCACCCAAATCCATGTTTCTTAAAAACCCAAATATGGTCTAATGAGGAGCAAAAGCCGAGATTTTTCACTCTAGGTAACCCAGAGTCTCCAGATAAATTTAGGCGACTTGTGATGCATACAAGAGCAAGCCTTTAAAATGAACATGGGGTGCTTTTCTCTTGTAGTTTTCACTCCCTGTAGGTGGCCCACAAAACCCACCTGCTCTGTGTCTTCAGAACTTTGAGTATCCTACCCCGCTTCCAACAAAAAAGTTCCTGCCATTGCATATCCAACAATTATACTAGGCCATGAAACAACATTACCCAATTCTTCATTTCCAGTGGATGCTTAAAAAATAGGACAATCCTTTCTTTAACTATTATTCATTTTCATGTACATGAAAAAAATATATAGTAAGAAAAATATTATGAATAAGCAAACAGTATGTAGGCATAATTTTTAAAGATTTTTATCTGTATTTCTCCCATAAAAGGTGAAAGTATATTTGTATCAGCGATTATGAGAAATCTACATTAAGGGAGAGTTACATCTCCCATTATATAATCCTATTATATAATCCATTATATAATCCTATGAAGCATCAAAATTTATTAAACCATCATATTATTTTATAACAAAAAGTAGCAATAAAATAAAGATCATAACGTGTCAGTATGAGTGTATCATTTTAACTGTTCTCTTGAACAAAATGCTAACATACACATGTTGGCGCGGGAGTCCTACAGTATTTCTAAAGTTAATGCCTAAAGCGAAAGTCGATTCACTTTTATATTCATGATCCAGGTACATTACTTATTTTGTTGTCTCAACAACAGTGAGCAACATAATTATTTTTAAATCCTGGTAAACCTGATAGTAAAAGTGATATTTTACTGTTACATACTCATATTTCTATTTATAATTATGGTCAACCACTTTCACACTTTTTTATATTTTTCTAAGAGTTTACTTTGAGTAAATTATATAAATATCTATTCTTGAACAGGGGATACAATTTTCTGTAGTTCTTAGGCATAGCGATAACAGAAAATTTGAAAGTTATATTTTGAATATCTGGTACATTAATTTCCTAATGAGGCAAAAAAAACCATTTTAATTAAAATTGATTAGTATTTTTGTCATACATCATCTATTTCATCAAGTCTCTAATAATTTGTATATAATTATAAATAAGCTTACATCCAATTTATAACAAGTCATTTCTATTTTGTCAATGTTTAAAACTAGACATGTCAACGTTTTGTTTTTCAAATAATTTTTGTCTTAATTTGTAAATTCTGTAGTATGTGTGTTTTTTGTGTTCCTTCTCTGGATTATATTATTATCGCCTATAAAATTTCTTTAATAAGAGAAATTATATAATTCTCCTTTCAGTTAACTTCAGATAGATACATTTTGTATATACTATTGTCAATTTGTTATATTTATATTTTTATTTAAATCAGATAGAGTTTAAATATCTAGGCATTTAGATATTTTAATTAAATTCTTTAAGTCGGGATTAATTTTTTGTAGTGGATAGAAGCTATTTACCTGTCAATAAAGTTCTATTGCAGACAAAAATCACAGCCTTGAAAGTTATAATTTTTTGTGCCTTAATAGATAAAAATTTGAACCGTTGTACATGCATTCAAAAGGAAATGACAGTCATTATATGAAGACAGTATCATTTTTGTACAAATGATCCTCAGCTTATGATGTCCTTATGCCCTAAAAAATCACTATAAATTGAAAATGTTGTATGCTGAAAATACATCTAATACACACACCTTAGCAAACGTTGTAGCTTAGCAACATAGTAAAGTATGAGTTCTTTTTTCCAGCATGGTGAGAGCACTATAACTGAAGCCATTACTTGGAAAAAGATCATCATTCAAATTTCGAAGTATGATTTCTCAGTTTTAAAGAACATTTAGTAAGTGTCTCAATGTACATATTATCTAATTTGAGAGTGACTATCAATAAAAATAGATAATTTGGATTACATAAAAGTTAAAAACTGTCATGCATCAACAAACATTGCAAAGAGAATGAAAAGAAACTCCAAAGAATTGAAGAAATATTTGAAAATTTTATGTAGAGTGAACGCCTATAAAGTGTGTGAGTGCAGGTGTTCTTGGGTTCTCTTTAGGGTAGAGTTTATTGTAGTAACAAGTGATTACTATACAATGTCAATGGGTTGAAAATTTGTTTGGCTTTTTGCCTGTTCTCTGTCAAATAGGGTGTTTGTACCCTATGACCTACCTTCAGAGAAGATAAAGGACAGTACTTTCTACAAAAGTTTAGATTGAAGCAAGCTTTGTTCTGAAATTGCCTGTTCTCCCTACTTCAATTGCTGGGTTTCTTCAAATGTCCCTGTGTTGGACTCAATTTTTAGATACAAGGTCTAAGGTAACTGCTCTCAAGAGCTCTGTTTTTGATCTCCTTACCTCTGCATGATTTCTTTTCAATCATGGAATCTACAACTTCAGGATGTAGGCAAAATTGGCCAAGCTCTGGTTATGGGTCTTTATTTTATATGGCTTTTACAAGACTCAATTCATTTTAATAGCAGGTTTCTGACTGTGCAGATAGCACTGACATGAGTAAGCCCACAGGCCACTACCCAAAGTGCAATGACAGACAGTGGCACTGCATCTGTGACTGACGTTCAGATCATGAGTCAACACTTAAAAATGAAATGGTGAGAAAGGTCTGTATTTTTTTACTTTTTCTCAGGTGGCACTTGTCTCCCCGTAGGCCATGTCAGAGCCGGTCAAGCCATAGGTGATGTTTTTATCGTTGCCTTTTTAGCTACAATTACCTCAAAATCACTAATACATTTCCATGCTTCTAGCATTTGTCTGTGTATTAGCTCCAAAGAGATGAGATTTTCTCGTTCTGTCTTTTCTTCTTAGTCTAAGTTGGATCTAAACTAGCATGAAGATATTTTGAAGAAAGAAATAATAGATTTGGGGTTGATTTTATGTAGTTTATATACATCTGAATGATGAAAATTTTCCATATTGACTATGTAGGGAACTGCAGCCTTTTAGCTAAGACAATATATTTCATATGTTAAGATTTCAGTTGAATTTCAGCTTTATGGGTAAATAAGCATGTGACTTCTGGCAAATTAATAACCTCAGTTATTATTTCTGTCATCATTAGCAACGACACTTCAGTTCTTGATAGTTTGGCATTTTGAAATTTCTCAAACATTTAAAATGAACATCTCCCTGAATTACTCATAGGAAGCTATTTTTATCATCAGAGAGATCAATTATCAATATGAAAAGGAATACACTGGGTAATGCTGATCTTTCTGAAATTCTGAGAAAATGAAGGCTGCTTTTGTTTTCATTTTCTTTTTGTTTGTTTGCTTTTTTTTTTTTTTTTGATACCAGATCTCACTCTGTAGTCCAGGCTGGTCCTGCACTCACTACATAGCCCAGGCTGGTCTCCAACTCATGGCAGTCTTTCTGCCTCAGCCTCTGAAGTGCTGCGATTACAGATATACACCACCATATCCAGCTTATACTGTGCTGGTAAACTGAACTCAGGGCTTTGTGCTTGCTAGGAAAGTGGTTTAACCACCAAGATACACCTCCAACCTCACCATCAATTTACTGTAAAGAAGTCATAATGCCTTACTTGTATGTATCTAAAACCTAACAAATGACTATGGGATATTTATAGCTTTGTCTTTCCTTTACTATTGGTTATGCAGAAATTTGAATCACTTGGATACATTTCTGCTGAAGAAAGAGATAGAGGGTAAGAAGCTGCAAAGGTGTGAAGAGGTATTCATACCTTGGCACACTAGCCCTTTCTCTGCAGACAACAGAAGACCACACAACTCCCATAACAACAACAACGACGACGACGACGACGACGACGACGACAAATCTGTGGACTCCTTGCTTGGAAACATGTCCCAGAATCTCACTCTGAAAAGTGATCCAATTCTTCCCCTTACTGAAATCTGCATGAAAACCCACCACGAGCTGTTTAAAAGTTCTGCCTTCACTAGCCAAATAGACATAGGACAGGCTATGGAGAAAAGTTCTATTTTACCTCAAATTGTAGGACTCAAGCATTGCATAAGAAAAACAGGCATGGGAAACTGTGTGAATCTTCAAAAGAATCTCAATATGAGGTTTAATTAAAGTAATAGTCAATATGACTTCTCAATATCTGTTGATGATCGTGAAGGCATAATGCTCAGCACCTTCTTAAAAAAATACCCCTTTCAGGGAAATTTATTGCCAAAGGTATAAATGAAGCTTGAGGTGCACCGTCCATTTTTTGGACACAGAACTGTCATCACACCCTTCCAAAACACATTTTCACCTGCATACGCTCACTCTTGCATTCGTCAAACCCATTTCTCGAAGCGTTCTTGATAGCATTCATGCCACTTCAAGCCACCTGTCAAAACAGCCCTTTAATTAGGTTAAGCTGTCTGGCTTTGTGAAAAGGTTTACTGTACTCACTTGTCCCTACCATAAAATTAATACTTTGACCAACTTCTAAGGAGACGGATTTTGCACTCGTGAAAGTCAAATTAAACCCACCTTTGCCAACTAGGGGGAAAATTTGGTGTGTCTGAAACTTTGAAAGCGGCACTTCATTTATTACGATCTTTTGAGTGCCAAAGTACAAATTAGGTAGAAGTGCAGCTGCAGAAAGACCCAGGTTACACCACCATGCTCCCGCGACCCGGTTAGCAGGCGACGCAACTGTAAAAAGTTGAAGAAAGATCTCATCCGTACTGCAAAACTTCCAACCAAATTCTCAATGAGCAACCAAATATTCATTAGTTTAATACCCCATGGACTTGAATATTACACAGACTAGTCACTGAACATCGTTTCTGGAGCACAATTTGGGTAATATTTTCCAGGAACTAGGCTCATTTCATGATTAAAACTCTAGAGATTATAGCCTGCTTAGGAAACGCTTATAATTTTGTTCAAGACTTGGTAAACCCTCTTTTGCTATTATTAAAACTCTGAAGTATAGAATCTGCTAAAAAAATGTTTAGAATTTCATTCAGGTGTCGATAAAAATACTTTTGGGCCAATATTCTTCTAGTTGAAGTTTCAACGGAAATTATCCTGAAGGCTCTTTAATCCTGAAGACAGAGTCATTTGGAATTTTCATTTCAGATTTTGCTCTGGCCCAAACACATCGCACTAAACTGGTCCTCTATTGATTTGGTATAAAAGTGATTCATGTCCCAATTATTATTTAAAGTGTGTAAAGTCTCAAGGTCTCTAAGGCAAGATTCAAAATGGACGTTAGAATTAACGAAGATAAAACGTGTTGCTATTTTTCATAGAGTCAAAAGGAGCCCTTAGAAAAGACGCAAATGTATTGTGTCCTTGTAAAGCATAGCACAGTGAGTATTCATTCACGACAAAGTTGCATGTATTGATTTTTTTCTCAAACCTTCATTTTTATTCATTAAATGAATATTGTATATTACTACCGAGTTCCTGAAACTTAATGTGGCAATTACTATCAGTAATAGTTTTAGTGAATATATTCGAAACAAAGAATTGTAGCTGCTTGTGTCTTCTTTGGTGTTAATAGACACACGGCCATAACGACTTAACTCTGAAAAGAGTTCTGTAAAGTCTTGAGGTTATCTACTAGTGTAATTTTAAAAGGCTAAGAGCTCAGAAACATCATGATCCTTCTTCACTCCATCACACAGTACTTCTAAAGTCTTTCAGTAGCAATATATTTAATATTTCATCTACCCCTCTATTATTCACATTCGCTTGAACACAAAAAAAAGTTCCTAAAGTCAAAACAAGTTCTGTCGTATTGGAAAATAACAATAAAGCAATTTCTAATCTAAAACTCCATTTCAGTTTGTAAGTGCTCCATCTGTCTGTATTAGGAAATGTAAGAAAGTCATCAGATTATTTTGCTAATTACAACACATTTTGAATAAAAGGGCAAAGATTGTTGGAAATGATTCTGCCCAAGTTTTACAGGAAAATGCAAACAGGACTGTAAGTTGGCATGAGAAGATAAGTAATAAAACACCTTAGCTGTAAGTAATAAGAGAAAAAATGATTCCTTCTGTATTTGTGTTTATCAATCACTTATATAGAAGTTCTGTGTCTGGCCCAGTCTCGTGCTTTGTAATTGCGTGGCTTTGTCCACCCTCACGTAATTGTCTTATAAAGATGCAATTTTTTTTTAACAGAAGAGCCAAAACACAAATGGGTTAAGTTAATCAGGAAAATATAGCTAGTACGGCCCAAAGCCAGGATTTGAAGCCAGTCATCCTAACTCCAGTGTCTGTACACCTGATTGTCCATGCTATGGTGATGTGGTTTATAGCAGTATAAAAGAAACTTTTTTAAAAATGCCTTTGCTTCAAAATATTCTCATATATTGAAGCATTTCACCTGTTTCTGCTTTGTAAAAACTCCCTGAAGACTACATTGACCCATATAACACATGAGAAATAGGATGTGTTGAGTAGATGAACAGTAATAAAAGTTATGAAGATCTTGTGATTCAAATCTATGAAAACATTATAAGAACTGGACTCAATTACAAGAATGTCTTAGTTACTTCTTCGTTCCTGTAACTCAATACCCGACACCCACAAATTTAGGAAAGGTTTATTTTCACTCACAGTTTCAGATGGTCACAATCCATTCTGGGGCGGCCGGCAGCAGTCAAAGTACAGGACAGAGGCAGAGGTGGAGGCAGCTTCTCCGGACATCACAAACAGGAAGACAAGCTGAGGCTAGTTGAGATTAGTCCCAGCATCCTCTAGGATGGCAGGTGCTGCTTATATAGCCTTTCAAGTCTCCGCCCAGTAGCCACTCCCTCCTGCAACCAGGTGTGGCCACTACACACCATTAATCCTAACTCACACGCCTTTAGTCTTAACTGTAATCCACCCCTCCAGACTACACCCCAATCCACCAACATCACATGGTTCCGTAGACAACCCATAACATTAAAAAACATGAAACTTTTGGGGGACACTCCGGATCCTAGCTACAACAAGGAAGTACAAAAGTAGAAATTAATTTCAATATGCTTTCTCAAAGTATAGATTAATTTTTTTAAAAGAAATACTATAGGGAAAAACTCAAAACTAGTAAATAACGTGAATAATTTTGAACAGTACTTTTTAATAAGATTTGATGACACATCTGTATTTAGTGTTTCTTCTAAGAGTCTCTTATGTTATATAAAACATCAGAACTTTTTTTTCCAGTTGTCATTTTGTGTGCATTAACCCATCTCTCCATAGGCCTCCATACTGTTTCAGCCTCAAGAAATCATTATTTCTCTTTCTGCTTCCAAGAGATCAACATTTTTAGCTTTCACCAGTTAGTGAGAACATGCAAACTTGTTTTTCTTTGCCTCTTGTATTTATGACAATGACTTTTTCATTTAATACTCTTGGCTCAATCATGTTGTCACAACAATACAGTGTTATTCTTTATGGTCAAATGATATTATATTGCTTAGAAATGCCACAATTTCTCAATAAATACATACATTGATGGATGGTCACGTAATTCTATACATTGGCTTGTGAAAATAGTACCTAAATAAATTTGGCAGTGCAAGTATTCTCTAGACATACTGACTTTACTGACTTCCTGTCCTTTGGATACATATCCAAGAAGTGGGATTGCTGAATAATATTGCAGTACCATAAATAACTTTTTAAGGAAACTCTACAATAGCTATAATAATTTATATGATTTAATTGGTTTCAAAGCTTTCCAAAATGTCTTGAATTTCTATCTAAAAGTGGATTTTTAGTCTATAGGTCTAGTTACCAACATACCATACAGCGCATGACAGTTAAGAGATCTTAGGTTGCTAACAATATTTTAAGAATTATTCCAGTTGTTAATGAATGTCTAACATTTCGGCCACACTCACAAAATGTGAATAATGACTATCTCCCAAATGTTATGATAGCTAAAAATAACCACCATAAAATTTTCAATTACACCACAGAGAGTGATATTCCAACCTGTCACTTCAGGCTTTGCATATGTGGGTAGGTACCAACACCAAATTTTATAAATTGAATGACATAAATATATAAGACAACAGACATTTTCATCTTTTAAGAATAAGTATTAGATTGATGATCCCTTTTTAAATAACAAAAATTAATTTTATTCCAGTAAAGTAAAATATGAGTTTTCATTTTTGCTTTGAAGTCTTTCACCATGATTGCTATTCAAAGAGAATAAGAGAATATAGGAAAACTAGCAGTAATAAAAAGGCAACGTAGAATTTTTGTTGAGCATTCACTATGAAAAGTATGAATTTAAGTCAAAATTTACAGCTTCTAACCCAGGAATAAAATCTTAACAGACTCTACCTACCAATCAGACAAACTATATATCAAAAAAAAATATGCTTGGAAACTGAAATCTGTTTAGAGGGAAAACAACAAGACACAAATTCATTTTGGAAATTAGCAAAAAATGTAAGGAATTTTGTATGGTCAGGTTGAAGTGTCTGTGCTGAGTCACAGTTCAATTAGTCTTTGCAAAATGTTGTCTCTAACTCATATCAGGCATTTAGACCTAGAAGCGAGAACATCATTTTGTTTACAAAAATATAATGAAAAAAATCTCTAACCAACTACCTTTTCAATTCAAAAGATGGGAATGGTTTTATTGAATTACAGTAATCCATTGGAAATATTTTATGTTGGGAATTAGATTTAACAAAATAGAATACACAGGCATGTATATATGGACAGACTGATAGGTATAGATAGATAATAAGTGATAGCTGTATACATGCAGATACACACATGTACCTACACATACATATGTGTACATGCATTTATACACAATAAGAAAGATAGTAAGAACACATGAATCAACTGTGAGATATTTCAGAGTTCCACACCAGGGTGTATCAAATTATGATGACAGTATTTATTAAGGGTTATCTAGGTTGTTCACTATTCTAATCATTTGCATATATTAGTAAAATATAAAAATTTCTGATATAGGCAGTGCTATGTCACCCTTCCTAACTTGCAACTATAAAAACTGCGAGATGAAGACTTAAGTAGTAATATTTGAATATAAATCTTTTGTCCATAAACAATCATCTGTACAATCATAATCTACGGCCTCCCTCAAACATCACCTTTGAGAGTTGCTCCATAGATACGTGATAAACAACATTTATGGAATGTAAGTTCAGGTTATAGCAAAGTGGGAATTATTTTATGGCTTCTAGACCTTACTACGCTAATGTGCCTTACAACTCGCCAAAAGATATATCTCAAACTTTTCAGGCCATTAAAATTTTTATTATAAAGCATTGTTTTAAGATTACACTGCATGAAACGTGTTTTAGAAATGCTGCATAATCCTACTTTTAAATACTTCATTTTAAGGAAAATAATAGCTTTTTTCATTCCATTTTTCTCTCTTAAAATTGTATTATCAATATTTTCCGTTGTTTTTTCTCAAGCCTGTGTTTTGATAAACTCATAGATGTCAGAATACAAGCATATTGGTGGGAATATATATATATGTAATTACAAAACTCTCTTCTAAAAATTTAAAAAGATTTACTAGAGAGATTTAAATATAAAAATCAAGAAAGAGCATCCCATCATTTCAGCATCTTTTTAGAGACTCATGTAGGGAATGACATTTTTCAGAATTCAATTTTTATGGTTTTAAAGGTTTTATAAATATATAAAATTAACTTGTGTTTCTTTTAAAAACATCAACTTAACTTTGAAATATCTATGTGTGAAGATGATATATTAAAAAATAATTCAGACAGAGGTCTGAGAACCCTCACAATCTAGAACACTGATAAATGTCACTATATCGGATATATTTTAATAAATATATTTATGATGAGAAAGACATTAAACAAGGCCAATCTTTGCTTCTTATAGTTTCAGTTCCAATGCAACTGTCACAGAAACATTAAATATCTTCTTGTCCTTGACATACTCTAAAAATGTTTTAAATGTCCTTCCTTTAATTTTGTTTACAAAACCTAAGTCTTAAATTTTTAAAGAGAACATTATTCTCATCAACAATTTTGAGACAATTTTTATGCCCAGTTTCTCAAGTTTAGATGATTTTCTTTGTAATGAACATATATCATCAATCAATCTATAAAAAATATATTACACACTTACTATGACTCTGAAACTATGATGCAATTATGGCCGTGTAGAAACTCCAGGTGAAGTCTTTACCCAAAGGGTTTTCCATTTTGCTGGTTCATTTTTGTGAGTAGATAATTAAGAAAGGTTGATTTGAAATACTTCCAGAGATGTCTATATGATCTCTTAATTCACATCTTCCCAAGTACAACGTGGTGAAGGTATGGCCTCCTGATATTAGAAATTGTCACATTAAGAGTATTTCCCCAGCCAGGAACAGTGGTATAGGCTTGTAATCGCAGTATTCTAGGAGGTTGAGGCAAAAGGATCATAAATTAGTGAGATATTGGCTCAAAATTAAAAATAAAAATGGGCTCAAGGATGTACCTCAATGTGCAGGCTCTCGGCTTAATATGTAATATCATAACAAAATTAGCTTATTTTTCCAAAAAAAAGGTGGTGTGAGCATCACCTGAATTCACTTTATTTCCATGTCTCTTTCCATCTAAGAATGCAGAAAGATTACTTCCACAACCCCTCGAACTTAGATACGATCATACCCCTTACTTTGGCCAATTAAATATGAGCAGAAAGAGGACAAATGACCTTATCAGTGGAAACACATTATTACTGGCATTTGTGGGTTATTGCCACTTCACGGCTCAGGAAAACACGTGAAGTGCCATCAAAATCAAGAAACCTGAAATGTCACATGTCTATGTCAAAGTCAAGTAAAATGGACAGTCATCAAGATTCCTCAAAACTCTTGCACAAGCAAGAAATGCACTTTGCTCTGAGAAGTCATAGAACTGTGCATACTGCACAGAATAACTTGTCCCAACCCCCTTTGACTTGGAAAACCAATACCAAGCTCAGTCGGGACTCAAGAGCGAGTTAAAAGAGAATGCGCTATTGGACACAGTAAAACTCATAATGTCTGCACTATGAAAACAGAGTAGGTGGGCATCACGTGAATGGATAGAGAAAATGTAGTACATGTATCCAACGGGGTATTATTTAGCCATAAACAAGAATGAAATCATGTCACTCGAAGGGAAATGAATGAAACTTTCATGTTAAGCAAAATAAGCCAGATTCAGAGAGTCAAGTACTGCATGCTACTGAATAAAGAAATGTGTTAAGTGAATAAAGAAAATGACAGGGAATTAAAAAGGAGACCAGGAAAGAAGAGGAAGGGGAAAATGGAGTGAAGAAGAGAAAGGAGGTGAAAGATAATGGAGGTGGTGAAAACAGAGTATGTTATGTACATAGAACCAAAAAGTCTACATAACTCATATGTGAAATATTCTTAAAAAGTGAATGGACTATAAAGTATATTTATCTAATTATTGACACAAACCTTATTAGAAATATTTTTATTTTTTGGATTTTGTTTTCTCTCAAAAATACTTTGTGGTTGAAGATTTCCCCCAGTGGTAGAGCACTTGCTAGCAAGTGGATGGTCGTTGATTCAAACCCCAGCACTGAACACAAACCAAAGCAAAACAACCAACTAACAACAACAACAAAAAAGCATTTCTCACTTTCTTCATGTACTTTTTTTTCTTATTTCTTATCATTTTGATTCTTGCTCTGTAGCAGAGGAAAACATGAAATCACAAAGGCAGATTCACTAAGGATGAACTACGGCATACAACCAGATGCCAGCATATCCCCTCCGTGTTTTTTCAGTCCAGTAAATTCTTCAGAGCTGTCCTCTTCACCTTCAGAGAGAAAACGTCACGCATTTTGAGCTGAGTTTTGCAATTCACCCTAAGTTACATTGGAAAATAATAACAGTTCTTCAGTAGAAAACGAGGTTAATAGTTCTCTGTTGAGATTAACTTAGTCTTCCCATAGATCTGAGGAATGTAGTGTGAACATCCTGTTGAGTGTTGCATGTGGGATTTGAGACTGAGGGTCAACAAGAAAGCCAGATGAGCTGCTGAAAGGAAATTGACTTGAAAATCATTTCATCCCCTTTGCGCTGATTCTGGCTGAATGAGAATATGACATCAGCATTGAAAACAGCAAGACTAGCCTGGATAGTGCTTCCAACTCGGCTCAAATTTTAGCGCATTCTTACTTTCTGTATGTCTTATGCACATGCATTTAAAAATTCATCCACTCTTTAAGGTTTCTTATCTCTGGATTATCTGCAAAGAAATGCGGTGTTCAATGACAAGCTAAGTTTTTCCTTAGTTGTGTTTTATTTACTACTATTTCTTTATTTTAAAAAAAAAACAACACAATAAATTCTGTTTCAGTTAGTCATGACTTACCATTACAATTCACCCATTTAATATTTGTTTTATCTAATATCCTAGAAAGCACTCACTCATTTTAATCAAAAATATGCAATGCCTTGTACAGATATGTTCATAGTAACATCATCCTCACTAAGCAAAAGAGGAATAAAAATCTAACTATCTGTCAAGGAATAAATGAACAAATATAATGCATACACATACAATGGAATAATTTATTCTAATAAAGGAAGGTAATTCTCATACACGATGCAACCTGGAGAAACTTGATGAAATTGCACTAAAAGTGAAATGATGTAATAATATATCATAACAATATAATATATGAGGCACCACATAGCATAGTCAAACTTGTAGAGGCAGAAATTCAAATAGTGATTACTTAGAGGAAAAGATAAAATTATTGCTTAAACCAGGCTTGGTGGTGCAGGCCTATAATCCCAGCATTCTGGGAGGCTGAGAAGGAGAATCACAAACTCAAGTCCAGCCTCGATGATTTTAGCAAGACCCTATCTCAAATAAAAAAGTGCATAAAAGAGGCTGAAAGATACAGCTTAGAGTTTAATCCCAACTAGTGGCAAAAAAATAAATATATAGGAAGAAAGGAAGAAAGAAAGAAAGAAAGAAAGAAAAAGAAAGAGAGAGAGAAAGAAAAAGATCATAGATAGCTTTACTATCTAATTTAGTGGGTATAGTTTCAGTTTAATACAATCAAAATGCTCTAGAATGAATATAATAATTGTAAAACAGAATGAGTGCATTTATACAACTAAACTATATGCTTAGAAATGGCTAAATCATAAAATTTATGTTGTGTATTCATTACAATAAAAATAAAATTAAAAATATATATAACATGCTAAGTACACTTAATGCCACTGTCCCGTAACTGGCATCTAATAAACAACAATGTTTGGGTTCCTTTTCATATCAATATTTAATCAATGTTAATCATAATTTGTATTGATTATTTTGGTCACATTATGGTAAAAATCATTGCCATTGAATACCTGATATGTGCTAGGAATTACCATACAATGAGAGCTATAAAAATTCTTGAAACTTACAACAAACTTGAAAATGATGTGAAAATAAGTTTAACAATGGATTTTCTTTAACCAAATCTATGAACTTATTGCTGCTAAAATTCCTGGATTAAGGGTTATAGAGTCACCCATCCCAGCCTCTCCAGTTCTTCTATAGTCTGCGCATCCGGAGCCATCTTCATCTTTATCTTAAGTACCTGCTTCCGGATGTTTCAATTACTTGAAGCAATACATTTTGTCACAACTCCTAAGTTTTATCTGTTCTTTCTTAGCACTTATTTCCTCATTTACTTATTTACTCATCAGTAACCAATAAGCACTTTCTGTCATTCTCTCTGTTGTTTCAT
This sequence comes from Ctenodactylus gundi, assembly GCA_004027205.1. Taxonomy (NCBI): domain Eukaryota; kingdom Metazoa; phylum Chordata; class Mammalia; order Rodentia; family Ctenodactylidae; genus Ctenodactylus; species Ctenodactylus gundi. The sequence continues at coordinate 311,114 of PVKB01000430.1, forward strand.
TAGAAAAAAATCCAGTTGATACATGAATCTCAGTAATTTAAGAAATAGATTTGATGAAATTAAAGAGAAATTTGCTAAATAATTGAAATTGCAAACTGTTTTCCCATAGACTTGCTAAACTAGTATACTTTCAGCCAGATTTGCTGGCATGATAATTACACCATTCTCATTCAAAGTTTTGCCAAGAGTGGAGCCAGTAAGTACAAAAGCAGCCCAAAAGACAGAGAAGCCAGTAAGTACAAAAGCAGCCCAAAAGACAGAGAAGCCTTGCAGATGACATTCTTTCAGCACCTGGCTCCAGCTTCATCTTAACCTTAAACACCTGCTTTCAGATAGTTCAATTACTTGATGTGATACATACTGTCTGCTTTTGTTTAGGTAAATTTGAGATGTGTTTATATCTCTTGCCCCAAAAAGAGCTCAATTATATATTAGAACAACGTCCCTCAAAGGCATTCCCAAGGATGAAAATTTGAGTCAGAACTGTTCCGGGTTCATTAAATTGTGCAAAGCTCTCTGTTCCCATCCCTTGATGTATTGAATTAGTATCTCCAGGAGATAAGCTCGAGTACTTGCATGTGTTATCACTCAAATGTCTGGAATATGTTCACAACTCTTCATGTTCTTGAATAAAAGTCTCCTTCCTTGCCATGTTCAAGTAAACTACAGAATTTTCTCAGCTGTCCTCCCACCATGTTGAAAATGACCCTGGCCTTCACCTTGCCAACACCTATAGTAAGCACCATACCCTTGTTTTTAATCAGAGTTCAGATCTTAGCATGACTTGGCACAGACATTTCCCTCAGGAGCCATTCTTAAAGCAAAAGACATTTAACAATATTGAAACTGTAAAAACAGAAATTTAACAGGGCCCCTAACAATGATAAGAATCAGCAACTGATTTTGCAATGCATCCCTCTTACGAATTCCACGGATTCTCTTTTTCCTAAGCCAAGGAAATTACAGTGTGTTTGAAAGGATGCTAGATTTGGAGTGGACAGAGGCAACAACACCCTCCAGCTCCCACCAAAATCCAGAAAAATGCAGTTGAAGCTGATCATGGGCAGTTTTAATTGGCTAAAAATGGCAAGAGGAAGAAAAAAGGTGTTGTTAGGATTTAGGGTTTGTAGGGAAAGAGTGGATATAATTAAAATAGAACTAGTGAGAGAACCCAGACAGTCTGGGTTCAAACCTGCTATGAACTAAATAATTCAGCAGTCACATCATTGGTGCCTGGTGGCTTTTCCCTGAATAATTTTTTTGAGACATAGATGATTCTTCCTGATCATGCCCTGGTGGTCTGCTTGTTGGAGGTCTTTTTGTTTGACTTGCTTTCCACCTTTCTGGTTGGTCTACTCACCCTAATTATGATTACCTGATATAGAATGGAGGTGACACTTTGAAAACCACTAGTCCAAACAGTCTCATTAGCCAGGAAACCCTGTCATTTGTCTAATTTAAATTAAAAAGGTGCATTTTTACACAGAGAAAACCAAAGCAGCTAACCACAGAAATTCCTTTCATCTGATCTATTTACTTCCCTTTGGCATTCAATATAATTCGCTAGGCAACAGGCAGTTATAATCAGGGTTAAATGATCCTCTAGTTCTTCAAGTGGAAGTCAGATTTAGAAAGTGTTAGGTTTTCACAGAAGTGTTAAATTCCAAGGCTTAAGTATTTCAATTGTTAATCATGAAAAATAGCTTGAAAAAAGAAAGCATTGCTTTTCCAAAGCATTAAATAATAACAGAACGTTTTGTAATTTTAAAATGGCTTGGAAAACAGAGCACAGAAAACAGCTCATGAATTTAATTCTACGGCATGGTTTTCAAAAAGACAGATTAATAACTAAGCAATATTGTCAAGAAAGAGGGGATACAGAGTAGTTGGAAAGGTATGTTGCAAAGGAGCCCTCACTGCTGATATTGAAGTAAGATGCTGAGACTGGCAGAGCCTAAAAGGGACCATTGAAAAGAACTGAGACCCATGGGGAATCCATTTGGCGCGATGCAGGGACTGCAGCTGTCCCCTTGTCCTGGACTGGGCCTTGGCAATAGGGGACAAAAAGCTCTTCACCACAGTATGATGCTGAGATAAAAGTTTCCAGCTGCACTGTCTTAATTACTTATCACTGTGACTCAATAACCAACATCTACAACTTTAGGGAGGAAGGGTCATTTTAGCCCACAGTTTCAGAAGCTTAAAGTCCATTTGCAAGTGGGTTGCTGGAAAATGGTGGCATTAGATGGTAGGGCCAGAGCTGGAAACAGAAAAGGAGATCCTCGTGACATGCCAGAACAGAGCCAAGACTGAGAGAAAGGGTCCAATGAGCCTTCTAGGCCAAACTCCATTCACCTGGCAACTTCCCATCAAGCCCCACCTACCATCAGTATGCAGTATCCATCGGAACATGTGACTCTTGGGGAACACTCCAGATCCAAACCATAATAGAAACAAACTTCACACTAGAGAAAATACAGGTAGACATATTTTAAGGTTCTAAATATGAGCTACTTCTCATGAGGGATGAATGCTGAATAATTCTATCAATCTATTGAAATTTTGCAATATCTTCTGGCTTATAGTATATACTACTTAGATTATAAATAGCAACAGTCATCTTCTATTGTAGTTATAAAGTGGATAGACTGGACATAGAGTCCAAACAATATTATGCCATCAGTTCCATTTAGAATCATCCCAATGAGCAGAATCTCTGAGTCTCTTCGTAGCACAATTATATGATGGCAGGGAAGAGAAGGAAACAAACGAAAGAAAATAAACCGAAAAAATCAGAAATGAACTTAGAAAAAACTTCAGAACTGTGATTTCATTCCCAGAAACTAAGTAGTGGAATGCAAAATATATTAATAATATTGTCTCTGTCAGCCAGAACTTACACCTCAGTTTCCCACCAATAAATATACCTCAAATTACCATTTTACTAGAAAATTAGGAACTGTGGTAGATCTAGTTTTCATATAGCAGAGTAATCACAAACTTGCTTTTTTTGGTCAGATGTCCAGGTGGATCAAATTCAACAAGTTCATTTCAAAGAGAGTATGTCACATGCTTCCTGCTATGACGCACCTGCATGGTAACTCTCCAGGCCTCCTCAAAAAAGATAAAATCATGGAAGATAAAGATAAAGCTAAGTTCAGTTGAGGCTAAAGAGATAGAACACCTAAACACAAGTCAAATGCACACTTTGTGTTTGCTTTTAATGTAGTTTCTTTCCGTGGAAAAAATAATCATCCCCTGAATCATATATTTGGAAAATCTTGACCGTTTGGAGAGTCAACCTCAAGGCCTCCTCGGAGAAGCCCTCTCACACTCCCCCAGCTGACACAGTGTATGGTCTCCTGCTGCTCTGTCAACTATTGGCACAGCCACTTTGTCCTGTCATTTTTTTAATCCAATGGACTACTCTAGTAGACATTGGCTACTGAGATATCTACTCCATTAGGTTATCTTAGTAAGTTTATAAACAATTTCACAAGTAAATCTGAGCTTAATTGAAATGATTCAGAAACAAACCCATAGAACAAACAAAGTGACAAAAAGTTGATGGTGCCGTAGGATAGGTTCGTGCAATTATTTCTTCACATGTCAATGGGTTTTAACAGGCAATTTGGCCCTTGAGCTCTTGTGATTCAGATTTATGGACTAATGGCAATCGTGGAAAATACACTTGCACAGGTTATTCATATATGCCATGATGTAAAATCAAGTCACTTTGTTGAAAGAATAAAAACTCCGAAACTCTCTGGTGCCCACCAACAATCCTTTCCACAGACAGTGCAGGAATGCTGGTGTCCCCCCCCCCCCCCCTTGCAAATTCTCTGAGGTACCATCAAGACCTTCTGAATCCTCTAAATTCTGGTATTGTCAGGGTCATGTGCCAACGCAGCTGGAGTGACATGGGAAAGTTTTGTTCGCTCAGTTGCCCAAAGCACACCTCTTCTATCGTGTCCTTGTTGTGTGTTGTGGAAAACAGTGCCTCTAAAATGAAAGATTAATATGTTCTTCTCCAGCTCTGCTGCAGGCAATCACGTTTATCCACACCATTCTGAGTCCTCAGCCCTGAGACTCAGCCTCCCCTTATGCCGCCATCTGATATTGCAAATTGTACTGTGTAACTTCCTCCAGCCAAAATAGGAGATTTAGAAGCTCTGGAAATCTATCTTGTATGTCACGAACAGCTTCCTGTCTTGGCTTACCAGCCCAAGGGAGAAAAAAAATAGGTCTTCTTAGGATGTGGGCATTTTTTAAAAATAATAGAATCATTAAAATAGGCACACAAAAGGAAAAATGTTTGTTTTCTCGGGAAGAATTGCTATCTTGACACCATGTAACTAACATTAATTGGGAAATTTCTTAAAATGTGGCTTAGTCTACCCTGTTTGCATATGATATGAATAGTTTCAGAAGTCTGGATTTACAGATTTATTTTCCAAGGAAAAAATGTTTAGCTTGTAATTGATACTCTTAACCTTGGTGGTAAAGTTTTTTTCTTTTCTTTTCTTTTTTAAAGGCTATGGTGTGGGTGAGAATTGGCTGACTTAACAATTGCAACAGAGTCATGGTACAAACTTCATATGCAGAAAGTATTAGGATCCTGTATTTTTATAGCAGAGAAAGTAGATTTATATTAAGGTTGACTGTGCACCCAAGGAATAGCTTGTTGAGCCTTTCTCTGTCTCTCTCTGTCTTGCTCTGTCTGTCTCCTAGTTTTCCCAGTATTGTGTATACATGGTTTTGATTAAGGAGGGTCTAATTGCTGAGCAAATCTTCCCCTGCATGCATGGCAAATAGGAACTGTATGAACCACTGGGATCTGGAGGCAGAAGTCATGAAGGCTAATGTCAGTCTTCCGATACTTCAATCCCTTTGGGAATATCACTTATCCTCTTTGACACATAATGTTTTTATTGGCAAAACAGGAATTAACACCCACTATAAAAATCCTTAGTGAAGTTCAAGTAAGATAATACACAGGAAAAGCTTTTAGAACCAAAATGGCATTACACCATTGCTAATTGCTATTGTCGTTTCAAATTCACAAGCTTTTTCAAAAACTATGTCTTATTTCCAAGTCTATTGGACTTAACAACAACAACAAATTGAAGGGCTGGGGTGTAAGTCAGGCAGAGTACATCCTTACCACGAATGTTGCACTGCACAGGGTTCTAAAAATAAATTCAACATGGATATGCCAATTATTAAATGTAATAGGATGTGGAAAGCAATTCAGCCAAGCTTGTTATTATTTCTATAGGAAAATGGGAATATATTCTTTCTAAGAGAAGTAAATAAAGATTCTATGCAGCATGATGGTCACTTAAAATGTGCTACCTTCTTGGCCAAATGGCAAAACTTTTCCATTTCCGTAACTTCTCTTACGCTGAGGTCAGTGATCAGAAACTGTGAACCTGTATTTCCACAGATTCAGGAGGAAATGCTGTACCTCCTGGGAAGTTTGGGACTACCAAGCCCACCAACAAGTGATAATGAAATCAATAAAAATAAATTAAAAGGATGGAAAGAATTAAGAAATCTAAAGAAGAAAAATCACATTTTTAGTTTATAATGTTGAAACGCCCTCTGCTCTCTTTTTTCAGTCGGGGAATCCAGTTGTTCATCACAGCTGGCTCTCCCGAGAGCTAACAGGCAGTCTGTCCTCTCGCCTTTCCACAGGCCCCAATTTAAGCAACGTTTGGGCTTTTTGCATCTTTTCTCTACCACATCCATCAAGCATTTCCAAATCGCCTTTAAGGGAAGCAGTTTGACATGCTAAATTAAACTGAGCTCAGGAGACTTTTGTTTTCAACAGCAAAACAAACTCAACTAGACCAAAAAAAAAAAAAAAAAAAAATGCCGAGTACATCAGATCTTAGACCATATTTCTTTTTGCCTGCCTGTTAAAGGGTGATAATGTAAATGAATGGGAACCACTTAGGGAGCGGAGAGAAAGCAAGTTGCAAGTGAGTGGGAAGTGGAAATTGGCGAGTGTGATCAGGAGGCGCTGGGTGGAGCCCTCTGGACAGATTTCCGTTTCTCACTCATTTCATCCCAGTGATAAAGTTCAGAGAGATGGATCTTGGTAATTGCAGAGTTAATTGCTGCGTCGCTTTAGGGGAAATGAATACTGCTATTATTTTTTTCCCCTCTTTCTGTCTTCTCCACTCCTGCTTTTTGTTACAACCTTGGGATTTTCAGACAGCTTTTCCAAACTATCAGAAGGATCAGACTCTTTAGTCGTTTTGACATTTCTGTGGCTTATAGGCTCTAGTGTAATTTTCTGTTTTCAAAAATGGGAAGTGATACCATCAACAGATGACAAACTGGAGCTGCAGCGGTGGTGCTCTGAGAATATGACTTCTACTGCCAAAAAACGGAAGAAGAAAGAAAGAAAACTTTGCAGCTTGTCTGAGTAGAGGTTGAATAAGGATATTAGAGAAGGAATGGCATTTATTGGATATTACGGATGACAGGAAGTGGACTTATAAAACTTATAGCATCAAGGATCCTCATCGAACTGCCTTCAAAGCTCTTTCTAGATTAGGTTTGTTCGAATTTGACAACCACGTTAGGTAGATTAATGAGTCCGATCCAGTTGTGCGCTTTTCACATTTAACCAAGAGAAATATCGGATTGGATGGTGACGTCTGCTTCCTGTCATGCTCAGAAAGCACGTTGAGAACTGGCTGGCTTCTGGAAACACAGCGACTGCCCTCCTTTTTCGTAAGAATGGGCAGATTTCAGAAGAACTGGAGTGGGGCTCAGAAGGTCTGTTATAGGTGAAGTTCAGGAGTGAGCAAGGTGCAGAAGTGTGTAGAATACTTTTAAAATGATGGTTGTAAGTTTCTGGGGAGGTGTGGGAGCCCCTCATCAGAACCACGCGGTTGCCATGCTTGGGCTGGCCTGGGACATCGTTCTATCCCCGATACCCAAGTTCTTCTCTATATCAAGGACTTAATTTCCCCATTATTCTATTCAAGAAAAGCGAAATAAAATTTCAAGATGAGTGCTTGGTGTCATAACTTGCAGGAGTTATGCAAAGGAACCTGACACACTGGCTGGCAACGGTCAGGTGTAAGGTATAGCTTTGTGGGTGGTATCTGCCTTCACAATCAAGAAAGAGTCTTTCCTTTTTTCCCATTTTATTGATATGTATTAGTGCAAAATTTGAGGTTTACAATGAAGTTGAGGATTTTGTGCACATACGTGTCTTGTCAAGGTGACGAAGACTTTCCCATTCTCCCTTTTTTTTTTTTTTTTTGAGACAGGGTCTCGCTCTGTGATCCAGGCTGGTCCTGCGTTCACTTCAGAGCCCACGCTGGCCTTGGACTCAAGGCAATCCTCCTGTCTCAGCCTCCCGAGTGCTGGGATTACAGGCGTGCATCACCACGCCCAGTTTATGTGGTGCTGGGGAATTGAACTCGGGTACTTAGCCCTTGGCTTAGCACTTGCTCAAGTGCTTTAACCTCTGAGTCATTCCTCCAGCCCCTCCCATTCTCTTTTAGCTTCCCTTTGTTTTTCGTTTTTAAGTCCCATTAGAGTTGTGATCTGGGTCTCTCATATCAGAGAGACCAAGTCTTTCTTGTCTGTCTGCTTTTACCTGAATTACATTGTTCTGGTTTCTACCACTTTTCTCCGTCACTCTGAAGGGCAGATTCTTTATAATGAAAATAAGTGATAAAGGATGCTTGATTCACACAAAGCAAACAAATTCTGTTTTTCACAAATTCTGAGCATCCACAATTCCCTTGTATGTTGGCTTATTTTATGTGTTAAATTGACTGAACCACCAGATATTTTGTCTTGTGGCCAAGTATTATCTTGATTATGTCTATAAAGGTGTTTCTCGATGAAATAAACATTTAAATAAATAAACTGGATAAAGCACATTGCCACCTTTAGTGGGGTTCGGCTTCATTTAGTCAGCTGAAAGGCTGGATAGAGAAAAAGCTGAATAACTGAGAATTGCTCTTTCCTAATTACTTAAGCTGAACCCTCGGTCTTTTCTGGCTTTCAGACTCAAACTGAAAGATCAGTACTTCCCAGGCCTCAATCCTGTGAAATTTTGGAAGGTGTTATGGCTTAAGTTTAAATGTACCCCTAAAGCTTTAAGAACTCAGAAAATGATCAGCTCTTAGGTGTGTGATACTCATCCTGAATCAATCCAGTAATGATTGTTTGGGCTGTGAGGAGGTCTGATTACATGAATGGGCCTGTATGTTACCACCTGGATGGGTAGGAACTTTTCCCCTCTCCCGTTTCACTGTCCGCGTTCTCTCTATCATGGGCTAAATAGTATTTTTCCACTATTCCATCTACCATTGCTGGGTTTTGTTTGTTTGTTGCCTTGAAGCTGGTTGAGCATTTTTAGATCAAGAACTCTGAAGTGGTGAGGTAAAATAAACCACTCCCCCTGAGAGTTATGGATGTTGGATATTCTGTCCCAGTGACAGAAACGTGATTCAGAATGAGTGGAAATTGCTCCGTCAGCTCCCCTGAAATGAGTTGTTAGAGTACAAATTCTATGTAAACACATGTTATGAACAAATAAACATTGTAAATCAGACAAGCAGTATAAATTACTTAAATTATGTGCATAGGTATGTATGAATTATACAAATCGCATCACGTATATGTATTACTATAATTAAATGGAGTTCATATGTATGTGTTTCATTAATTCTGTTTCTCTTGAGAATCTTTACACAATTTAAAGCAAACAAACAAAAAAACCTGTTGGAGCTGGGTGTGGTGGTACACATCGATAATCCCAGCACAATTGGAAGGATGAGGCAGTAGAATCATGAGTTTAAACCTACCCTGGGCAATTTAGAGACTTACCAAGCCCCTGTCTCAAAATTAAACAATATAAATATCTTAGAAAATGCATATGGGAGGGCATAATGAGAATGTGGCTTAGTGCAAAATTTCTGAGTTCAATTTCTAATACTACGATACCCCCTAAAATCATTACAATTTCAAATTTTAATGATGAGTGTTGACTCCAATGTGACGAAGAGCATGAATGTTTCTCATATAATATTGGTACCCAACACCTAGAGAATATGCTCCTTTATTTTTTCAAATTAGAAAATTAAATGCTCATTACCAATTAATATAATTATCTTGTGTATGCTATACCTTGAACAGATACTATATATCTAGCAAAGATCTTCCTAAAAAGAATGTATTAGTACATATTTATAATAAAAAAAAATCACAGTTGTCTTCCTGATGTATGCTAGGAATGACTGTATAGTGAGACTTTCACACAGTGTTCAAATGATCCCAATGGATATATCAATCATTAGTACTAAGATACATTGTATATGTAAAGGGAAGTAGAAGAAAAAGTAACCCCCTACTTGAGTGGAAAGAAATGAAACATACTTAGCGTTTATTTGTCACCCACGTCACTCATTATCACTTATTGTACCATCGTTTCTCATGGAAAGCAAAATGGCCTTCAGCTCTCTGCGCTTTGACTTTCCCACAAACTGGAACACACGCAGACATTCGGGCCCAAAACCCATCACAACGTTCCCCTCTTGGTGTCATAATACTACGGTTACTCAAACAAAATGTAAAAGCAATTAAAATCCTTCTATATCCTTGTCTTAAAATAAACAGCCAACCCATCCAAGACTCACAAGCTATAATATTTTTCTCTGCCGTTTTTTATGCTGGAGAACAAAATAAGGGGAAAAAAGAATTGGCTAAGTATTTCAGGAGATAAGTATCTGTATTGTTGTAGTTAATTAGTTAATTTAGAATAGTATCATTTTTAATGTTTCCTGGGATTATTGGGGTCTGTGTGTAGAGTTCTGTTTCCTAAAAGAAATTTCACAAACTCGCACATCATTGTCTCAGATTCCTTCTTCTATAACCACTTGTGATCTGACTTGTCTCCAATTTATAACAACTTAGACTTACAAAACCCTTCAAATTGTCAAACACAGATGATTTAATCAGTGTCATCATTTGTGAGCTCTATGCAACCCTTGGCAGCACGTGTCAGTGCAGATGCATGTAAAATTGGTTTTATGTAGTAGCATAATTTTCCAGGAAAAAGATTGCATCGATTTCTTTAGAATTTCAAAGAATAAAATTTCAAAGCACAGAAACACATTCTTCAATTCATGTGACTATAGTAAAAAAACATATACAACTAACTAAATAAATAAATGGTCATAGGAAATCATTGTCAATGTAATTCTATGGGGTCTATGGGCAAAAACCATTTATTGTAAAAAATGAGTTATGAAAAGAAAAGGCAACTAATGAAACAGTGGTGCACATAGTTCGTATTTTTCCAGAGGAAAGATTGCTCCTTTTGATCACCATAATCTGATTTGTGGCAATAATTTAATAGTTATATTCAGCATAATTGTCTGGCAGGATGTGTAATCATTATCTATCGATTTTCTTTATTTTATAGTGTGTTGCCTGGTTCATGTCACATGATACAATGAGTATGCCAGATGAAGTGTTTACAACTCGGATTTCCACATCCTCATACCCAAACTCTTCCCATCACTTCCTCTTCTACTCTGTTTCTTTACGTTTCACCTAAGCTGTTTTATTTTCCTTCCACATCGTGGACCGTTAGAAACATAATTTCATATATCCTAATAAGACCTGCTTAACCATAAGATGGAGCCTGGGGTTGCTGTGTACAGCTGACACCACAGGTTTCTGAGAGTTTGAGGAGGCAAAAAAATTCCAAGTTCAAGTCCTGTCTAACAACTTAGCAACTTTATGACAACCTGTGACAAGGAAGAAAAAAATCAAACAAGGCTAGAGATATACCTTAGTGAAAAATATATATTTATATGTCAATAGTGAAAAATATGTATATTTATATGTCAATATGTTCACAACCTGTATCTGAATCCAGCTTCATTAGAACCCCAAACCTCAGTTTCGTCATCTTTAAAGCCAAGTTGCTATGATGGCATCTTACTGTGCTTTTGAGGTAAAAGTGCATATAAAGCAGTTTAGGGAGCTTCAGAAGAACCCAGCCCATGAAAAAGACACCCGTACGTATCAGTATAGCTACTGTCATAATACGACCACTGTCAAAAAGAAAGGTTTTGCCTGTATGGGGCAGGACTCAAAACCTCCGTCATCCTTTCACATCTGTGGGAGTGGAGGACAACCTTATTTTCATGGGAGGCATAAATAGCTAGAGCACATGAGCAAATGAATTTCGTTGTTTACAACATTCACCATGCTAACTGTTGGAAAAAAAAAATGTCATCCATGCCTGCAATGACTGTGTCCTTCTGTATTTAAGTTCTGTTTTCTCTTTTATTTCAGTAACCAAAAGCAAAGGTGGATTTGCACGTCAGACCTCCTCCTTCTAGATCTCTACTAGTATTGGTGGCTTTGGCAAAGATGCAACTATCCCCATGCAAGCAGCAAATTGCCTTTTCTGTTGTGAGTGAGCTTTCCGTAAACTAAAGCAACAGGTACTGAGCATGTCTCCCAGAGAGAGAACCCAAGAGAGATAAATCCGTGGAGGTCCTGGGTGGGATGGGAAAGAGCTTTGCTACTGAAGGCTTGGAAGGATTCTGGGTAGCACGACTGCCTTGCTCTGTGCTCTCCTCCTGGCCCAACACAGGTTTTCATCATCAAAAGGATACTGAAAATTCCACCATCGTGGCCAGGAAGTCATATGATACTGCCATAAATCTCTGTGACCGTTCAAATTCTCACAGCACCCTCTGCACACAGAAGACTTTGTGAAGGAACCAAAGTAAGAAATAACCACATTGCCACTCTAAGGGGGCGGGGGGAGCCCGACGGAAGCAGAGGCTTTCCCTCATCTGATCTAATAGAAATAAGAACATGTCCCATCAGAGACCTCATTCTACATGTGTATCATTAGTCAGGCCAATCCCGATTAATGATTTTGTGCAGCAGGTGTTATTAATAGTCCATTTTACAGATAAGAAAATTGAGTCCAGCAGAGGTCAAGTTATTTGCCAACACCAGTAAGCAATAGAGGCACTGAGCCTCCTGAGTCTAGACTCAGTTACCTCCTCTCAGCTCTGTGTCTCACCACATTGCAATTCCAGGGGATTGTTTGCAGTTAATCTCTCTCCTCAATGATTTCTCATGCATCTTCAAAAATGCTAAATTTCACCCTCAGGGTCAAAGACCATCAGAAAATATTTGTATTGATGCAGACATCAACATTATGCTGATTCCTGGAGATAACGAGAGACAATCCATCTATCAGAACTACATCCCAACATTCCAATTCGCCTCCCTAATTCCTTAGTTTTTTAAAATAAAATATGCCTATATTTTAGCCCTCAAAATTGCCCAAAGACCAAATAATGTCAAAGAGCAAAATCAGAGGAAATGAGATTCTGGGGGACATTTTGACTTCTTAAAAAGTATTTCGATTCATTTTCTAGACTTAAGAAATAAAAATTCTTTGTCAACCAGAACTTCACCTAATAAAACTAACGCAGCCCTACGCCACCCCCAGGAGTTACTCTCTCTCCTGACATGCCTGCATGCCTGTTTCCCCCAATGCCAGCTGTTTCAAAGGCCGCCGGGGCCACTTTACTGCTGAGGACATTACCTTTAACCTTTCAATCTCTTTGATTAAATCATATAACCGTGTAATTAAAATCTAATCGTCAGGTTTCAGGGGCAGTGAGGAAAGCAAGGGCGAGGCCAGTGTCATTTAGCCCAAGCAGATGGCAGACACGACACAACAGGCTCGGATTGCATGTTGCTCGCATTGGTGTGGGGTGCCCGCTAAGCACGTGCAACAGAAAGGTGCAGCCAGTCTGCTGGAAGAGTCAAAGCCTCCTCACCTGCTTCCGTGAGATAAGGGGCGATGTATTTTTAATGTACATTTTTATCTCTCCTTGCCGGTCGCGATGGCTTCCACGTGATAGCCAAACCATAAGGTAAGCAAAGCTAATGGGCTTGATTTGTAGACAGCATATGGACCTCCAGGTTCAAGTCAATGCATGCTTTCTTTTCTGTTGCCTAAAGCCTTTCAAATGTTGGGGAAGAGCTTTCAGGATTGAGTTTAAAGACGCTCCTTCAATTTGTTTAACTGTTGTTATTAGCCAGGTGTTATTCCAACGTCTGGTTGGAGTCTGTTTTATGATTTCACCAAGAAGACATTGAGAGCATCACCTACCGTGTTAAATTAACAAAGTGTTTTCAAGGATGTAGTGCAATTGAGATTTCTATATGCTGCACAAGAATCTGTAAATTAGGATAAGATTTGTTAATCTGTATTGTATTATTGTATTGTATTATATTATGAAATAAAAGCTTAAAGTACACATTCACTTGTCTAACATTATCTGTTACTTTAAATATCTGAGTGCAGCAAAATATATATACATACTACCTTGTATATAATCTTAAAAATATTGTCTATTTTCTACTGGACCACTCATAAATATATATGGTACATCAATAAGGTAGGACACTATATTTTAGAAGTATATTTTAAATACTTCAACTAAGGAAGAAATGTATTTAAATATGTTGTGTCATTTTACCTTTTAGAAAAGAATGTTCTTACAGGTATGGGTATGATAGCTAACCCTGATGGCACTTGCCTATGGTCCCAGCACTCTGAGAGACTGATTTAGCAGAGTCACAAGTTGAGTCCAACATGGGAAACTGAGTGACTTAATGAAAAACCCGGTCCCAAATCAAAACCAAAATAAATAAATAAATAAATAATAAAATAGGGTGAAGATGCAGCTCAATGTGAAAGCCCTTGATTCCGTCCCCAGCACCTCATTCAAAAAAGGAGATAAGATAGGCGGACATAAAAAGAGAAAAAAACAAGGAGAGAAAGAAAGAAAGAAAAAAGAAAGAAAGAAAAAGAAAGAAAGAAAGACAGAAAGAAAAAATAAGTGAGAAAGAGAGAGAAAAAAGGAATGGACTCAGCTCTTGCTAGTGAGTATGTGAGTAAATTTTCTTTGAAATTTTTTGAGGGTCTTTCTTGAATTTTCCACAGTAAGTGTATATGACAATGACATAAAGAAAGTCATTTACAAATTAATACCATGACATTTTCATAGCTGTCATAAACCTGTGTTATTATTAATAGAAAGATCAGAAACAAAAAAGCACTGCAGCTAGGAACATAACAAGTTTGGCACAGATACAAAAGTCAGAGTATTATTTTACCAATTTCGATCTTAACATTCCTTACGTTGGATGAAATAGTTTTGATTTTTATCAGATGACTTAGAAGACAACAAAGGACACTAGTTCAATTACTACTGCTTAGTAAAACTGACCCAAAACAGTATTTGAGACTGCATTTTGGAATCATATGCTCTTAGTATCAAGGGTGACAATTAAAGGTACAGTTTTTATGCTTGAATTCTAAAGAAAGCTGGACTTTCTTCATGCTTTCCCCTTTCATCTCTTAGGAAACTTCTTCCTCTGCCCAGTGTCACAGCAACACACAGAGAGGGATTTAGCTACACAAATTCATCCTTAAAACATCTTTGCAACACAGGCCGGAAATGGAGTTTCGGAAAGTACACAGGTTAAGTGACTCCATCAAAGGAACTCTGTGGCTGAACTCTTAATAAAGTCCACCTCTCCGTGTCTCAGGGCAAAATCTCTCCAAGGTGGCTTTGGTGGAAGGAACATGGTGCACGTGGATCTTAATTTCTTTCATGTGCTTCTAGCAAAACTGGCAGCCACTCTGGCCATCACCGTGGAGAATACTAATAGGTAGCCAAAGTATTTTTAGCTTTATTAGAGGTTTCCCTTACATTGAGATTCTAGAGATCACTTGATAGGAAGTTTCATTTAAGTGACTTAATGGTGCATCCTCAATGACTCGACATAGAACCACCGGCTATTCTTCCCCCAAGCAAGACTAGCCAAATGGCACTCCACTGATGTGACCGGAAGATTTGCCATCTAGGATGACCAAACTGGTATCTTTCCAAGTTACATCTGTTTTCTAGCGAAACTATTTTGTGTGTAGGGCTGCTACTCGGCTCCAAACGTCGCATTTATCAACGTGCAACTGTTTCGAGTCTGTCTGCGCTACATTTTCAAGTGGAGCTGAAACTGAATTTAGTTGGAAGATGTGTTCTGAGTTCAAACGAGCTAACTTTAAATGGTTGTAGGTTATTACTTGTAGGGTGACAGGTGCCTATCAGCGGTCTGGGGTTCACACTTAGACATTCTCTTATTTTCTCGTGACAAAGATAAGCTCCATTGACCGCATGGACTGTGAAATTCCCCACACGGAAAAAAACAAAATATGCACAATTACACATCGTCAGAGTTAACTGATTTTAAGGTCATTACACTGTTTTATGAACAAGTGATTTCTTAATATTTTTCCCGTGTTAAAAAGAGTAGACTCGCAAAGCAGAAACTGTTCAAAATAATGTAAAAGCCAAATCATCTATAATTTTTACATTGTTGCAAATCGCAGGAAACATTTATAGCTTATTAAGTTATATCTTTATTCTGAGCATATGTTTATTCAGATCAGCTTCATAAATAGAATTGACTATGAACGATAACAAATTATTAAGTGCTCTAATTGGCAAACTAACAGGTGAAGATTATATCTAATTGAAGCCTAATAAAAATCAAAACATCTTCAACTTTGTGAAAGCTTTAAAATATTTTTGGTTGAAAATTAAAACATAGATCTTTTGTTTAATAAGATTATGTACATATAAAAAAACTTTCTCAAAAATTTTGTAGCTACAAAAGAAAGTTCTGCTTCAAGATGAAAAATGTAAATTATTTCCAAAAGAAAAACTTCTGCCAGAACAAGTCTGACTCAAAAAAAAATTTCTGGATGTTTCTTAATGTAAAGGCTGTACAACAGGAAGTGAAAAATCAAAACACATTTCCTTTATACAGTTGTTAAGAAACATTAGTAATAAATCGGGGCATCTAAGAGTTTTATTTAAAGATTCTTCAAGTAACATATCAATTCAAATCATTAAAATATTATCTGTGGTAACAAGGGCATTGAAATGGAATTCTAATTGATTTCAAATGACTGAAAGAACTTTAAATATCTCACATACATATTTTTAAAAATACTTTCATATTCCTCACATCTAATGAATATTTCTTCCATGCTCTTTATTTTCTTAAAAATAACTGATTTTGTGAGAACTATTTGATCTACATTATTCCACCAGTGTGTTTTGGATCCCCTACTTAATATGGAAGATATTTTTTAATGTACCATTAACTCCTGGCCCTGGTGGGAAACATATAAATAGGCAGGTGGGCGATCCTCGATAATGTGTTTGAAGTGAGTTCTATTGTTCATTTTAAAAGGAGAAAAATGTTGATTATTTTTAGACTTCCAGTGAAATATGCATGCTGAGATTTTCAAGACACCATTAGCAAGATCAGAAATACAGACTGTACCTTCCAAATCAGTTGAAGGAAAAAGTAAAACCCATGAGTCTTAAGAATAACAAGATAGCATACACCAAAAAGCAACACATAACTACGTCAGTCACAATCAAAGTAGTTTAATTGACAAAACAAAGTATTTCTCTGAGGGTGCTGACCATTACCTGATGATAATTGAGTATTGAACCAAAACATGTATCTATTATAAAAATCTATCCATTTAACAGCAGATTGACAGACACTAACATTCAGTTAACATTGTGTTCCCAAAAATATATAGGGGAAAACAGTGGTAATAGGTAAAATAGTGTTAGGTTAGTCTGGTAGAGTTATACAGAACTCATTAGATAACCATATCCAGAAAGCAATAGTCTCAAGAAATTGAACGAATTACCAAGCTATTCAACAAATCGCCTCAAATTATTTTTAAAAAACCAGCTATTTTCCAGCCTATGCCTTTTGTCCTAAGTAAAAATAAACCAAAACTAAATAGTAAGAGATATGTATAAAACAGAAACAGGAACTCTTTAGCTGTTCTCCTAATTTATTTGTGTAGATCAAAAATGATCAATTTAATTAGAAAAGTTTTAGAACTGAAATTATTTTCAAGATTCCCGGGGAGACAACTGAATTAGCACTTAAGTGCTAAGAGAAATTTGTAACTTTATATTATGAAAAACAAAAATATTCTCAGAGAATATAACACATTTCAATTTAATATGAAGGTATGCACAAGACTTACACCGATAGAAAAAGAAGAAAATCATAAACATAAGAAATAAATTAAATGATTCTTAAACACAACAGGAATGGAGGAGATACAAATTAAAACTAAAATGAGACTTCATTTCTGTCACTAAATAAATATTTAGATGTTTTGCAATCTTAAATTGCAAGAATGTGGAAAAAAGAACTTTCACATATTACTGATGAGAAGCAAAACTGATAATTTTATAGAACAGCTTGTCAACATCTACTAAATTCAAAGCAGAAACTGAAAGTTGAATCTAGCCATTCAAGTCTCAGATACATATTTGAAGGGAACTCTGTTTTATAACACCAAAGGTCCTGTTCTTGCACTAGTAGATTACAATACTGAAATAATCCAATATAGGTAAAATGTTCATCCTTAGAATAAAGCAAAGCTCAAATCTCTAGAAATTAGTAAAATGATACACAGCCGTATCATGCAATATTACACTTTGCTAAAATACATGAATAAATTAAACATACGCAGTGCACATTTAAAAAATTATTGAGGACAAAATAGCAACATGAAGAATGATTTACAGATTTGAAATTGTTTTTGAGTAAGTTTGTAAGTTTTACAGTAGCTCCCAAACTCTCCCCATCTCCCCTGATTGCCACTGTGACACCCATTTGGTTCTATAGAATTTTTGTATTCTGGGTTTCCCAAATCAGAGAAACCAGGCAATCCTTAACATACTTATTCTTCTGTGGCTAACTCATTCCACTCAAATCACCACTCTTTAGCTCAGGTTCCCATGCCTAGAATGGGCTGCAGTGGCCAAATTTTGATGTCTCCTCTCTGAATCCAGCAGATCCCTTTATTGGGATATTTGCCAAAAGTTCTTCTTTTTTTTCCTATATCTTACTATATCTTCGTTGAGATTCTTTAACCTGGTCTCACCCACCAGTTCACATAAGAAAAGAACTATAACCATGTAATTCATAAAGCTAGAAAATGTGAGAAATAAAAAGAGAGAAGTTAAATTTCAAATGCCTTAGCTGAGTGCTGAAAGGTTAATGTTTGTACATTCAAAAGATATTCAGGTTATGATTATATCAATTCTTAGGATAAATCTACATAAAAGGTTAAGTAAATTGCTACAATAAATGAACTTAAGTCTATATTGATTACTACACTAAATGAACTTAAATCTATATCACATAAGTATATTCCATTTAAAGCAATAGATATAATGGCATACTCAAGCTTTTTGTTTTGTTTTGTTTCGTCTTGTTTTTTTAATACAGGATCTCACTATGTAGCCCTGGTTAGCCCTGAAGTCATTATGGAGCCAATGCTGGCCTAGGAGTCACAGAATTCCTTCTGCTTCAGCCTCCCAGGTGCTGAGATTACAGGTGTGCATCACCACACCCAGCTTATGTGGCCCTGGGGAATAAGACATGGGTGCTTAGTGTTTGGCTTAGTACTTGCACTTACAAGCACTTTAACCACTGAACCATTCTGCCCGCCTTCTTTCAGAATTTTTTAACTTTCGTAAATTATTTACTCACGTTTCACTAATTGCTAACATCTTGCCAGGTTTGGTTTGCCATTTTATCTTCCTATCCATCCATCAATTCATGCATTCATACTTTTAAAGATTTTATAACAATTCCCCTTGCTGAATATAATTATTATGTTTTACAAACTAATATACTATTACAAATAATAATTATATGGGGTAATTTCACAGATTTTGTGAAACAGCTGACTCTGTTTTAGAAGTATATAAATCAAATGATTCAAGTACCAACTTTTTTTGCTACACTTGCTCTTTAGATGTTTCCTTTCCTCCATACTCTGTCGTGCTGGTTGTCTCTCTGTCTCTCTCAAAGATTCCTTCAAGTATTTTCTGCAATGTTCAGCTAGTGGTCACAAATTTCTTTAGAAATTCTTGGTCATGAAAAGTTTTTACTTCTCCTTCAATTTTCAGGGACAATTTTGCTGTACACAACAACCTGGGTTGACACTGTTGTCTTTTAAAGCTTGAAATAGTTTGCTCCAGGCTGTCCTGGCCTTTAAAGTTTGAATTGAGAAATTTGCAGTGATTCTAATAGACATTTCTTGGTGGAATAATACCTGTTTTTTTCTTGCTGCTTTTAGTGTTTTCTCTTTATGTTGTATTTCTGAGGTTTTGATTATGACATGTTGTGGCCGGTCTCATTGCTAGTTGAGGTTGTATGATGTTCTATAAACTTTTTGTAACTGAAATTTATATATATTTTTAGATTTGGAAAATTTTCTTGCATGATTTCAGTGAATAAATTCTTTATACACTTGATGCTTTCTTCTGCTCTTTCTCCATAATTCTGAGATTGTTTCTCTTTGAATCATCTATCATCTGTTATATCCAGCTATTTTGCTTAGTTTTAACTCTAGATTTATGCCTAATTATAGCCTTTGTTTGCCTTTGTTTCCTCAGCCTTGTTTTTGATGTCTGAAATTCTGTCCTTATAATGTCTGAGTTGACTTCCCCTGTTTTCAAATAAGTTTTTCATATCCTAATATTCAGCTAGATTTTTTTTCAAAATTTCTACTTCTCTATTAAAATGTTCCTTCGTATCTTGCATTTCCCTGCTTACTTCAGCCAACTTTTTATTTGTGGCTTTTCTAAGCTCAGTAAGCTTTGTGTCTATTAGGACAACGATTTGGTTAGTAAGCTCTTGTTTAAGCCCACTGATCAGTGCTTACATTTCTTTCAGAATATCTTGTTTGAACTGGTTCTTCAACTCACTTATTTGCTTTTTGACTTCCTTCCTTATGAGTTCCACTATTTCTGGGCACATGACTTTAGTTTCTGGGGTCTCAAGCATGTGTGTGGGTGTCCTGTTGCCTTGTCTTCTTTCCATATTTCTGTTGTGGAGAGACTTCACTTGAAAGGCCTAGCTGAGAGGTCTCTTTAAATGAGTATGAAGATGGAGGGAGGAGGGGGCACAATTCCTCCAAATTCTATGAGGGGAGTAGGCAGTGAGGGAGAACCTAGCAGCCCTATCACCTCTGAGGTGTCTTGCTCCCCCCAGTCCCCTCAGCAAAGCTCCCCCACCTGTCCTGACCTCCCTCCCCTGAGGGTGGGGCTCTCGGAGGTGTGCTACTACACCGAAACGTTTAGGAGGTCAGTGGCCTTTCTTTCGTCTTACAGCTGTCTCTTGTGCCATTTTTTTCCTAGGCACTGTTTAAGAGTGGCCTCAAAAAACCTGGTGCACTCTTCTGAGCTGACCTTTACTCTAATCAGTTCAGTCTAGGGCTTTTTTTTAAAAAGATGGCTCCTGCTTACTTCATTGCCTGTTATGGCTGCCAAAGTGCTGCTTTTGGTCTAGACTCAAGGAGGCCTTTTCTAGGGAAGATCGCACTACATTTGTAGTATGTGCTACCCATAGGCTTTTTTTTGGAAGCTGGGGCCATCAGCTGCTATCAATTTCCACTTCTCCTGGATCAATCCTTACCTCAGTCTGAGGTTCCCGGCCCACACTTTTCTCCATCTGTGGATGCCGGCAGCTCAGGGCTGCACTCAATCAGCTGCTGTTTCCTCCACTTCCAATAAGGCTTCAGGATTTCTGGCCTTGCTGTAGACTGATTTCAGTTGTTGGCTCACTCCTTCCTCTCCTGGCTACATTGAACAGGTGATTTTTTACTATATTCTCAACTTTTTAAGTGGTTTCAAGAGGAGACATTGTAAAGCTCTGTTGCTTGGCTACCATCTTGACCAGAGGTCTATATAATATTTTATTTTTGTGAGTAAAATTTCTGAAGCAAATTTCAGACCAGACACAACTGGCTAACAGGTGCGTGGGTATTTCCTGTGTCACTTGTTTCACTTACCTGTGTGATTAAATTATTTAGTAATAAAAACTGACATAATTAAGAAATAATTAAATAATAAAGTAACAAACTCTCTAAATACCCAGGTCAGAAATCCTACATTCTTTTGTAGAATATAAAAAAAGAAATCTATATGCATGGGAAGGACATATTAAGAAGATGAAAGAGATCTATTACCCTTGCCCAAAACATTTTCTCTTCTTTGAACTTGGCACACTAAAAGATAACATATAATATAAAATTGACACAAAAATATTAACAATATAAGGGTCATTAAATTTGCTAGTGAGAAAATGTGGACAGCATAACAAATTTCAATAGAAGAGGATTCATCTTACAATTCTTCGACTAAAACTAATTTGATTAAAGAAATTCTGTTCTTGCTGTGAGCTTTTTGTATGTTAACATCAACCTGGAATCACTTTACACATTATTCCAAAATTTAATCCAATATACTTGATGCCATCAACAATAAACATAGTTCAAGGAGTTCATCTGACAAAATCTTTTGGACAATTGTGAACTGAGTTATGCCTGAAGACACATATCTATCTTAAATTCTTTTTATTCCTTTGTTTTTCAAGTTATTAAGGCTCACAAAACAAAAGACCAATGGATGCAAATAGGAGTTGTCCCATCTGCAGTGTGTTTCGTTATCTGCTTCAGGTGAGTTCTCTCAATGATCTATTAAAGCAAAGAAATTTGGGTCAAGTGATTTCTACTCAAGCAAACTGTTAGCCAGAATAAATACATTGCAGCTTTCCGGCAGAAACTGTAGGAGAGTAGGAGAGTGAATTAAAAATTGGTACATTTCAAGATTCTTAAATCATTTTTTAAATGCAGTCTTTTATATTTATGAGTCTTCAGGCAGACTACAGACTAATCTGAATTTGCAGTAAGGTATTGAGCATGTTGACAGCAACAATACCAAAATTGTCCCACAGATAGGGAATTTTTGTTCACCTCAGTTACAAAACATTGCCTACAGAAACAAAATAATGTACATTGGGGCTATGAGTTCAAAAGAAGTGGCTTGATTTGAAGCAAGCAGATTCTGTGCCTGCCCACATTCATTTTGAAATCAATGAATTAGAAATATGTCTCTACTCTCACCCTCTTAGGAGCCAAGCATTGTACTAAGTTCCAAATTTTTTTGTGAATTTTATAATTTAATGGCGGAGAATCAACACATCATTATAAATCATCAATTACTCTTTCTGTGGGTTATCTCAATCCTCCAACTGCAGCCATGATCCTAACCAGACACTCTGTAATTTAAAGACTGAATTATAAGTTTACCACAATTTAACAAAAAATAAATAAATAAATAAATAAAAAGAGGTGAAAAAGCTAGGCAGTGCATGAATAACAATATGAATCAAACAGAATTTATGAATTATTTATTCTGTGACTGGTGACAAATTACGGTTGTGTTTGACAACCTTATTTCTCCTCTCATTCCACATTATGCTGACCTCAGAGAAACAGTTGGCTTAGTTCCACCCAGGAGGGAGACTGAAATCTTCATTTCTGAGGGATCTTAACTCTTAATAATTCTAGGTGTATTAGCTTGTCATTGTCTTCTGTGTTACTTTTGACAAAAAAGTAAGAATTTAAAGGTACTCCTGGAGAATCCCCTGGTGCCACATTATCACCTTTTGTCAACATAAAAACAACTCTACTCTCTTTAATAATCATGCTAGTCAATACAGGTAATTTCTCTATTGTTTTGGTTCAGGGGCATACATAGATTATTCAGTGGAAATCTTAGAATTCAAAGGAATAACCAACGTGAGCTCCTGGGAAGAGGCCTTCTTCCTTTAGTACTAGAACCCCTCTAAGCCATCCTATCTCACTGTTACATAGACGAAAAGCTAAATATCAGGAATGATTCTTGGGCAATAAATAAGTGGTTTCCCTCCCAGTTCTATATCTTGGGTTTCAAAAGTATATAGGTTGACATGATTTGTGTATGTTATATGATTAGACAATATTCAATTCTGCTGCAGAAAACAAGAAGATGAAACTCATCAAATTCATAAGGTGTGTTAAGCAATAATTAACATATGAGACATACTAAGCATATTTGAAATAAGTATGGGTTGTGCATGCTGAACATAGGTTGAAAAAAGTGCCAACAGATGCCTAGTACTCACAATATACTTCTCTCTCTCTCTCTCTCTCTCTCTCTCTCTCTCTCTCTCTCTCTCTCTCTGTGTGTGTGTGTGTGTGTGTGTGTGTGTGTGTGTGTGGCACTGGTGGCACCTAGTATACCAAACATATGTAAGTCATAGAAAATAGTCAAATGTATGAGATTTTATAGATCGACCACACACTAATGATGCTCATCCTGAACATGTCCTGTATCTGTAACAGGCAAACAAAATCCACCAGATATGTTAATGGAGTAACTGCATGATTGCAGATGGGCCAGGTGTGCGTGGGTGTGTTTCTGTGCTTTCCTAATAGAGTATGTTGAGGTCGGCAACCACACCGTCAGATTGTTTCCTGAGCGCCATCCACTGTCCTCTCGTCTATGTCGTCAGAGGCGAATGCTGAAGCAAGTCCAAGTCAGAATCTATAAATATTATCAAGATGCAAGTACTACAGTCCATCCAGCCCACTTTTCCTTATTCTAATCACCTATTTAATCTTTTTCCTCTTTATTCTTATAATGTGTTAACTGATTCATTGATCTACCCAATGTGAACATCTTAATTTGCACCATGACTCTGTCTTTTCAATGCCCTCGTGGATGGTTTAAAGTAATTTCCCAAATGACATTTAACTATAAGAGAGTAGAACATCACGTTTTAGCCACTAACTTAGATCATATGTCATATTCCTAATGACAGCAACTTCAACCTCCAATGGCATCTTTATACAAGTAGTACTACAATAGAGTCATTATCAGTCCTTTATTAGTCCATTATACTGTTTGAAAGACCAGTAACTTCAGGAAGCTTGTGGCACGTGATAACACCAGTACATCTGATTGGCTGAAGTGCATCTTCTTCATCTTTGTTCCATGAATGAATGCATCATTCAAAATCAATATTGTGCGTTGGTCACTTGTATTATTAAGTTTTCTGGTACTCTAATACAATCTCTGAATGAATTAATTCTTAAAGAAGAAATGTTTATCTTCATTCATAGTTTCAGAGGTTCAATTCATAGTGGGTTGGTTCTTCATGGTGAGGTAACTTGCAACACAGCTGGGAATTCATGACGGAAAAACAAAACCCAATTCACTTCATAATCAGGATGGAAGTTAGAGATCAAAGCAAAGAAGTGGTCACAGGCCTGTAGTCTCCATGGCCACGCCTCCAAAATCCTAAAATTTTCCACTAGGCCTCTGATCTACCAATTCTCATTAGTAACTAGCAAGGTATCAAGCTTTTAGCCCATCAGCCCTTGGAAGACATTTTTAAACTAAACTATAGCAGTCACTGTGATAAACTCTGTAAATATTTAAATACATTCAGAAGCACAGTCACAAGAAAAACAAATCTTATACAGACCAATTGTCTACCTCAATACAGATTGTTTCTCTTCATAATGGAAAAGGAAAAGTCCCATGTCATTAATGGTCATCAGGCAGATTGTTTACCCCATTGATGCATGACACAAATTAAAAGTATCAGCTTCAGGGGGAGGGGGTTGGCAGCTTCCATGTTCAGTATTAACTTTACCAACTGTATAAGCTATGGTATCAAGTCTACCATTTATCTCGACTGTAGTAAACTCTTTTTCTTGAGTTCATTGAACCAACTGGGAAATGGATGGTGAGAGAGATCACCTGACATCCATATAAAAATCATTTTGTCCGCCTAATCACTGAGAGATTCCTAACCTAGAAATATTTTCTGAAGAGAAATTATGTGAAAACTTCCATAGTTTCTGCTACTTATGAGAAGTATTTACACATACCTCCTTCCAAAACCTCCTATTTAAAAATCTTCTAATTACAATGATAATTAGGAAAACCCTGTTTCCACGCAAAATGGATGACACGTGCACCAGTGAAAGATCTATTTAGTTAGATGACCCTTCTTTTCTATAGAATTTCTGACAAGTAGATAAAAATTTAAGAGGTTAAAAAAATTAGCAATAGGAAGATAAAGTCCATCTAGAAGGTAAACACTTGTTTAAGTAATATAGTTGAGAATTCAGCCAACCTTATATATGCTGTGTCTGCTTGATAGAGGAGTTCTTCTGTTTAATCTTAACCATATGATTCATTGGTGAAAAACATGATAATTTCAGTTTCATGACCACTCGAGACCCAATGGTCAAGAGCTTGGACTCTCCAAAAATCTGTTAACAATTCAATCTCTCTGTGTGTCTATTTCTCTCTCTCTCTCTCTCCCTCCTCTCTCTCTCTCTCTCTCTCTCTCTCTCTCTCTCTCTCTCTCTCTCTCTGAAGGGAAGCTAATAATTTAAAAAGGCATAATTTTGCTTCAAAACCTTAGAGGTCAATACCATTAATATCTTATCAGATTTGCAAGAGTTTCCTGACTGCATGACCATCTGCTTCAAACACTTCAGGCACTGTTGAATTTGATGAATCATGATGACTAAGTGGAACAGAGAGCAGCTTGAACCACAGCATGGACAAACTGCAACCTAATCTTTCGGAACAAAATCAAAATTTACTGCCTTCACTATGACTTGGTAGAGGTATTTAAACAGTGCATCTAAAAGTAGAATGACTTACATTTCAATAGCCAAGAAACTACCGAGAACTTGGCCTATTTGGGGGACGCAAACTATTCGGATACATTCCACAATAATTTGAAAAGCATGGCAAGCCCATAATGTTCATGAGAATTTTCTCCTATCTTACTGATTGCATGAAAATTACACAGATATTTAGAATGTTTTCCTCCTAGTTCTCCAACCACAGTTACACTATATTAAATAATAGACATTTGACACCTGGTATAAATATGGAACCTTTGACACCTGGTATCATAAGACACTGAAGGGCCCAGGGAATAATTCATGATATTCCAATGTGCCATGGTTTAACTGCATTCCCTATAAGTTCATGTGTTAGAAACTCAATCCCCAAATTCATATAATAATGATATTTGAAGTCGAAGCCTTGGGGAATTCATGAACATTAGATGAAATCAGGAAAGTAGAGCCACCGCGATAATGTTACTGACTTTATAAGAAGACAGAGGCAGACCTGAGCTAGCACACTTGCTTTGACTCTGGAATATATTTTGCTGTTACGATACAGCAGGCAGTCCCTCATCACACACCAGGTAGATTCTAGGACCACGCTCTTGTGTTTCCCAATCCCTAGAACTGTGAGCCAATTACATACCTATTCTTTATTAATTGCTCAGTTTCATGAATGTGATGGCAATAGAAAATAGGCTAAGATATTATAAGAAACTTTAATGAAGATGAAAGTAGCTTATGTTACTGTTCTTCACTTATTAAGATGAAAAAAGAGATGTCTAGGTTGATAGGTCTATGTGAGTTGCCACAGTTCCATTGGCTCATTCAAATACAGTAGCATCTCCATAATAATAAGCAACTTGAGAGTAAACTTACACTGATGTGCTGGTACACAGAGACATAACTCACTCCTTCATGAGTCAGAAAAACAAGCAAAATGGAAATATCAAAAAAAAAATTTCTCCTCTGTATCTGAAGCCTCAGAATGGGATAAGTGGCTTTGACACTTTATTGCAATAACTATTATGGCTTCAATGCGTCAAGCCTTGGTCTTTTCTTCAGTTGTACGACATAAATTAGTTGAACATCTATTTTATTCACCAAGTTACGATGAGCAACTCTCTACTCTGAGAATATGAGTCATGTCATTTTCCTGCACCTATGTTTTTTTCCAACAATATAAAATACAGAAAATAGGTTGATCCTACTTATTTCATCTAAGAAAAGAGTTACAGAAGAATTGCAGGTGCACGAAATCACAAGTTTTAGGGGGAAAAAACACTAAGGGCTACTTCTTAGACAGTGTGTCACCCAAGGACATACTGGATTGTACCTTTCCTGAATGGAAGCAGGTCTGTTGTATTACACTGTAACCTCAGACTCTGGATTGCTGATCATGGTTTTTCCACCTGTCTTTTGTGGTCAAAGCTAAACATTAACAGAAACCAAGCCCTCAGTTCATCCTTGCCTTTAAAACTTTGCCAATGTGCATATAATTGGAAAAGCCTAACTCATACATAGAACCTAAAATGTCAAGAAGTCTAGCAAAGAGAGTTGATCCTTTCCAGAAAGAAGGGCATGTAGAAAGAATTAGAAATAATGAGCACCAAACCAGCCACACTGAATGAAGACTTTACCTAAAATGTTCACTCTCCCAGCTTGCCAACCCGTCATTAAGTAATATGTTTTCCTCATTAACTTTGGGAGGCGGTTACATTTTAAAAGGCTTCTCTACTGTTAGATTTCACTTTAGTGGGTTTTAGAAGAAATAAGTCACAGACTGAATATGTTGTGGGAGGTATTAGAAAAATTGCCACCCACATTATGGAGAACCGTGAGAGACGCAGAACACGCTTTGTGTGTATTTAAACTCATTTACTACTTACATCAAATCTATAAGGCAATTACGGCTGCACATTAAGCAAGTCGCCCAAGATCTCCCGGCTAGGAGAATGAAGGAGGTCAAGATTTCCATACAGGTAACTAAGCTGTACTACAGGAAAACCCACAGAAGGAATCGTACTTTAGAAACAGTTGTTTATACCAAGCCCTTCAAGCTCTTTATGAGGGAGACCAGGAGGTAGAGTCTAATGATGCGTTTGCCACAAAGTTTGGACAATTTTCTATAATTTAGTAGAGGACATAGATCTCTGCAGTAACATGAGAATCCAGCAGAGAAGACTGAGTCTCATCAGTGTGAATCTAGAATATTTACATAGCCATATCAGTATTCAAAAAGGACTTTTATTAAACTTAAGAAAGTTGAAGCAGCAAATGATTCAATCTACAATAAGAGAGAATCTGGTGAGAGGATGTAGTTGCTAATATTATTACTGTTATTCTTATTAATATTATTTTTATTGTTATGAAATTATTCTGAAACTCCTAGGGTGTTTTGGAGGAAAAATGTTCTCAATGACTTTCCTAAGAATTAAATAATTTTAAAACATCTTTCAGTATATCCAATAATTACTATATTAATTTCAGTAAGATTTTTTTCTCAAAGGAAGATTGGCCATGATCTGCATTAAAAAAAATAGTAACTGTTTGATTCAAATGTAGTGGACAAATTGGAAGTTTCATTAATCCACTGAGTACTGTATTGACCTGATAAAATATACAGTTTGGGAATAAAATGTTCCTTTATGTGCAGAATAATCAAACACAAGCTGATAAGAGAGTCTATGCTACTTATACGTAGCTAAATAATTACAGTAACTGACAGAAATCTACTAATAAAGCAATATAGTGGTGGGGGAACCAATTAGATCTGAAATTTCCAGCCTCATGTATAAAGCTCACTTCCTCACGTCATGGAAGATCTTAGCAAGTGCGTGGAGAGTCTCATTCTTTTTCCTCTGCAAAATGAGTGACTCGTTTGATGGTAGCAAAAGATGTTATACAAATATGTTTTTCTGACACTTCCCAGAGTATTAACTAAAATCCGAAGAGAAAACTCTACAGGCATCTAAGAAGATTGAGACAATTATTCTTCACAAACATGACTCAAACTCATTGGAAAATATGAATGATACAGTGGAAACAGAAGTCTTAGAATTTGTTGTGTATCCTCTTCTACCTGCACACAGAAAGTAAACTACTTTCAGGAAAGATGCTTTTTCAAAAATCACGACTTCAGAAAGAGAACTCAAGATTGCGTTGACTTATCAAGCAGGCATACTCATAAGCAACTTACTATTTGGTTAAGTGAATTCTCAGGGGGTATTACAATTGGAACTAAGAAGGGTGACACTAAGTGCGGGTCACCATTTGCTCATCTCCAAGCTATGATTGAAGAAATCTGTGGGATCTTACAGGTATCATTAAAATAATTGAATCACAGGAGAAAATGGTTACAAAATACCTTAAAGAGTTCCTTGATTTAATCCAGTGTTTAGCTGTCAGCATCAGATACTTGTACTAACATGCTAATCGTTTTGATAGCCACTTTCTTAGACATTTTCAATTTTGTATGAAGTTGAGGGACTTGTTTTCACTTGGCTTCATTCAAGGAAGTGTTAGCTCATTTTTGTTTGCTTGTTATCACTTCATTTTTTACTTTTTATTTTTGTAGTACATTTGGGTCATTTTCTTAGGAATTTGATAGCCATCTGGGAAGGGGACTTGTGCAATATTGACCAACCGAAATTGGTTAGCTTCGGATGCAGAGGAAAATGGGGGCCTCCTGCTCATTCATAATCATCATTCGAATCCACCAAGTTTGGCGAGCAGTCAGAAGTTACAACCTGAGGTACATTTAACTTAACTTTCTGAAATAAGTAGTGGATAGGTTGGGATCAATCTTAACTTCACATGATTGAATTTTGTCTCTAGTGGAATTTAAGAAATCTTGAGCAGAAGTGTGAAGTGGGCTGTGGCAGGTTGCGATCTCAGGGAAGCTGACTCAGAGACAGAGACGACCATGCCAGAGGGTTATTAAGGAAGAATTTCGCAACTAAGACTTGTGAAATGGGGGTGGGGGGGAAACAAGATTTGGCAGACAGTGGGAAAGCCACATGGGAATCTCAAGGGGAAGATGACACCGAGCCTGCAGCCTGTTTGGCAAATGAGCTGGAGAAGGGTACCCACATATTTCTATCTCTTTATTTGAAAATCGTGCAATAAAAATGTCCTAGGAACAAGAACAGAACCTTAGTGAAAGATTCTCTCCTTAACTGGGTAAAGTACCAAGAGAGTTGGCAGCAGTAGTCTTTGTGGCAGAGAGAACTTCTGGGGATGCCAACCACCTCGACACTCCACCTAAATTCTGGCTCCTCCTGCTTGGTATCTGTCCATCTAAAGTGGGTTGTACTCTAAAGTCTTCTGTTTCTTCCATTTCCATTCTCAGTGGTCTTTTACCTGGGTTAGCCACATAGACCCAGGTGCCATCATAATGACTAGTAAAATGGTTCACTTCTTGAAAATCCAAGGAATCTACATGCATCCTAGTAATAATGCTTTGAAGCAAAGGAATGAGGATAAACAGAAAGGGAAAAAAGTAGAAAAAAGATCAAAAACAAGAGAGAATACGAAATCGTTTTAAATGACACTGTTAAATATGAACACATAGTTAACATAACTGGCAGGAGATTCCTTATGAAAAGTTCACAAAAGTGTGCACCCTGCCAGATCTGCCAAAGGCATCTGTAGAAGCACACACACACACAAATTTGTTATGTTTGAAATCTTTCCCAAAGTAAAGTAGTGGGTATGCATAGAAGAGACGCAGGAACGACTCAGCCAAACTCAGCACCATGTGACTTCTTCTCAGATAACCCTGAGTCATCATGACCTTGAGGAAGAGCAGATTGAGAGATTTTGCTCTTATTACAGTAGAGAAGAAAAGCACTTGGCTCTATCAGGAGTGATAGAATGGAGAAGAAAGTTGGATGGACACCATAATAACAGCTATATATTAATTGCTACACTGGTTACTATAAATGAAGTGTTACACTCACATTAGAGTAAGTGTTTCATTGCAAGTTCATAAAGATAAGAAACCCAACACTACAAGTGAGGTTATTTGGGTACAGCTGACAGTGAATACCTTCTCACTCATGTTCCAAAGTCAACCCCATACCCACCATGTCATATGTCAGGATGAATTTGGATATTTTTTAATAACAGCAGTGCCTCATTCTAAAACTTTTAGTACTTTAACTTTTTAGTATTTTAAGTCATTCTTATGGCTATTGATAGCCTCTGGTTTAGAAATAATTTTTTCATAGACTCTGTTATTCCTGATTATGTAAATTAATACTATACCACAAATGACATGTATATTTAAAATGCTCACTTACGTATCTATAACTGTGTTGCTCAATTTTCCTGAAAATCTATGACACATCACAGTTTTAGTTGCCAGCACTTTGAACGCTGCTCTAGAAAAGAGACGTTTTCATGGTTTGTATTTCTTCATTTGCTTGTTAAAATGTTACTAGCTGTGCACAAATATTCTGCTTGTGATTTCCTCGTGCTACGGTGTGTGTTGCTTTCTTGACAGGTTACATTGGCTTTGAAAATAGATGATATAAAGTTAATTCATTCATGACTTAAAGGCATATTTATTAATTATTTCAAATTATAACTGTAAACTACTTCAAAAACTTTGTCTTCAAAGTCTTGTATTTCTCTTGCTAAGAAAAATGAGTGGAGTTAATAAGATGAATCTTTAGTTTACCCAAATGACTTTCTTTTTGATGTACCTGTGAATAGCATTTGTGATACTCCTGAACTTCCAGGCACAATTTAATATTTGTATTTTTTAAATCATTAAATACTTACATCAATTAGTATCTATTAAGCACTAGTTATACAAAGATATTGGAGGTCCCAGGAAAAAAATTATCTAATTACACTAAAATGTTACTCTATTTTTTAAGACCAAATTTGTACATTTTTTTAAGATGCAAAAAAAGAAATGGCAGAATCAATGCTAATTTCTTTTTTCACATTAACTAAAGTATACCAATTTTATTATTTAATGTTCTCTTGGGCATTCTTATAATTTCTTTTCTGTTGAATATTTAAAGCTAGTACATTAAAAAATCTGCAAAGGTAGAATATATATTCAATATTTTAAACAACAATTTTTTCCATTTTATGGTAGAGAAATCCATCACTGATATTTTTACTGAAAAAAACTTCATAATAAAACTTCACTTATCTCTTTTGAAAAAAAGGCAATTAGAATGAATGAGATGTGTTCCCACTGTCTACCGTATTTATTCATACTGTTTTAGCCATCTGCTTTTCAACCCCAGACAATGGAGACGGAACAAAAACGATTTCACTGACTTCTCAGAAGTCTTAGTACTTCATATTACATATGGGGAAACTGAGGCATAGGAGCATTAAGAAATCCTAGATAGTTTCAGAGTGACAGTTCTCTGTGATTCTTTATTTTTATGACTTTGAACCTTGTTTCCCAAAATTCCTAGCTTATGGTTGTAACGACTAATGTGAAACTCAAGTCAATGTAGCTGAGAGTTTAAACACCTTCTGTTTATATCATGGCTGTCTTTATGAACTTTGCCAGAAAACAAAACATAAATCAGCTCAGCTGACTAAGTCTAAACTTCACGGAAAGCTAACAAGTATGAAACAAAATTAAAGATGCAAAAGATCTTAGGTCAACAGAATTTCTATGCCTTTATGCAAAATATAAATCCCAGAAAGACAAATGGTATTACCCAGCATCTAAGACAGAATTCAGCTAAGCAGTCTGACTTCCAAGCAATCGTATGCATTTTCACAAAGTAGCTGACATCCATTGAGTGCACGGTGTATACCAGGCACTGTGCTGGTTTTTTTTTGTTATTGTGGAGCTGAGTGTTGCCAATCTCCATCAACAAATGAAAATAATAAACTATAAACAAGCTCGGTTGGAGCAATAATTCAAACCTTAGTCTAGATAGCTTTATTCTCAAAGTTAAAGGGATCTGTCATGTTTGAATAGTTTAGTTTTCTGTTTAATAAGCTGTGGTCCTATAGACACTGACATCCACTTTCCTATGTAATTGTAATTGGCCTTCATCACAAAGCACATAACTTTCTTGTTTCCTTTTCTCGAATAACACTAGTGAAGCATAGCATATTCTAATCAATGTGTGCCTGCACATAAAATACTTACAATAGAAAGACCTGGGCCAACCAATCAAAACCGACACTGTCCCAACAGAATACAGATTGTCTAAAGATCACAGAATGAGTGTATCCATTTAGAATGCCAAGCAAATGCCCTGAAACTAATTAACAATCCAGTTAAGGACTAGAAAAATCTTTTTTTTTTTCTTTAGCAGTCAAATATCTGATTTTTTGCATTTATAAAGAGTGAAAAAATAGAAAGAACACTGATAGAGAACACATGAGCTGTTCTGACAGTATTTCAACTTTCATAAGCAGAAAATATACAAGACAAAAAATATGTAACCCAGCAAGAGAGAATATATGTTTATCAATTACAATTTTAGATTATAAAATTAAGAATGGTATTTAGGGGCTGTAGGAATGGCTCAGCGGTTAAAGTGCTTGAGCAAGCTCTAAGCCAAGTGCTAAGTACCTGAGTTCGATTCCCCAGCACCATGTAAGCTGGGTGTGGTGGCGCACGCCTGTAATCCCAGCACACAGGAGGCTGAGACAGGAGGATTGCCGTGAGTCCAAGGCCAGCCTGGGCTCTGACGTGAATTCAGGACCAGCCTGGACCACAGAGGGAGACCCTGTCTCAAAAGAAGAAGAGAAGAGGAGGAGGAGGAGGAGGAGGAGGAGGAGGAGGAGGAGGAAGAATGGTATTGAACACAAAAAGTTAGCGGTGTCAGAGGCGACAGTTTAGAGCACCTGTATTAAGAACCGTGGGCGTGTTCTTTTGGTAGTGACTGTTCCCACTGTGTACGATCAGATTAGAATTTACCTTGCAAGGATGGTGGTGTCGTATGATGAATGAATACCACGTTATTTAAAATTACATATCGGAGAACTGGAGATATAGCTCATTATGAGGTCTTGGATTTGGTGTCAACACCACAAAAATTTTTTTAAATACCATAAAATTAATATTTTGAAGCAGAAATAAATTGCCTAGATTTTTTAAATCATTCAATTTTCTGTCTTCTGAACACTCATTGTCCGAGCTCTTTGATTCTCACACTAATATCACATTTGTTTTCAGTAATAACCACACCTGTGCACACTCTTCAGAATAGAGAGGGGAAATTCTCCACTACATAGTAGTGTGTCCCCCACAGTTCGGTTCAATGGCCCCACTACACACTAGACAAAAGGTCTGCTGATGCTCTGTGTTTTCATGTGGTTCCTCACGTTTCCCAGCTCTGATCTAAAAAAATAAAATAAAATAAAATAAAAAAAGGAAAAAGGAAAAAGAAAAAAAAGGAAAGAAACAAATTTGGAAAGCTCCCTCTCAGACTTGCATTGACAATTGTTGCATACAGGTATGTGGAAGTCTGGAAGCAAATTATTTTTAAATCAATAATCTGTATGTTTATATAATTCTGATCTTTTTCCCATTATGTCATATGTAATCCTTTTTGAATTATGTCATCATAAAAATGCACGGGTTAAAAGTCGTGTTTTAGTGCTTGCTTAGTTAGTATGAGATACTCTGTCAAATATTTTACATGCCTTTCTTTAAATCTGACAACCATCATGTGTTAAATATCACCATCCCTGTTTGCAGAAAACTGATGACTATCACTGTAAATTATCACCAAAGCAAGGTGGTAGCCAATTGTGGGTGCAGGTTTGGTTAAGTTGGCCTGATTTCAAGATCTTAATAACTACCACTCTTTGATGTCTTTTTCCTTTGGGACATATCATATCTAGAAAAGACTATTAATCCCCATGGCAACAACCAAGATAACATAGCGTGAGCCTCTAGACGACAAGTGCTGTTATTTTTGCATAGGGTATGACAGTGAATAACGACATTCTCTTTTGATTTGGCTGATGGAAATAAAATCTGCCTCTGCTTTTTCACATGTGAAAATTTTCATTTTGACTAACTGTCAAAATGTTTGACTTTATGTCTACCCTCTCTTTGTGGACTTTCCACGGGGTGACATTCTGTTGCAGGGTGAATGAAAAAATATCTTCTCTCTTTGCTCTTTTGCAAGCTGATTCAGATTTCTGAGGTTGTCTGTGGTATAAATAGAAGTTCTTAAAGTCCAGTAATTTGCTCACTCGATAGATACAGGCACATCTTAGGTGTTTTGTTGGTTTTTCAGACAAGGTCTTACTCTTTAATCTAGGCTGGTCCTGAACTCAGTCTGGAGCCCAGGCAAGCCTTGGACTCAGGGCAATCCTCTCATCTCAGCTTCCTGAATACTGGCGTTACAGGCATCCACCACAACGCCAAGTTTAGGTGGTACTGGGGAATAGAATAAAACTCAGAGCCTTGTGCTTGCTAGGCAAGTGCTTCAATCGCTGTGCCATTCCTCCAGCACCCCATCTTGATTTTGTGCAAAGCTTTCAAATCAGATAAATGTGTGACCACTGAGTAATCACACAACATAATTCCTGTTAAGTAAATATAATCATGGGAACCAAGAGATTTTTCTTAAACAAAATGTATGTGGGTTGCTTCTTCTAACGTACATTTTAAGCATGTTTGACCAACACTAACTACATATAATTTGGAATTTTGTAGTTCTATTTGGGGGCTTCTTAAAAAGTCATTTTGCTATAAGATAACTAACGAGGTTGCTGATCCCTGAACTGGGCACCTGCCGGGGTAGGCTCTGAACTCAGCATGGAATAAGGTACAACGATTGACATAATCTTCTCTTTCACTAGGGTGCCCTGAGAACGGGCAGAGAACAAATCCATGGGTAATTAAAACATAAAGATGATCAAAAAGAAGTTATTTAAAAGAAGTTATTTATCTGCATGGTAGGAGTTGGGGTCAGGCGGTTGTCAGATCTGACCCAAGCAATTTTCCTATTTGACTGATAATTTAAAGGATAAGCATATCTTCAAGAAAAGAAAAACATTGCAAGGTCAAACACCTTGAACAAAAGCCCGACACCTCCGTCTCTGGGAGGTGGATTGTCCATGTGTTTTCATGCTAACACAGGACACATCTAGAGAACATGATGACAGTAGAAGCAACAAATGTAGCAGAGTGTGTAGGGGGATGTGTAGATGGCAGAGAAAGCACTGGCGTCTTGGCAGTAACAGTGATGGAGTTTTTTTGTTTTGTTTTGTTTTTTTCCTGAAAGCAACATCATATCTAACTCAGTCCTTTGCTCTATCCTGTGTACAACAGGTTGAAGTGGGTTAACTGGGCTGGGCTGCACAGGCCTGTAAGGCCAGCACTCTGGGAGGCTGAGGCAAGGGGATCACAAGTTCAAGTCCAACCTGGGCAGAGCGACTTAGTGACTGCAAAATCCTGTCTCAAAACCAAAACTGATCAAAAAAAAAATAATAATGAAAGTGGGGGCTGTGGATGTAGCCCAGTGAAAATGCCCTGGGTTTAAATTCAACACCACAAAATAATCAATTAAAATAAAAACAAAAAATTTGAAGTTGGCGAAGACTACAAGAAGGGTAATGAACAAGTCAATGCATTTGCCGGACGAGTGTTGGCACTAGTTCGCTTGCTGGTAAATTGTGTGAATGTAAAAATGCAAGACCTCGAAGAAAAAAAGGATAAAAGGTAACCTGGACTACGCACTGAATGCTGGCAGCTTCCGGGGAAGAGTCCGAAGATATAAGGATTACTTCCAATGAAAAACTGTATTCTTCAGTCTCCAAACTTACCCATCGTCAGTAAACATTTGATGACTAAAAACAAAACTAAACCGGCCAAAGTCGACCTATCTCAGCTAGGCATTTTAATAGTTTCTGAGTCAGCAGATTGTATTGGATGAGGAAAAAACAACAACAACAACAACAACAACAACAACAACAACAACAAACCCGACCCAATAGGAAGGCTTCTTATGTCACAGAAAAGATGAGAACACTCCGCCAAACCCAAGGATATATGGACCTTCCCATTGTTTAGATTCTGTTATCAAGAAATAGACAAATGAAATCATCAGTTGTATATGCTAAAGTGACTTATCTATTGAGATACGCTACTAAAAATTCTTCATTTTTAACTTTTGATATTGGTAATGAAAATACAGCTTCAAAAACTGCAAAGTCCTGATGGGTAACTGTGGAGAATGGTGGAAGAGAGTATAAATGCCAAAGCCAGCTCACAAGGGTCCTAATCTGACTTGACATATATGCACCTTCAGTGAGATCTACAGAATAGTTTGAGCAATTTCTCAAGTATGGAACAAATTCATTACTAAAAGTAGCTCAGCCCAAGCTCTCTTCATAGTCTTAAGACCAAGTCTCCCTGCGGGTGGAGATCTGCTTGTCAGGTTCAGGGTGTGGGCATCAAGGCCTTGAATGCTGCAGTTTGGTTTACTGTGGGGTTTTAAAAATATTGTCTTGATTTTCCAAAATTAATAAGCAATATTTCATCCAATGATAAAAATATGTAATAACATTATCATCAAAAATCTTTAAGTATACACTAAGAATTTTTCTTGAAGGTCAGTCATTCTGAAGGTTAGTCAATTTATTGAGGTAAGAAAAGTATTAAAAGTCCATAAAGTCATATTGGGGTTAGTTCCTGTCATCAACAGCACTTGTGACTGGACCACTTATGACTTAGCTTCTCTTGAAGCAGAGTTTTAAGATCTGAAAAAAGAACAGTGTACCTTACAAGGTTATTTCAAAGACAAAACACAAAAATATGCCCCAAAGCATTTGGGACACCATTATATGTATTAAGTTCTGGGGTTTAATAGAAATTCTAAAAATTACATGTGTAAGTACCAAATACAATTCCTAAATTTTCAATTGCTTACTGTAAATTTGAAAATTTCCTCATTCGAATCAAGTTCTGATTTTGTTAGCATGTTATGATGTTGCACGATTTATTGACAAACCAGCATACTATGCGAAGTGGACACATTCTCAACCTTCCCAATAGCAGGTATATCCTTTTTGTTACTTTGACTGTCTTAAGTCATGAATGAATGTGATTATGGCGATCCAAGACACAAGAATGTATGAAAAAATGTACTTATTACAAGATTTCTTTCATGGAAGGGTCTTTTTATCTGATTCTCCAATAGAACCTAACTTAGTAATGCAGACGCTAGATGCAGAGTACACACATTGGAGGAATGAGCATTTCTTTTTGGAACAGAAGCTGAGCCTGATCCAGCTCACAGGGTGGTTGAACTCAGCCCATAGCCTGACAGAGGGAGGAAGACCTTAAAATTTCCTTTTGATTTCATGTTATCCTTGGGCTAAGAGTTTGGTCTCCATGGATTAAGATCTGCAACTCTGGGCAAAAAATAACCAAGAATAGCAAGGTCATTATTTTACATAAAACTTCCCCAATGTAATATGAATCATATGTTACCACTGCCTCTCATAGTTCACTTTCCAAGAAAGGTTCTATAAATAAGAAATACTAATTAACTGACATGTCATAATTTTATTTTCTGGTTCAGCGTCTGTCAGATGCATTAGTAATGAAATGGCTAAGATGAGTTAGAGAAAGGCATTCTGGAAAATCTTATGATACTCATTTAGAATTGAACTGAGCATAGGAATAGACACAGTCTCGTGAGTTTCCATTGAAAATGTGGCTAGATGAGCCAGGAGCTGTTCTACAGGAGATATGTACCCTGAAAATTCTTTAAAATTAATAGTATGTTTTATGAAGTAAGGGGAAAGACTCTTGAAGTTGGACAACTATGTTGTTACTACCTAACTCCTAAACTACGATTTGCATAAACAAGATGATATGTGCTGTGTATATGTAAAATACATTTATAGGAGGAGCACATGCTTTCGTCGGAAAACAGAAAATAACATGAAGATTTCACATAGCTCCTTTCCGCAAAAAGGGCCACATGGACGTCATAGAACTGAAGTTGTTTTGATGGTAAGAGACTAAGAATCTTATTACCGCCTCCATTCCTGTCCCACAGCATCATCCATCGGGTAGTATCAGGTAGCATTCTTTTTTTTTTCTTGATAACCCAGGTACTGGCTGAATCCCAATGAAGTTACTCATATAAACACAATGTGGTTTTCTTTTAAAATAAGCCTTTACTGGATATATCAACAAGGTACTGTATAGTGTAGAGTGAAGTTTGTGGTTAACAAAGTGTGCAACGTGGTAGGTCTCAGAGGATGTGTGACGCAGAATCTTCCAGCCCCTCGCGGTCCCTTGTCAGAAAGAACACACTGAACACAAACCGGAAGCAAATCAACAAGATTTAAACAATACAAATCATTAGGAGGAACTTTCAGTAAATATCTATTATTCGTATCGGGAACACGTAGCAGGGATATTTCAGCTTACCTCAGTCTGATCACAAATCTTACATCCCATAGACACTTACAAATGTCCCATGGTTAAGTACGTGAACACAGGTGGGTATTTTATGTTAACGTAAAAATGTCTGTTGCAAAAGCCTTGCTTGTGCTCTTTTGGTGGGTGTGCAGCTAGACAAACAAAAATTGTCACATGAAAGAATCCGATCTGTTTTAACCACAGCACTATGTGTGTACAACGCTTTCCCCCCACAATCAATGGAAAACACCCCTCACACACACACACACACACACACACACACACACACACACACACACACCAGCAACTGTCTTTCTGTTCCTCCTGTTGGAGAAATTGGAAAGGAGCTTTTTATTAGTATTCTGACTTAAGGGGAAAAAGAGGATCAAACTGGTTTGAAAAGATCAAGTACTGGTACTGGGTTGAGTGTATGTATAATTTTCTGTTGGGCAACCTTTTAAGCTTTTTTTTTTTTTTTAATTCACCTGGAAAGGTATTACATGGATTTGTGAAGTTTTTCTGTTGTAAAACAAAGTGTAACACCTCCTTGTCACAGACTAGAGGAAAATGCTATCAAAAATATCCAGGGTAATTAGTCACTTTGCTGTCCAAAATTCAACGAGCGTGGCAGCTGAGGTTTGATGGTTAAGTGTAGCACCTGCTCACTGGGGGGATACAGGTGCCTCAAGTTTGGAGTGGAGGCTTTCAACATGACCAGCTCCTCTTTCCCAGAGGAGCAAACAGTTCAGACTTCCAAATGGCTAAGACCATTATGAAATTAGCTGTTTCATTAAGGCTTCTTGTCAGATTGTTCACATTACTCTTGTTTGTAACCTCGGGGGAAAATGTCCAATAATGTTTTTAACAAACATCTGTTTTAGAGTCGGTATTATTTTTCACAAGGGTGAAATGCTACTGCGTGCACATGAAACACACGTAGGGGACCTCATCTTCTCTCCACCTGTGACCATTCCAGGTATAGTGCTGTCTTTGCACTTGACAGTTTTTGAGGGAAGACCACGGTTGCTTCTCAATCATACATCTCCCCAAACAAGTACATTTTAGTAATTGCCTTGCGCCTGAGTAACTATCAACAGTGTCTATGTGACCATGGCTACTCCTTTTCCTTTTAGAATATCCTCTGTACAGTGACAGGTGTTGCCAACTATTCGAGACCATCTCAATTAGGCAGAGAGCATCAGGCTCTTCATAAGCCAGTGAATGTGGTTTTTATCTTAACCTGTTGGTCTGAACCTCTGATGATGACTTCTGACTAATCCCTACAAGATATATAATGATGACAGGATGAGAGGCCCATATACAGAGTGGTTGTATCTGCAAAACACATTTCCAGGACTAAAAATGTCAGAGCAGTATCTATCAGGGAGGGTTGCTCAGCAATTTTTGTAAGACATTTTAGATATTATAGATTTCGTGATGTGCTTTCTATCTGGGTATAGGTGAGAGTCCGAGTAAGTTATTAAAAATGGGAGACTGATTTGAATTGCAGAAGTCTTGGTCATGCTGTGCAAAATGAAGGCAGTAATTGTATTCTATCCCTTGAGGGACACTTACTAACAAAGAACTTTGCAGGCCACCCTAATTATTTCCCAGGACTGGGTCTCCACTGTGCCACTTGCAGCCCAAATAATCCACAAATTCCATGAGCTATTGTAAGAATCTCCCCATTCTGGTTCTTCCTGGCCTAAAACAAAGAGGTATCAACAGCCAAAAATCCCAGTGGGAGTTAAACATAGAATACAGGCAAATGAGGATGATTATTTTATGACTAACATAAATAAAAACCCTCAAAGGCTAAAGTACCATCATTTGGACACACAGTTTTATCTACACATCCAAGGGGAAGAGAACAGTGGAAGGGAATTATCCAGCTAAGTACACAAAGCCTCATGTCATCGTCCCGATTTCAGGCGGCTTAACACTACATTGGTCACCTTCCCAGACTGTCTTATCCATTCTCCATTCGCTGTGTGGACCTTAGCTACAAAAAAAAAAAAAAAAAAAAAAAAAAAAAAAAAAAAAATACAGCCCAAACTCTCTAGCTAAGACTAAAATGGAAACCAGAGTCACTTTAGAATTTAAATTAATTCATAGCTAAGTTCAGCTCTACTGACTGCACAGTTTCGATGCTTGTGTCTACAACATTATAGCTTCAGTTATAGTTTCTGCTTACTCTGAGGGGTGAGGGAGATTAAAACATATATGTTGGGGTATATTATTAAAGAAAATAAAGCTCTTACTATAAAGAAAAAACTTGCATAGCATTTTATACCTAAACTTTTACAAAGAAAGACATCACAGTTTTATTTTGCTTCAAAGGAGAGAAAAAGCAAGAGGATTGTGACACTTAACTTCATGAGCCTCTAACATAATGGTCAGTCATAAAGGAAACATGGAGCACAGAATGAAATCCCTAAGTGGAACTTTGAAGAGAATCTTCCCAGGATGTATTTTCTTAAAATGAAGTATGTGATCTGTAGCCCTTCTACTCTAAAGGATGGCAAGGATTAGAGAAATCACAGGTGGTTTCTGAAGATGGACATTGTTTCAAAAAATACCTGGAGTGACGTATAACCCTCTCTGTTTTCTGTGCCCTCTGCGCTTTGTCCTGCTCAGCCAAGGGGAAAGGACATCTTTAATCTCTGACTTGCTCATTTTGGTCAGTGTGACTGCTAACACAGATTAATGAAACCTCCTCAATTTCTAAATCAGAGAAACATCCATGAGTTAAAAAAGAAACAGTGGTATAGGGTCAAAATCAGGCCGAGGTGAAAACCTGGTATTGCTTTTGTAAATAAATAAGGTCCTTTTTTTGGCTAGCTTTGATGTGTCCTTACAGAATGCTTAGCAGTGATAATTATATGCATTTTAAAATGTGGATGGATATTTTGTGCAAGTAAGACTGGTGTTTATAATTTTTTTTTGAAATACTGAGCGGGGGGGGGGGGGGAACAAAGTTGGGGTAAATAACCTAATTACAAAAATAGGTGCAAGACGCTTGGAAGACACGAATTTGAGAAGGGATACAGGTACTGTGAGTCAAGCTATTTCAACATGATACAAAGTCAGTTGATGCAGAACAGAATCACTGACCAGCTGTATTTGTCTAGTAGCATCAATAATTTTTTAAATAACGAATTATTTTAATATATTCCAAAAAGTGTTCCCTCGGTTGGTCTACCTATCATGTTGATATAGCCTCAGTGAAACTACCCAAATAATTCTCATTATCAAAAATAATTCCATTCAATATAATTCTTCCAATTATTTTATTATCCTCTTCTAAAAAAGTATTCTAGAATATATCTCTGTTGGATGCGATTCAACCTGACATAGGATTTGAATAGCCACACGTTTTAAGGGACTTTCTTGCTAGGACGGATCATACCCGTCCCTGAAGATGGTTGACATCAGACTCATGTTTCTACTTCTGCTATCACGTAGGACCCAGGAAGCCTAGAGTGATTTCTGAAGTTCCCAGTCAGACAGCCAATCCTGGACTAGAAGATCTTTTTATATTCCCTCTTGATTTCTTAATTTTGTCTAATTGGGTTAACTTATCTCAAGGAAACTTACTTCCTCTTGATGCTGCCTACTTCTCTCACACTACATCAAATCAGGGTACCTATCTCCCTTAGCACTTGGCTTTCAGAGGAGGAGGTACAGAATCAGCATGGAGCTCTCTGGACCCTTCCCTGCTTTCCCCTTGACGTTCCTGCCCCACCTGTGAGTCCACCCGAATCTGCCCTTTCACCGGAATGCCAACTCTAGGACATAAATTCACTCTGACGGCTCCAATGGCAAAGGGGTTAATGTGCATCGTAAGGAAGAATCACTCGCTCTTTCGTCTTGGCATTGGGTTCTCATCGTACAACCCTGTACAGTACTTCAGCAACTATATATATTTTTTTAAGATTTAAAAAGCAAAGAGTTACAAAACTGTTTGTAATTAACTTGAAATAGAAAAGATAGCACTTTTTTTAAATCCCATTATATAGTACATCGTATAAATTACAGAGTATTCAAATGCACAAATGCATCTGCGTAACATTTATCAAACGTGATTCGCGTGTCTTTGTGTGCACACGCATGTGTGTTCTCGAGAGTTCAGCTGTCTGCCTTGCAAACCCGGCCTCTGGCTGTTACGTATGGCAGTGCTCCAGGTCCGGCACGTTGCTGTCGCAGTATCGCATATTGTTGGGGATGTGGCAGTCTGTGTAGCTAATGCCCCCGTTCGGGGTGTAAATGGGCTGCAGTCTGAAATCTCCTTTAAGGAGCTGGTCGTTGTTTAAGGAGACAATCTGGAAACTGGTTTCTGTCATCTCCAGGATGGAGTTGTCCTTCTTGGTGCCTGCCTCACAGTAGTCGTCTTTCCGCCGGCCTCGGTTGTATTTCCACTTCTGGGAGGTGTAGCGCCCTTTTTTGTGCATGTGCCAGCAGAAGACACTGAGCAAGACCACGAGCACAAATATCACCGCGCCCCCAATCAAACCTGCCAGCAGAAAAGGGGAACCCACGCTGTGGGAAGTCGTCTGCTCGTGGCTGGAAGCAGTGTTGCTGCCGTTGTTCCAGTAGGAGGCGTGGGTGGTGGCCTCGGAACAGATGGTGTCTTCCACGGCACGGTAGTTAAAAGCATCCAGTGGCACTAGACAAATCCTATAGGTGGATCTGGGCTCTAAATTCACCAGGCTCAGGTGTTGCTTCTCGCCGCTGACGATGCGTTCCTGCACAATGCCCCCTACCAGGCTGTGGCCCATCTTCACCCACGTGAGTCTGTAGGCCATCACACTAAAGAGAGAGAGCCAGCTAACTTGGATGGAAGTGTCATTCACAAAGTGGATGGACAGCTGCAGCCGTTCGGAAATAGGCGGCGTCACTCTTTCTCTGCCGTCCCAGTCAGGAATCGTGGGGAGTTTAGATGTGGTAGGCGCTGGAGGCGTATAGCTTCTGCCGGGAGTTGGAACAGAGACAGTGGCAGGCTGAGTCGTGGGAGAAACCGTACTTGCGGCCGGGGTAAAGAGAGGCAGGCCAGGAGTCGCGGTGGGACACGACAGAAGGTTCATATTCAACTCCCTGACAGCCATCCCCCGGACTTGTTCAGGACCTTGGCACATGAAGCCCCGCACGTTGAGAGACGAGGGAATGTATTTGAGCCACTCCGTGACCCATTTAATACTGCAGTCACAAAACCAAGGGTTATTCCGCGCGGTGAGCTGCTTCAGGTTGGAGAGATTATCAAATACTCCTTGCGTCAGCATGCGCAACTGGTTGTTGGATATATCCAGGCGTTCCAGCTTTCGGAGGTTGGAGAAGGCCGTCAAAGGGATGTGAGTTATCTGGTTGTCCTGCAAATAAAGCCTTATCAGATGCGTACCTGGGAGATCGGGAGGAGGGTGGGAGAGCGAGTTCCGGACTATCGAGAATTCCTTGAGCTTGGTAAGATGGCTGAAAGTGCCCTCGGCAATGCCCTTGTTTGTCAGGAGATTCCCATCCACAATGAGACGCTCCAAGCTCGTGAGGTTCTGAAAGGCCATGTCTGATATGACGGCAATTCGATTCTCATCCACTCTGAGTTCTTGCAAGTCTACAGGGAGCCCGACAGGCACGCTGCTCAGGTGGTTCTTGGACAGAAACAATAACTTGAGGCTAATGGCCTCCCGGAAGGCTCCGTCTTCCACTCCCACTGTGGAGATAGAGTTGTCGTCCAGGT
Source organism: Ctenodactylus gundi (assembly GCA_004027205.1). Taxonomy (NCBI): domain Eukaryota; kingdom Metazoa; phylum Chordata; class Mammalia; order Rodentia; family Ctenodactylidae; genus Ctenodactylus; species Ctenodactylus gundi. The sequence goes on from PVKB01000430.1 coordinate 355,916, forward strand.
GCAGCTCTTCAAGCTTGAGGAGCTGAGCCAGGGCAGCTCGTGAAATGGTCTGAATGTTGTTTTCCTGCAAGTGAAGAACTCTGACGTTCTTGGGGAGATTCATGGGGAATTCGTCCAGTTGGTTGCCATAAAGGTAGACTGTGTGCACTGACTGTACGTTGTGCAGCTCTGCAGGAAATCCAGCATTATTAATTTGGTTGTTATGGAGGTAGAGCACGGTTACGCCCTCCGGGATCCCAAGAGGCACTGAGGTCAAGCTTCGCTCGTTACAGTAGACAAAGTTCCTGTCACAGCGGCACACGCTAGGGCAGGCCAGAAGTTTTGACACTTGTGAGTAGAGGCCCAGGGAAATGAGAAGCCACGATTTCAGGAAAAAAGCCCCGTGGCTGGGCCACTTGGTGGTCTGCAGGCCCATTTCTGAAGTACAGAAATACAATACAATGTGATATGGAAAAGAAAAACAAAAGAAAAACAGTAAAAACAAAATGACTGGACAGAGTTCTGTCAAAGTCTAAACTTCCAGCTAGAAGAAAGGTCCTAAAGGCAGATGGTAAAATTATTTTTCTCTGCCCTTCTCAGCTTGGCTTGCCTTCTCTGCCGCTATCCTCCATGTGCAAAAAGAATCCAACAGGGAGATTTCTCCCACAGGCAACCGGTGATGAGAAGCTCTCCGTGGTGACAACCTAAGCCCAGATGGGTGAGCAGAACCTGTATCTTCTACTTGGGGGCCAGGCCAGCATGGATCAGCCTAAAATTTGTTGGTTACTCACAGTCTGCAATCTGTTGCAAGAAAGAAAAGAGAGAAAAATCTGTTAAAGGAAGTATCAACAGACACGTAAGCCACTGAACAATACGACTGGACTAAGTATCAAGAGATGCCTCGTAGTAATTTAGTTGAAAAGCAATTCAGGAAACAATAGTTAAACTATCTTCAAAAGAAACCCATACCATTACCTTTTATTATCAATAATCATATTTGAATTTTTACATTCTGATCAACACCTTCTCTTAAAATCTAGTTGCATTTCTCAACAGATACGCAGGAAACATATTGCTGAGGCCATTGGAGAGTCAACGATGATAATTTCCAAATCCTAGTGGTTAACAGGTTTATTCCAATGCAGACAGGGACTTAGAAACCAGTAAAATTTAATTTAAAATCAGAATACCTATAGATTTACAACTATTGAAAATACAAAGTGAGGACTAAGTCATTTTCCTGTTAAGATTCCACCTCTTGAAATGTATATGAATTTAGGAGAACAAAGATAATAAAAATTACTATAAATCACCACTCTGAGTCAAACAATTAATTTATTTGTCATCTTACCCCCCCCCAGGTGCACCACAGCAAAGGTAGCAACTTTCTTTCTTTCTTTCTTTCTTTCTTTCTGTTTTCTGGTTACTTCACAGTCATGACCACGTTCCATGTTTTTAAAAAGTCACACCAAAAAAAAAAAAAAATTGCATCCTTTTTCCCTGACACTGTGATGAAATAGTATGAATATAATGAAACATGCAGAAAAGTAGAAGGAAAAAAAAACCTTCTTTTATCTCTTTTCCTCTCCTGGCCTCTCCTCTTTGATTTTCTTCTGAAATAGCTCACACTGGAGTTCCCAGGGAAGCTGCCAATCTCTAGTCCACGGTGCATTTCCACTTACGTCCCCCTGGGGCCTCCAGGTACAGATGAGATACACCCCTGTGATCCCTTTCAAAGGTCCCAAGCTCGTGACTGGGGATAAATTATTTTTCAGCTCGACAGCCTTCCTGTCAGCGAGCACTCTCTTGCTTTTATAGAAAGACTTTTTAGCAAATTTTTGAAATGTTGGAAGACAATTGAAGGTGGAAAGGCAATCCAGAGAGAGCAATCACGCCTTCTTGCTCCAGAGTGGGCTCCATTTGTTTTTAGATTAAGGAGGTAGAGAAGTTAATTGAAAGGTGCCAAATTTGATTTTCCTGCAAAATCAGCTAACATGACAGGACGTGGCAATCTGTGAGTCCCTTAATTCTCACCAATGCCCGGAGATGGAAACAACTTACATCTAAAAGCACAGAGGGTGTATTTAAAAATGTTCCCGTAGCTATCTTTAGAAATATGATTTTTAAAAAGATAAATCACTATAAATGTTGTTAAAGTGTCAAGGATAATATGAATTTGTTCTATATATAAATATCATAGACCATCTAAAAATAATCTTTGGTGACCAAAAATGAAAAAAAAATTCATTTTTTAATACTTAGAAACTCAAAAAAACTCACCTAGAGTCAGTATTAGGCAGGAAAAAAAGGAACATGATACTTTATTTACAATTTAAGAACAACTTGAAAATATCATTTTGGGCATTTAAAGGGCATTCTCTCCATAAAATACAAATCTCTGTACATTTAAAGGATAATTTGCACAAACATCAGTAGCTTCACGCCATCTTGTGCTCAAGCTTTTGGAAGCTTACTGGGTCCTAGTGTCTTGTTCCTCAAGTGAAGGGTTTGACCCGGAAGCCCAAACCTCAACTGGGAAGTTAGTAGAAAGGAAGAGAGCTGGGGCCATGATCTGCTTGTTAGCAAGATCCTTGGGTGAAGACATTAAAATTGGAGAAACATGACCTTACACACAGTCATGCCTTACCTCGTCATTCATGTTTTCATTTATAAAGGCAAAAAATACATGAAAGATCAGGACTCTGCTGAGTAAAGAAGACAAACTGATGATTTTTATCCCCAGCAGAAAGTCTCAAATTCTACTGCCCATGTAAATGACATTTTCTAGGCGAAGCATGCTAATGACTGTGTATGTCACGTGGCCTACGGAAAATGTTCAATTCCATCCTTAGCACGAAGGGCTGGCAGGGCTTTGGAAACTTATTTGTAATCATAGAAGCCCACTTTTATAATTTAGAAACTTTACTTTTCAGAAGAGGTGGGCAAGTGATATTAAAAAAAATGAATCTGTTTTTCTGCATAGGATTCCACTGGACTCTCTAGAGTGTGATAGGACCACACAAGGAATGGAATGTCCTAGGTGAGAAAAACAGCTACACCAGGGGCCCTCAGTTATAAGGGAGAGAGACTAGATATCTTGTAAATCTTGGCCTCCTAATCTGAAAATAAGGATAATAAAACAGTTCTTAACTCACAGCATGGTTGAGAGGATTAAATAAGATAATTCTTGTGAGAAACTCATGCAATGCCTTCACATAGTGTGAATATAGATATGAGCTATCCATCTCTATATAATTATTATTATTAATGATATCCACAGAGGTGAAAACGTAAGACAAAATAAAATCACTTTTGTCTGCCAAGTTCTATGCACCTTCCCCTTGCCCAGGTTTTCTCAATCTCAACCCTACTGACATTTTGGCCCAGGCTGTTCTTTGTTGTGGAGTTGGAGTGAGCATCCCAACATGCGTTCTGACGTAGTCATATACACATCCTCTAAGCAGACACAATCACCCCCCAGTTGAAAACCGCAGACCCGTATCATCTTACAAGTGCTTTAGAAGATTAGCATTATCATTGTTTTTTAAAAGAAAATTAAAGATAATTTTCCAATAATCATGAGCTAGCAATTGTACCTCTTTTCATTCACTTGTGCATTTATTATTCGGAGGGCACAGGAATGAGGACACAGCTTTATAGAGATCAATGTGATTTGGGGCTTCTATGAGGCTTAAAGTTTTTTACAAAGAGAGTCAATTCAAGCAGTTTTTGCACGTGGATCCAAGATGCTTGGAATTGAATCAGTGTTAAAGGCTGAAACACAGGAGGACCACAACACCAGCTGTGAGCACCTTCTCTCACTTCTTTCTTTGCTTCCCACTGAGGACTGTGCTACTAGAAGTTAAGAAATAATTCCATGCTTCCGAATCGCTGGACTCTTCATTTATAAGTATCTAAATTACTGGGTCTAAAAACTGCTTTATAAGATCAATTTATAATAGGAACAGCAAACATTTTTTTTTTTTTGAACACTTTATGTTTCCCCTTCAGGAAACTCACAGATTACAAAGAATGGCAAATGAAATGTACTAGGTAATAACAGAAATTTTCATTTAAAGAAGATAATACAGTTTCAAAACTCTATCTGTAATAAAGGCTCTTTGGAGACACTGAGAACCTGGCCTTGCCCGTAGCTTAAACAAGGAGCAGTTATTTAGGCTGTTTTACTTCAATTTAACTCTTTTCACAGAAACAAAGACTCAAAGTGCATAAATCAATGTAAAAGCTTTTTGCAAAGTGTTTTTCTCCTAGTGCTGCCTTCGAAGATTTTTTTCTTAATTAATTCCAGAGGCTTGCTATGGCAGGAGTGCTTAATAAATTCAGGCTATAAAAATCATAGTACAGAAAATAAGAATTGTCAATAAGCACCACCAATCGCATAACGTAATGACACCAGGACAATCCTAATAAAATCTTAATGGTTTCAGCACTGGCTGGATTGTGACAAGACAGCACAGAGCGTGAAGTGGTACAAATGAGAAAACTATGCTGCAGAGGAATTCTAGAAAAGTTTTCCTGGGCCATGTCCAATTTAAGAGTTTCAGGAGTTAGACAATTTATGCTCATAATCAGATCTCTGCAGGTGCAGAATCCACAAGCCTAACTACACCACGGATGTCTTTGTTAGAATCTGAAAACGCGAAAGCAATTTATAGATCCTGTGCACATTCCCACATTCCTGAGGGGAAGTTATAAATACCGCCCACAGGACAATCACAGACTTCTATAGTTAGCGGGCCAAGATGGAGAGATTAGCGAAGAAATTTGGGAGAAGAGACCAAGGACGTCTCCAAATCTGAAACCATTTTTCCATCTCGTTCCATTGGATGGAGCCTGCTAAAGTTTCTTATTACACCAATATTTTTTCCTCTGCTCAGACAAGGGGAGGGGAGGAAAGCAAGTGGGAAATAAGGAATGAAGGAGGAAAGGAAAGAAAGGAAATACTTAATGAAAATGTTGACACTTCCCTGGCTCTGCCAGACTAGCATTGAACACATTAAAATCAAACCAAGAAGTTATGCCAGCGAAGCAGGAAAAAATGTGGCACATTTAAAGAGCTCTTTCACACGGTTTCCAATTGGTTCAAGTAGAAATAAGTTTACAGCCAGCAGCCATTATTATAAATTTAAATGCATATTCTTCCAGGGCACATTCACTACTGCCTCGTGCCTCTCACCATCCACTTCCGGGGCTCTCACTGATCCTTCCATATCTCATGAAGACTTAGTGTGACAAGTCAGTGTCATCTTTCCTTATCAATTGTGACCCTCACTTACATTTGATCCAGAAGTCAGAATGACATGTCGCTGTGGTACCTGGACAGTCACTGGCTAGGGAGTTGGTTCTCGGTCATGAACCAAAACTAGTAAAACAGATTTTGGATGGAAAAGCAATAATTTGAGAAAGTACTAACAGAACCTGAAAGCGCATGGTCCACCAAAACTGAACCGCCCACAGCTCATATGTATACACATTTCAATCTATTTCTAAGGGAGGTAGCTCAGTTCATTCACAACATCCATTAACTTTTTAAAATGGGTATCAAACACCTCATGTCCCAGAAAATAACTGACCTCATTTGGTACAGTGGTTCCTTAACTCTGGGGATCATCATCATAAAACAAAACAAAACACAGACAAAAAAAAATCAGTAGAGCAAGATGAAGTAAAAAGGTGAAAAGGAAGATTCTGGTTATCGTAGCTGCAGATACCACGGTACAAGGTCTGTTAAGGAGACGGGGCATTGAGCTCCTTGTCACTTTCCCTCAGACGGGACTGGTGAGCAGTCACTTTAGAGTAGTTCCTCTACCAGGAACTACCTTGGGGGCATTCGGGCAACTGGCTTGTCTACTTTCTGTGTCAACATTTAGGCAGGAGTTGGCTTGGTGTTGTAGATATCAGAGTAAATCAGAATTTAGTTTTGATCTCAGCTCCTACAAAGAAGATGCTGGCAAATGATCTCCACCTCTTTAGTCTCGCTCTTTTCATCTCAAAGAGGTGATTACTAGCCCTTTACAGAACTGAAGGAAAGACTAGGTAAACTGCAAAGTGATGGAGAACACCAAGTTAGCACAAGTAAATTGATTTAAGAGAGGTAGACAGGTGTGGTGAGCAAAAACAGATGGGCTCTGGGACAGCCAGCCAGAAGAGCACTTCCAACTACCAACTGGGCTATCACGGGCACGGGTTTACACCCCTTGTGTGGGGTTGCTATGCTGTGACTCCCGCGCTGAAGTGCTCAACCATTCTCATACGTAAGCTTGACTCTACGGTCTTGGCTTAGAGGGAGCGGGTCACTCATTCCTTCTTAGTCATAGTAAGTTGACTTCCCCCACCCCAATATCACAACTCTGCTGGCCCCAGCAGCAGCTTTCCAACTGATGATGACAATCTTGACTTCCAGTGTGGACCCATCTTCTACAAATACATAGCCCTCCTGCCTGTTCTATCAACCTAACAGGGACCACCACTTGGTCTTCTTCTGTCGAATCCTCATCCCGCATGCCAGCTAAATAGTCCCATTCTTGACCCTCAGGTTGGCTAATCCACCCACACCACAATAATTAAAAGCTCTATTTGGCTTGTCCTATGTGTATAGCCCTCTCTGGCCTGCAAGTCGTGGGAATCATTTCATAGCCTCCCAAGTACTATGATAACCAACATACCTACTTTATGTGTTGCTGGGGAATTGAACCCAGGGCTTTGTGCTTGCTAGGCAAGCTCTCTAACTTCTAAGCTACACCCCTACCCCTATACTTCGCCCTGTATGCTATTTGCCTTGTACCTAATCCTTTTTCCCTGGTGCCTGCACTTGCTACCCAGGCATAGAATTATGGATGTCTTATGGCCGGACTTCTTACCTAGGCATAAGGTCACAGAGGCCTAACACCTAGACCTGATAACCCCGGCATATGGTCATGGGGACAACAGCTTTAATTCCAAATTCTCTTGCTTCTGGTCATATTTTTGGTTTCTGCCCGAGTTCTCAGACCTAACACTCTGTGATGCATGAGAAACGAGGAATAGTATCTATCTCTCAAAGTTTTTGCAGGGCCGTAACTCAATTACAGCATTATTTATTGCTTGTATAGCACACACTTATGGCATTAGTTTTTCTCACTGGAGCTTAAAACCGCTTCCACTAGGATGCATTTGTCTCTAATCTTGTAAAGTTGTTTCCTTGAGTCCATGTGAATTATTTTCCTTTTCATTCATTGATGCCAGTTCTTTCTTTGTTTCTTTCTTTCTTTCTTTCTTTCTGTCTCTCTTTCTTTCTTCCTTTCGTTCTTTTTCTTTCTTTTTGGTGTTTTACACATACTTCTTTCCATCCATCAACCCTGAAAATTTGTGGATGTATGTATCCAATCAGTGGTTGAGTGACAGGGCTAGGATCTGAACCAGACACAGGTGCAGAGCCTTCTCCATACCTTGGCCTGCGACCCTAAAAGCTCCACACAGGCAGACGAGGTCAGCTTCTGCTCTGGGCTATTTCTCCCAGGACCCACAGCAACACATACCAGGCATTCACAAACTGTAGAATACATGAATGAATCAAAGCACAGCCTTCAGGTGATTACATTGTTTGAAGAAGCAGTCTGTAAAAACTCTTTAACCTCTTCAATCTGAAGTACCACAAGAAACTACTAGGATAATATTCCAGGGCAACTTTCAGAATTTTAAGCTACCATAACATACATGGATAGCTTGTAGGACAGACACAGGCATGCAGAGTCTCTCAAAGCAAATGTCATGAACTGACTAGAAGCACATAACACACCATGCAACTAGAAAATAATTGCAGCTACTATGGCATTATACTTGCTTTGCAAAATAACATCGGATTCCCCGATTTTATTACCACACAGTGCTGCAGAAACAGGGTTATTCCGAAGCATTATCAGAGAAACGCATCAATACATAACACTTCGGCCTTATGATGGTTGTGAGCTAAAATCAGGTAAGACTTTGTGGTCTACCACAAACTAGGTTTATTTCTGCTCACAGAATATCAATAGCTTCTAAATATTTCCATAAATTTGCAGTGACAGTTCAACTGAGATGTAATTGCATACCATTTTACCACTTCGTATCATTAGAATCGCTACAAAATAGGCCATATCCTTGAGAGCTATAAAAAAGCTCGTGAAAAAAAATAAACTGAATCCAAAAATATAAATATGCCCTAGTTCCCCACCAAAATGCTGTACCCATATGTAATATGCAGGGGGATATGGAAAAGCTTATAGTTTCTTCACAAGGAGAATACAGATTCCAGTCAGCAATATTGACTAGGCACATGAAATAGAATTACCTACTGTATCTTTCCAGGTGAATTATCTGGTTTTGAGTTTCTTTAAAAAAATGAAAAAATCATTGCTAAAGCCTATTTCGGTATCAGAGGGATGGCACTGAATGTAAATGGTATAAAATTTCCTCCCTGAATAAATAGGTTTTTCCAATGCACCTTCTCATCCTCAGAACACCTGTCACGCTATCGGGCTATGTTCAGGAGACTATTTCTGGATTCTGGAAACACGAGAGGAAAGAAACAGAAGAAAAATGATTATTTCTTATCCTCTCGTTCCATCAAGGACATTTACTCCCCCAGAATAGGCCAAGACACAGGGTCACATCAAATCATTTCTGAAGTTGAAAATCAAAACCCAGATCAGTCATCAGTTTTATATCCAGTAGTGCTAGGCAAGACAAATAAGGAACAATTTAAAGAAAAATGTAAAAAGCACACGACAGATTTTTGGAATCACTTCTAAAAATACTATATGGGTGGCCTCCCTCATTTGAATAAATTCTGAGAAGTGTTCCACAAAATACCATCAAGGCATTCACACATGCAAGCAGACCGTTCTCTAGGTTTGTACACAATGACAGCACTGCGTTCTCTGACAGATAACGGCAGCTTTCAACCTTTCTCCCCAACACAAAAGGCTTGTGTGTGCTTAAGTAGATGCTGCCAATCAGTTTCCATTATTTATTTATTTTGTTCACTAGAGAAAGACTACAAAAAGAGGCCATGATATCTCAGTCTCTGTCTCTCTCTCGTAGAAGCAAGTTACACTGTGACTCAAACTGTGTCACCCAGGGCCATGTTCATAGAACTGCCACCAGAGGGAGTCAACATTGTTGAAGGGCGGGCCCAGTCTTTCTCACACACAATGCACATGAAAAAAAAAAAGTTTTTATTCACTATCCACCCTTTTTAAACCTCTTGATATTTGGACAGAACAGAGTTGCATTTGTGATTGGTAAACAAATAGAACTCAAGCACAGGAGGACAGTGTGAAGTTTAGGATGATATGTTTTATATAAAAACAAGTGATTGGGCCATATCATCATGTGCATGAAATGAGATTGATTCATTCCTTCCTTCCTTAGCTATTCTCCCAGGTTTAACTAAAAGGCTTTGCCTTGGGGATGAGTGGAAATAGGCTATCAGGATTTAGCTGAAAAAGTGCTGCATCTGATGGCAGATCTGTCTCGGAGACAAACTACAGGTCAAGGAGAAAGATCGAGAGGAAGACTTGGGAGTTGGCAATGAGTTCTCTTTGTCCTTCCCTGACAGACCTCCAGTTCCTCAAGAACCTTTCCTTGCCCATTCTCCAGTGTTTTCCATTTGCAACTCTTAATCAATTAGACCAAAATGATATTCTCTCTAGAACACCATTCCAAATCAAGTAAAATGTACCTTCGTCAGTTGCCGGATGGCTATTGTGTGATGCCGACCCGGACATGAATGATGCAGGTGATATGTTCAGAAAGCAAGAAAGTAAAATCAAAACCTCAAACTCAAGACCTGGAGCAATTGTGAGCAACTCCAGGAAGGAAATAAAGTTAGACCGGGACTGAAGGGGAGAGGTGTGTGAGTGGCTTTTGCTACAGTGGCCACAGATAGCTGTTGGAGAACTGAACACCCAATGTACAAACTGGTGAAGATTCAGATCCAGGATGAGGGAGGGTAGCACATGGGGACAGGGAGGCTAATATCATCACCTACAGCCAGACAAGAGCAGGCACAAGGGGCAGGATAGCATGATTGCCTTCAGGAACTGATAGAAAGTGGCTGGAAAATGACAAGAGGCAGGGTAGAATGTGGATGAAAGTTCTACAGTCTTAGACATGCACAGCCCTGTGCAGCTTGAGGAAGCCATATGAACATTATTCTGAGAGTCCAGGCAGGGAGGCAATTATGACAGAAAGCATAGATCACTCTCTGGATTTGGGAAGCAGAGAACTGAAAAAAGATACTTACAGAAAGAAAATAATAATGAAATGAAACAGCAAAGTTTACCAAGAAAAGATGCTTAGACAGAAATACAACTCTAAATTTCTGTCAGAATCTTTTATTCAGGGCTCTACCTCAGAGACTTTCAAATACCACCCCAAACTGACACAAACACACACACACACACACACACACACACACACACACACACACACTCACCACCAGCACAACAGCAACATACAGAGATATTTTCTGCTTTGTCAATTTCTTTTTGAGCTAGATGAAATATAAGTAATAAATAAATAAAATAAATATAGCTTTGAGTAAATAAGGACTTTGATGACAAAGTGAGGTACCATGCTGGGTGAAGACAGCCATGTAATTAAAGAGAAGCATCTTCCTCTCCTATCAGGAGCACCAAAGCCTGCAGCCCTGCTAAGTATAATGTCCTCTCTGCTGGGGCAGGCGCTGCCCACCCGCTGTTCCCTTGTAAGTAAATTGGTCTCTACCTATAAATTATTCTAGGTGGTGAAGAAAAGCACTGGCTCTTTTTCTTTCCCTACAGCTCTCTGCTCAGCCTGGCAAACAGCCACAGATCATTTGAAAAAGCAGCATTTAGTGTCCCTGGTTGAAGGTCCCTAGGGCAGTCCAAGGCTTAACGTATTTCTTAAAATCTGCTTGAGCTGCATTCTCTCAAGAAGCCGTACTGTCTCCGTTTAGCACAAGGGTAGGCACCGTAGGTGAGGGTGGGCCCCATTCGAGGTGGGGCAGCAGGCAGGAACCCATCCAGAGTCTGCCTCTACTCGCAGTCTGCTCAAACACTTCTAGAACCCAGTTCGCTCACAAGCGGTCAGCGGTCAGTTGGTCCTAGGGGAACTTACACTGCAAAGACAGAAGATGCTTAGTGTTGGGATTTCAGGGAGCACATTGTCAAGTGAACCAAACACCTCCATAAGCTACCTTGGGTGTGGCTCAGAATGTTCTGTTCCTCCAGTGTTGATTATTCCTCAGGGAATTGAAAGATGGAAGGAATCTCAAACCTAGTGAAACATCCTGAAGAGGCTGAAAAAGATTAGAAAATGTCAGACCTGCAACAAAAACCTGTACCCATTACAAGGCAACAAATACACAGGATCGAGGCACAGTGCCCAACCGAAGTCTGAGGTGGACCTTTCTAGGCCACGTCTTGGGTACCCAGGGACTAGAACTGCCTTTCCATCATTCCCTCAAGGCCCGTGTAAACCTCCCTTCTGACGTTATGGCATCTCTAGGCATTTTTCCTTTTTTCTTTTTTTCTGGAATGAGGTCTTGCCCCATAGTGCAGGCTGGTCGCAACTCATTATGTAGTCCAGGCTCACCTCAAGCTCATGACAATCCCCCTACCTCAGCCTCCCAGGTGCAGGGATGACAGGCCTGCACCACTAAACCCAGCTTCTCTAGTCTTATTTAAATGACAGGAGTGGAGTACAGGAGGGGATGAGCATGTGCAAAGCTCACTGGGGTTCAGGATGGAACTCCAGGGGTTAGCGAGGAGGCTTGGGACTGGCTTTCCCTACGCTGCTGCTTTGCCATGCAGAACCTACTGGAGTTTGGGAATTCTAAAAGCCAAACCTGCCTGGCCATTATTACTATTCTGAGACACAGACCAACTGTAGTGGAATCTCTATATATACTTTTTAAGTAACTTAATAAGATCTGTAACTCTTTAATAATTGTATCTATAGCAGATATCTCCATTTCCTTGCTTGGAGTGCTATAAAGATACACAGTCGCTGGTGGTGGGTCTCCTTATAGCAAACAGATCTGTCTATACAAAAAGAAGTGTTGTGCATAGTTACTGAATAAATGAAAATATCAGTGAACAATTTTATCTCCTAAGCACATCTCCAGGATGGAGGAAACACACAACTTTTAGAGAAAATTAGAATTATACTCACAAGCATCGCTAAGACTTGCTAACTCCACTGATAAATTAAATAAAAAGCCATCCTCCACTCACTCATTCAATAATCATTGGACACATAGTGGCCTGATACCAACTGAAAAATATCCCTCAAGTGTCATTTGTCTCGAGTGCCTAGAACAATACTGTATTTGGAGATGGGGGTTTAAGGAAGTAATTAATTTATAATGACATCAGCAGGTGAGTCCTGATCTAATATGACTGGTGTTCCTACAAGATGAGATCATGACCCAGGTATGCAGAATGGGAAGATCAGGTGAAGACATGTGAAAACATGGGAAGAGAAGATGGACATCTACAAACCAAGGGAAGGATTCAAAGAAACCACCCTGATCCACACCTTCTCTTTAGACTTTGAATCTCCAGTACGGATGTGGGAAAAAAATTAACTTCCATTGTCCACACAGCTCTATCAGTGGTAATCTGTTAGGGCAGTCTAAGCTAACTGACACACAGAGATACACTTGACTTCACAATAAAGTAAAAAGGATATAAAATGCACTGCCCATTAAGACAAGCATGCCACAACTAATCCTAACGAGAAGTGATTAAAAACAGCCCACTCAGTCAATTCTCTTAGCAGGAGTGCAGAGGGAACTTGCTTGCAAACTGATGCCAAATCTTTTTTTTCTAAAAGTCTTTGAACCTAATTCCAACTTCCAGGCATCTCCAAGAGAATTTCTTATTCTTGAAGCTAAACACTTCTTTTCCCAGGTTCTGTGGTCTCACCTTTTTCCAAGAATCTACCTACCCTCTTCTTTTCAGGTCAGTGAATAATGACTTCCCATCTCAATGACAATCCACTAATAACAATGAAAACATTTGCTGAGTGGTCATTAAGATAAGCAATACTGCCAAACTCTAATTGCTTTCTCAGGCCCTAAAAACCATAGATGTGCCACACTCTGCATCAATAGCTTCCAAATGTAATGTCTGTCTCAGGAGGAAAACATGCCTGAGAGAGGGGAACGTAACTCCTACATCACAATGTGCTCAATCTCACATTATGGAGAGAAAATTCCCAATGCAATGCCTGCACCTGGTACAGCACAACCACCTTAAATTCAGCAAAGCATGCCTTCTGAGTGAGGGTACCAGGTTTCTCAAGGGAATGAAGATTGAAAGAGGAAAAAACATCAGATTGATGATGTTTTGTCTCTCCAGAGTACATAAGTACATGCAGAAAATATTGTAAGCTACTTCCTTGGGAGCAATACTGAAAACAGCTGGACATTATGCCATAGACCAGGGTCTGTGACCCTCAGACCGCTGACTGGCATGAGTCCATAACCAATAGGGAAGTGAGCAAAACACCGGTTTTCTGCTAATCTTCATTTGTATCTTTATAGCAGCTCACCATTGCTTCCCGCTGGTTCAACGGTGGTATTACGTCATCATGGGAGCCTTATGTTGTGAACTGTACTTGCAAAGGTTCTAGGTTGTGTGCTCCTTATGAGAATCTAAGGCCTGAGGATCTGAAGTGTGGGTGAGACGGTGATGCGAGAGCTGTCCATCTCTTCCAACCTCCTCGGAAAGATGTCCTCTATATAACCGGTCTCCAATGCAAGACAGGTTGGGGATGAAAGTGGGAGTGGTAATGGGTAATTTGTGCATAAAACCATGAGAAAAAGCTCAGTACCATGGTTCTGAGGTTCACCAACTCATTTACTTCTCTCAGAAAGCCCAGAAAATACATATTATTATATTGCCATTCTATCGATTTAGTAGAAACTTTCCTATCAATATGCCACTCAATTAAAATAGTAGAAAACGTGATCTCATTCATTCTCTCTGTGAGCTATGCTGACACTGACCTAACATACTGGATGTTGGGGGCTGCCAAGAAATTCTTCTAGTAACACCACTGAGTAGGTTAAAGTTAAGCTCTAAGCTTACCAAGAACTCCAAAGTATGTGATACCACTTATACTTTCAATAATCATTTAATTAAAGTCTGTAAAAATTAAAAGAGATGTTCAAAAGGAGGTTTACTCATAGAGGAAAACATACCTGAAGAGTTAAAAAAAAAACATTAATAGCAAGTCAGCTAAAACTGTTGGCAAATGAGAGATAGCCGAAAATCCTTCATTCCAAATACTAGAAAGAAAACCAATAATCAAAATTGACACATTTTAGGAGAAAAACAAGGCTAATTCAATCAGTGGGTCCATATACAGACCAAAATCTGGGCTGTCCTTCAAAACACTGGCAAAGTAATATCCAATTAACTATGTTTTGTAAGTTATTATTTAATATATTTCTGATGTCTTTGAAGTCAGATATGCACGTCACGATTTATCAACCACAAATCCTGGAAAATCTGTGACCTCTTGAGTCGAAAACACAAGTAAAAATGGCGTGTCCCATCTGATGGAGAGAACAGAGAAACGAAGCTGCCCACCTCCAATTGCAGTTGGAGTTATCAAAAGTAAAGTGTAGCGGAGAGGAATCAAAATTCTAGTGTCAACTGTAAGACTTTTTTGACCAAAGAAAAGTGTGTGTTTGGGGGGGGGAGGGTAACTAAATCAGATGGAAAGGCAGGGAGAATATTAATAGAAAAGATGAAAAAAATATTTCAGATCTTCCATAACCTAGCCCTCCTGGCTACCTGAATTATTTATCATATCACTGCAGTTAGCCCCCAAAGGGCTATGAATTCTTAGTGGCATCTTTCTGTGACCTATGATGATTCTGAACTCTCTATGCCCAAGAGTCACATGTCAGCATTAATAGCACTGACAGCCAGACTAGCTGGGAGGTATTCTATTGTCTTTTCATTTTTCTTTCTAATCCCACACTCCAGTCCTTTGCACACGCATGAGCACTTGTGCGTGTGCGCGCACACGCACGCACGCACGCACACACACACACGCGCGCGCGCGCAGCAGGAGACCATTTTCGCCTCATCGTCTAAGCCTCCTTGAAGGTATTTCTCTAGCACTGCTCTGAAGTGCAGCTATTTAGAACAGTCTTGTTTATCTGCACCTTTTTGTTACCTCTACCCTTAGTACAATGTCAAAAGCAACGAGAACAAATAACAACAACAACAACAAAAAATCTTTCTTGCTTTTAAAACAATCCTTTGGCTTACTTATCTTGCTTCTGACTATTTTTTCATTCTTTCTTGGTCGAGTATTCCAAGGATTTCTCAATTTCTTCACCCACACTAATTTGTAGAAATAAATGTGACCCTCAACAATCATTTATCCCTAAATTGTGACCTATTGTGAATAATTAATATACAAGATGCACGCTGGTGGTAAGAAGGCCGGGGGGTTTTGAAAGATTCCAAGAATCCTCGAAAATTTTGGTCTAGCTAGGTCAATAAAACAAGCACATTGGAGAAGATTCCTGGACGATTTTAAGACACGTGAAAAACAGGAAACAAGGCATCACTGAAGGAAGGTCTGGGTGAGGGTTAGGAAGTCATGATTTTACAAAGATGTCACTTTACTTTCCTGAGTACCATGCCATCGGTATGAAAAGAGATGAACTCATATCTATTTAAGCTCCTTCTCAGTTTCAAAATACAAAAGACATGACAAATTTTTAGCCCATCCCGCACTCCAAAACACTCAAACATTCCACAAAACGATTATAAAAAATAGTAGGAAAAGAGAGGGTTAACTTAGGAAGCATGGGTTACTGAAGCTTACAGTTCATCAAAATAATAAAGAGTGAAACAGATGTGTTTTCCCATTTAGCACAGTCAAAATAAAAAAACCCCAT
Source organism: Ctenodactylus gundi (assembly GCA_004027205.1). Taxonomy (NCBI): domain Eukaryota; kingdom Metazoa; phylum Chordata; class Mammalia; order Rodentia; family Ctenodactylidae; genus Ctenodactylus; species Ctenodactylus gundi. Next base: position 371,847 of record PVKB01000430.1, read on the forward strand.
TGCCAGAGCTGTACTTTGGAAGGCCGAGGCAGGAGGAATTCCAAGTTTGAACCTAGCCTGGGCAACTCAGAGACAGAAGAGAGACTTTGTCTGAAAATTGAAACTAAAAGGAAGGGCTGGGGTGGCTCAGTACGAAGGATCGGGGTTGGATCCTCAGTACCAAAATGAGAAAAGAGAAATCGCCCCCATCTGGACACAAGAATAAGTCGTTTTTGTTGTTGTTGCTGTTGTTGTTAGTCAGAAACACATACAATTTCAACCTCTGACCTCATCTCTAGTCTTAATACCCAGGGTGAATTACTAGCCAGGATGGGAAAAGAATGGAAAGACTGAACAGGAATTACATCATCTCTGATGAGAAATTACTCATCTGTGTTTATCTTGTCATCGTCACAAGGCGTCACTCACCAACGAGCAGTAAGTCGTGGTCATTCTTTTCAATGATGGTTCCGTAGTTATCATTTATTCAGTCAATCCCATTATTCTAGAAGGTACCATGATAAAAGTCGTTTTTTTTAAGCTTCCCTTTTTGATCAATGCTGGAAGATCAACTTTCTTCATTACCATAAAGGGGCCTCCCCGCTTTTTCTGCTATTTACTTCAGTGGGCTAACTGCAGTAGTCACTGAGTGAGCTCGTAACGTCCTGAGTGGAGAGCTGGTTTTGAGTTCCTTCAGGGAATTCAGAAATACATCACTTCACGTCCTTGCCATCACTTAGGAGCAAGGAAGACAAAGCTGAAGGATCGATAAATAATTGAAGGCAGAAGATCATAACTGTCATAAATAGACGTACCGACAAAACTATTCCCAGGCCCAACTCAGTGTGTACAAAATGCATATATACTCACATGTGCATTTACAGAGCATATAAAAATGTATATGCAAACGCAACAATTGCCATAATATATCTGAAGACACTTCACTATCTTTTATTACAAATAAATATTTAATGATAAGTAGTGTTCATGTGTTGAGATATGGTTTCAAATGCAACTGTCTATTACGAAGAACGCTTTTCCTCCATATAAATGAAGATACATTGTTGTACACAATAGCGCTTCTTACCTGGCCTCCAGGAGTCATTTGTATAGCCTGGTGACCCTAAATAGCAAAAAGTTCCCATTTGGTTATTGTATACCAGTCATAGGGCAATCTTTCTGCTAACACTCTTGCTCAGTCATCCATATCTCTGTAGCTGTACCAGGAATGATGATCATTAAAGAACTGATATTTGCATAATTTTATCATTTATAAAATATTCTGATACATCTCTGATACCTAGAACACCTCTATGATTCAAGTGCTGTCTTATCCCATGTTATCAAGATCAAAACTGAGGTTCAGAGAGTGTCAAGGATTTGCTCGAGAGTTTCTAGATAGCCCACACTTTGCCAAGGTTCAAACTCCAGTGTCTGGACTCCAACTGTGCTCTCTCCTTTGGGTTTGGAAAGCCATTACGGTTTTTCTCTCCAGGTCATTAATGTAGAGCAGTTTGGCACTCACCAGCTGTGGGGCAGCCCGCTGTTTTCCATTATCCAGAGGCCCAAAGTCTCCCCAGGGAATTGGTGGTGTTGGGCACAATTTTAGTCATGGAAGTCTGGCTGTTTTCCAGAAGCTTTTTATAAGGACCATGCTGTGTCACTTAAAATTCAAGGGGGTTTGCAAGCAATGCTGGCAAACAGGTTGTTCAGACTGTCTCCAGTGGGTATGGACTGCCCCTTCGCGGCATGCCCAGAGCCCCTTTCTGTTATTAGGCTTCTTCCACACTACACCTACTTGCAGTCTTACCCTACACCTTCTCTCCAACACCTGACCTTCTGCTTCTGCATCAACCCCAACTTGCTGCACCTTACGTCTGTGCAGCTCATTAGCTGGAACTTCTTTCTGACATTGACCTTGTGCCCTTCTTCCAAGCTCTCTCCCACCCTCCTGCCTAGCCTGGGGCATGACTTCCATTTATTTCTTAGATGCCATGACTCAACAATATTTTTCAAATGGAAAATGAGAGTTGCTATCTTTCTGACTTTCTACAGGCCAAGTTGGTCACTGACAAATACTCAGTAAGAAATTGCAGTGGACAAACACGCTGTGCCTCCTGGGGCACAAAGCAAAGATTTCACTTCACTCCAGCTCTGCTCTGATGATAAAGATGATTAGGTCTTCACTGTTTTAAAAACTCTCCTCCGGTCCTGGAAATTTACCAGACTCCCACTCCACGTCTTCCTCTGGTTTTCACGTCAATCCTACTGTCATTATTTCGTATTCTCTGGCTCTGTACTATTCAGCTTACACTGTCCTGAAATACCTCTAAACCTACTTTCTAAGAAGTCCAATATACAATTTCATAACACAAAATCCCTTGGCCTCTTCAAGTCTTCCTTTATCTTACGGCCCTAGAAGGAATAATAATAATGCTCTTGATACTTTTATTTTCCCTAAACTTTCGCTTCCATTAACTTCTCCCATGTCCTCTCAGGGTATTCTTTTCACCTCTCTGACAGCACTGTCTACTTCCCAATCCTTCAAGGCGCACAGTCCTGCCTTTTAAGTCCCAATCACCTTTTCTTCAATACATGACCAAACGCTACTGCTTCAATTCCATAAGTCCGGATCCCATAACTTTAACCCAATTGCAACATATGATCAGAAAGTCAGCCTTCCATTTCCAAATTCATGGCCTCTGACAACTATCTGCCTGGAACTTCAGATCTTCCTGTTCCTCTTCTATCTTCTGTGTTAACTTCCTCTCAGTTGCCCACAGCAGGGGGTGGGGGTACATTATTGTTTCCTGGTTCCTCCTTGACCTCCAAGTGAATCCTGCCTGAGGTCAGTTCTTCCTGTACAGCATGTCTACTGTGCCTCTCCTGTCTCTCCTTCTGATGGGTACTATTGCCCCGTCACCAAGTGAGGGGGAATCTGCCCCATAGCTCCTTGAATTCAATTTCTCTTCTCAAACAATACTTAACTACTTGTAGAACATATTAAAATTATCATTGGGTTCATCAATCACCATACTATTGTAAAAACTGACGTGATGAAGCTATTCCTACTTTTCCACCGCTGTGGGCAGCCTTTCTTTTTATTTAGATCTTGGATTTAAATCTTGAATCTTAGCAGTTCCTAGCTGTGTGACTGATGGTAAATTAGTTAATGTCCTTGTGACCTGGCTCATTTATCTGTAAAATGCTCCTACGCATTTGTTAATCAGCTGGCAGGGTTGGGGGAGTTGGATAAAGAGAGAGAGAAAGGAAGGAGGGAAGGTAAGAAGGGAGAAAGAAAGTAGAAAGAGACAAGAAGAAGGTACAAGGAAGAGGAATAAGGAGAAAAAAGAAAGAAAGAAAAAATGAAAGAAGGAAAAGGGAAGAGGTGAAGAAAAGAGGGAAAGAAAGGAAGAAAAAATTGAATTGAATGGCTAAAGTACAATTTACCACAGTAACTTTGCTTAGTTGGGTTGTGCGCTAGTAAACCAAGTTAACATTTCTTTTCTCAGGCCAATGTGGTATCAAGGAGAACATGCAACCTTTGTGGCTATGGCACATTTCCTATAAGTATCTGGGTGGTACTGAGGAGCTATTGAATTCCACTGAGTGATAGTTTTCACCGGCTAAGTTGAAATAGCAATCCCTGCCTTTCAGGGTTACTTTAAATATCAGAAATAGCAACATGCTGTGTCTATGGTCATTATTATAACTGTTCTTAAGAATAATTTAGGGAAGAAGCAGCCAAAGTGTGGCTGCCTCTGATCCTAGAACATACTTTTAACCCACCAAATCAAGATTATTTCACAGGGGCAAAAATCTGGTAGCATAGTGACCTGTATTAGTCATTTTCCCATCATGGAAACAAAACACTCAGATACCAACAACTAAAAGAAGGAACTAGCTATTTTGGCTTACGTTTTTAGAGGATTCCAATCACGGCTCAGCTGGCTCCAAAACAGAACTAGCATACTGGAAGGGCATCACAGAGGAAGGTTGCTTACTTTGTGACAGCCAAGACGCACAAAGGGAAGGGAGGAACTGGGAAGAGGAATCCTTCCTACCAGGTCAGCCTCCCAGTAAACTACCTCTTCCAGCAGGCTTCACCTCCCAAAAGGAGGTGAGATCATTGATGGATTAATCTACTCTTGGTATACTGCCTCCATGATCCAAAATCATGAGTACATGGGACTTCTGGATGACATTTCAAATTCAAATCATTACATCACCATAATGGTAAAAAAAAACCCTTATTTTTCTTGTTATTACATCATAACATATAGCAGCAGAGAACCTGTTTTTGCTATCATTCAATACAAATAGGATAATGTGGTAAACTTTGGATTTCAGAGCCCTGAAGCACTGTCATTAGATGCATGGCCACTTCTTTTCTCTGGGATCATTGAAACTTTCAGAAATTAGCTTGAGATGCCCATGAAATTGGGGACAAATGGCTCAAGGCACCAATGAGTCCACCTTGGCTGAGTGACATGGAGAGAACTTCTCAGGCTGGGTGAATGCCACCGTTAGAAACTCCACCCTACAATCAATTGCCAGAGTCTGACACTTTTGTGAGGATGACACTGAAAGCTTAATTTCCTGATTCTGCTTCATACACCTGACAGCATTCATGAACTGAAACCCAAAATTGCTTGGACGTCGAGGGAAGTTTCAAATTCCAATAGAATGCCTTTATTCAGTTAAGAAACTTATTAACTTCCAGGTTGAATGAAATGCAGCCAGATAGGTCCAAAGACTTCCTCCGCCATTAATGAGCTGTGGGCAAATATTTAGCAAGACTTTTCATGACGCTAATGCAAAATTTCCTTGCGACGCAGTTATAAAGATCAAACGAAGCCACTTAGGCAAAGCTTTTACTCAGTAAATGGCCTGAATGAAATAAGTGCTCAGTGAAAGGTAATCAGTATTTTCAACAGTAGACTTAGGCTGTGTCTGTAGGAAGCAACCGGTTTAACACTTTTAAGTGGAAACGACTGACATATAAAATAGTGACGTGACACTTACAGACAATCCAGGAAAGAGGGCTCAGGACTGAGGAGATTGACTCAGCTGAGCTCCCAACTACAATTATGTCTATGACAACTAATAAATCAATTCTGCTGCTGCACACGGCCGCTGGAACGCGTCACCTCTGCAGTTCCTCTCAGCTGCACTACCAGGATGTAGTTTTAAGCAACATGTTACTGCACAATTCACCAATACTGTCAGATTTCTGCAAACTAGAAATATGTTAAAGACAGAGAAGTACTGTGAAATCTCGGAACTTTCTCCCAAGTTGTTTAAATCCACTAAATACCTTCAAGCTGCACCCATTTTGTTACTTGCAAGTAGCAAGCTCTTAACTGACACAACAGTACTGCAGAAGAATATGAGCACAGACTTACATTTAGTTGGGAACGGCACGTGGAAAATCTCACAGAATAAAGAAAATAGACTTAATAATGGCCCCTAACTGAAATTTTCTTCGTAAAGAAAGTGAATATCCTCAACAATTCTGTTTTAGAAAAACTTAGTTCTGAAGTGTAGGCACCTGGAACCGACTGTGGGAAGTGTTGTGAGGCAGATACATCCAGAATGACACAACGTGTGACTTTCGGTGACCTACCCCCAGCATGTACCACGGGGGGCAGCTGGATTGTGGTTGATCTTCTCACATGTTATTAACGTGCTCCAATGTTAGTAGAGGAACTTGCTTGGTGTCACAGTAGCTGGTACAAAACATTGCTCAGTGATCTTAACTACGTTTTTTTTTTTTTTTACAGTCCCAGAAATTGAATCTATGGCCTTCACTCTAAGCTATCTCTCCAACCTCTTTTTATTGTGTATCTAAAACAAGATCTTTCTAAGTTGATATGTTGCCCAGGATGGGCTCAAATTTGAGATTCTCCTGCTTCAGCTTCCCAAATTTCTGGGATTACAGCCTTGCACCACTGGTCCTGGAGGTCTTAACTTCTTTGTTCATCCCTCAGGGTTTGGGGTTTGTCCCAGGGTTACCAGGCAGGCAGAACAGTGGTTTTGCCAAGACATCATGTGGTCATGCCACACTCCCTACAGGCTCTTCTCACTTCGTCACACATTTCTCCCAGCCCGCAGAGAATACTCACGAGTGCCTGTGTGCACATGCGTGTGCAAATGTAACTACTGTCTAAATAGTTAACACTTGCCCTCACCTTTCTCTCAAGCATGGATGTTCTCTCTCTTCCTACTCAGCTCCTTGAAATTCATTTTCCACACTCTATTTCAAGTGACTTTTTCATACTAAATTTTCCTTGAAGCAATGATTGTGAGTCCAAAGGCACCAAAATAGTCATTTTCTATGGTAATGCCTTATCTCCTATTTTATTTAATCCAAAGTTGGATAGTAAATACTGATTTTCCTAATTACATTTTTTCTGTCAACATAATAAAAAATAATAAAGGCATAGCTAAAAATAAGAAAAAAATCATCTCTGCCGCTCCAACACCCTGATTTCAGCTTGACTTTCACTTTCATGAACCCGTGTCATTTTTAGATGTTTGCTGGCTTTCTAAGGATCAGACCTTTAAAGCCATATGCTATCTTTCAGCTCAGTATTCTCATTATCATTTAAAGTGTGCTTAAAATCAATTGAAAGTCAACACATCACATTACAAGTCATAGTTAGAATGTTCTGATCTGAGTAGTTTCAAGGTAACTGCTTGCCTATGAAACATCTGAATTTTCCAAGGACTATGTTGATAGCTGAATGAGTTTCATCACGAGAAATGTTTTCTTTTTACAATATGTAAAACCAATGAGCTAAATTTGAATTTTTTCACTTGTAGATGGCATAAATTCAGAAAATAATCTTTCATATTAAAATCTTTTCCCACATTAAAAAAAATAAACAAAAAGAACCCAGTTATATCAAAAGTAGTCTGGCTAAAACTTTTATCTAATTTCTGGTAGGCTCCATAATTCCAAAAGACATAAGACAAAAATAGTATTAATGTTTATAAAAACGGTTGATTCAAGTTTTTTTATGAAGATGAGAGCTGGTAGGTGTTTCAGAGACCCCACCTAGGTCCTCTGTCCTTTCGAGATCTGGAAGAGATGATAAGGCCAGCAAACAAAGAGCAGCACTGGTTCAGAGGAAGCTGCAGGCTGGCCCCTGGGTGGGATGAGGTCTCCCTGCCGTGTGCAGGGAGAGATGCTGTTTGTTTTCTGTGCACTGGTATTTTAAAAAGCTCTTCCCGGACAGTACAAAAAAATGAAGTGTAATTTCCTGATAGATGCAGCCACAAGCTTGTCCAAATATGAAGAAAAATGAGCCAGATCTCAACTACAGAAATCTCACAGATCTGCAAACCTGCCCCAGGGGACTTGAAGGGCTGGATTCCAAGCAACAGACCACAGAACAGGATCACCTCTTGCCAGTCAACTGAACCATCCAAATTGTCTCCATGAACCAAATAAACCATACAACTATACAGGCAAAGACTAGAAAAATGCAGCAAAGCAAAAATGGTCTAGTTTTACCCCTGGGTCAATTCTTGACATTAACAATGCTTTCCTCCTACAGAAATAGCTATGGGTTTTATTTCCAGGCTCTTCAGTATCAGGACTTCAAAGAAAAATTTTAATATCAATCTCACTGATGCCCTTCAAATATGGTAGACACTTATACCTTGGATAAAAGCAAAGCATTAACTCCTGAGCTCTTTTCATATAGACATTAAAAGTTTCTTCCATATCTTTGAAAGGAATCCATGATTTCGGATTGCTACATGCATGTATGCCTGTAAGTAAACAAGAGACCAGATCATGTATTTGTGCATATTAACTACTGAGCATATATTTAAGGCCTGGCACGTTGTCAAACATTATTTTTACATTTGACTACAAATCCTTATAAAATATTTGTGGGTCATTATGACTAACCCGGCTTTGAGATTTTTCAAAAACTAAAATTTTAAGAAAAGCAAAATTGTTTGCTTGAGTTCATCCAAACTGTAAACATCAACCCTTGATTTTAGGATTTCGTGACTCATTTCCCAATGATCTTTCTGGTTTATAACACATATCACCTATAAATTAATTAATCGGATGTGTATGGTACTATTAAGGAAACTTCAGACTAAGCAGGATCATTTTCTAAAATCCCAGCTACTCCAGAGGCTGAGACAGGAGGATCACAGAATTGAGGCCAGCTTGAGCAATTCTCCAATTTAGCAAGGACTACTTCACAATTAGGCAAGGGGCTATATCTCGAACAAAGTAAATACACAAAGGGCTTGGGATGCAGCGCAGTTTTAGAGCACCCATGGATTCAGTCCCCTATATCCTAAAAGTGTTTTTGGTTCTTAAAAAAGATTACAGGAAAATTAGCGGGAGAACAACCTCGATTCAAAAGCACCAAAACACAGTCATGTACGTACATCAGCTGAAAATGAATGAGATTTGGACAACTTCAAAACCTCTGCTTCCTTCAGCGCTCAGGCAGAAAATTCTCAAAGATTTCCTGAAAACATTCTGAAGGGAGACTTGAGGTGAGCACTGAATGGCTGTGAGGCCTAGTTTTAGGAAGTCCTGGTGAAACCAAGACATGCCTGGGACAGCTAAGATGAGACTTACAAGTATAAGGGAAATGGACACACAGACATGTAGAGGAAGCATGTGCTCCTGAACCTCTGCTTATTTGCAGAAAATCACGGAGACACATATGCACACACATTCCCGTTTGCAGTCCAAACCCTCAAACCTCCTCACCTTTAGGGACCAGGCCTACATTCCTTCCCCCTCCCTTTACTCACAGCAAACTTGAAATACAGGAAGGGCCTGAGCCAGATGCTGATATCTACTGGTGACTCCATCCAGACCCACATTTGTAATCCCCTGTTCCACACCTGGTTCCTTACAGTAAAACATTCTTTTAGATAAAAGCCCTGGCCCCTCACAGCATAGGGTACGTCTGGAATTTCTTCTTTTGTTTTTTTGTGGCCCCCCACCTTGAAGTAGTTGGTTCATTCCGTCTCCTTCACCTTCTCCAGATGGGCTTCCAGGGCCTATCCTTGCTCCCAGTTAGCAGTCAACATTGTCGCATTTTAGGGGCTTAGTAGTAGAGACTTCCTTCAATCAACAAAAATTATTTTTAATGGAGCCTTATCTGAGGAAAAGCCCAAAGGAATCCAATGTAAGGAAGTCAAGCCAATAGGTAACCCACGGTGAGGCTGTGGCTTGGGGCGGGACACCCAGTCCCTTGTGCCTGCAACCACAGCATCCCAGCGGAAATCTCCTGCAACCCACCCTGGCATCCGGTTCTCAACCACAGGAAGATGCTTATTTTGGGTGTTGCCGGAACTATTTCTTTCCTTGCACAGCCTGTGAATTATCTACTTGCTTCTCTTTGAGTTTTCTGCAGAAACTGAACTGAAAGGCAAAGATGTCAGCTTGTGAAAAAGTCCAGAAGACCACAATCTGAGCATACTTAAAACTTCATTACTATTGGAAATAGAAATTTGAGCTTAGGTAAAAGCTTATTGTGCTCATTTACTGTCAGAAGTCCTCTTACTTGATTTATTTAATATTATTTACATATATATATATATATATATATATATATGCTTAATATTATTATCACTGTTTTTACTGAATTTGAAGACAGATTGCTCATAAAGGGTCCTCAGACCATGCCCCGATAGGACAGAGGCAGTCCACAAAAGAAGAGGTAAGAAACAGGCCAGCAGGCAAAGCTTCCAGTTTTGCAGCCCCTCCCCACTGCTCACATTACAGCCTGAGCTCCCTTCCCCTCACATCAATGCAGCTAGGAAATCCCACTGAAGCGCAAACCCTACCATGAACCATGTATTTCGGGAATCTAGGTTGCATGTTGCTGATGGTCTGAGGTGGAGCTGACAAAGTGATGTTGGACTTCTTGTCAACCTCTCCCCCATGCATAGAAAAGGTGTCTTCCATGAAACCCGTGCCTGGTGCCATTGGATTAACAACTTGGATCTGAATGATAGAACCCACAGTGTAAGTGGTGACTAGAAATCTGAAAAACATAATCCCCTTAATACACATTCTAATAAAGTGCCTTTTATGCTCAATGCCTGGGATAACCAAAATTCCTTCAAAATATAAAAAAGAAGAAATAAACCCTAGTAACCACAAACAATGTTAAACAATGATAAACAATCAAAAGACGTGGTAAAGTGGTGGCAACGATTCAGTCCACAAGTGATAAAACCTGGGAAACTCTAAGTGTTTAACAATATTCTGACTACCAAGTGAGAGCCTGTCTAAAAAGAAAAAAAGAATATTCTTTTTTTCTTATTCTGAGGAAGCATATGATGACTGAAAGTACTAATTTTGGTTCAACACACTTTCAATTTAGCAAAGCCAACATTTATCCCAAGGTTGTGCAACTACAGTATGAGGTGTGGCAGAGAATTTGAACCGCATGTGCAGAAAGTAGTGGGTGCTTCATCGAATTTCAAAAGCATTGCAGAACAGAACACAAGGGCAAAGTGGAAAAAAAATCTCAAAATCCTAAGAGAAGCCTAAAGACTCATTGATGAACCACCGGAAAGTCATTCACACTCAAAAAGTAATTAGCTCAACTATGGAGTCCACACAAACACCTACTCACATATTATTTTCTCTTTTATCATTAACTTTAATGTGCTTAAACACAGTATAACACAGTAGCAATTATTTAGCTTAAGAAAAAAAGAAAATGTCACCTATTCCCAGATATAAATTGAGATGCAGCGTATAGTAGACAAAGATGTATTTTCTGTATTTTCTATCCATTCCTGATTTTTACAGATTATCAAAAAAAAAAAACTGTTATACAATTTAAAAATGTCATGGAACAAATACAAAGACAATTTCATGCTCTTGGGACTAATAATGTGATGTTTTCCACATAGGAATCTTCCAGAACCATCTGTATAAAACTCCACATGAAAAGATAACAGAATTCATGCAGTTTCAGTGTTTCCTGAAGAAGGTAATACAGGACTTCTTTTCACTCACCAGATCTTATTTATGCTTAGATCTGATGCATTTCTCTTACCCAGGCAAAAGTTCTGTCTAAACAGGGGCTGATCCTCTTTTACTCTGGGTCCCCAAATTTGGAAAACAACTGTGAGCAAACTGGGAGAAAGACTGGACATAGAGCTGTCATGATGTAGTGAGAGGAAAAGAAGGCGTGATATAGCCTTCTTCTTCTGGCATCCCTTCCTACCTTCTCCATCTTCTATCATCAAAAAAAAAAAAATCAACCGATGAGCCTTATGAATAAAAGCTATCTTCCTCCTATCACTCGATTCTTTAAACAGTCTTAAAAACAATTGTTTCTTCATATCACGTCTGCTGTAATGACATTTCAGGCAGGGTGAAATCAACTACTATGTGAAGAAATACTTAATCTGACACCTCTTAAATCAAGTTATAACTTACTTTGTTATTTTCAATTCAGCAGAGTGATTCATTTCTTGACTGTTATATGGCTTTAAAGCAATAAAATAAATGTACATTAAAATTATATGACAGTCTATGTAAGCATAATGCCCCTTTATCCTTTATCCCTCACATCTATAAGTCAGGGCTTAGCTCATGAAATATTTATTAAGCAATAAAAATGTTATATATTCACTAGACAAAACTCTACCTCATTTATAAATTAGGGAGCCATGTACACTCTGTCATTCAATAAATCAAGAGCAATTAAGGAGAAATATTTACATGACTATAACCCTAGATATGTGAAGATTCGTTTTGTTCTCAGCTAATTTTATGTTCTAATTGGCAAAAACAACTTTGTTGCTATTTTTCAGCCTTGAGGTAATGAGATCTTTGGTCACCTATGCACTCACCTAAGTTATTTTGAGTGCATTGTAAGAACCTGCTTTGGAATTTCTCATGCAAGGGGCCAGGCTATGGTCTGTGACCTGCTTGGACATCTTCAAGGCAACCTTACCACTTCAAATCTTCTCATCAGAAGGCACTCCCAAAGGCAGTACGCCTAAAATACATCTACTCTTGAAATAGGTGAGATGTGTTCTCATCTTCTGTGAAATGCAAGGATGACACCAACCTCAAGTCACCATGGATATACATTTCAATTTAGGTTTCCATGATCTGCGTTTTTACCTAATCCTCAGTGTTCCCAAGGCCTAAGAAAATGTCTACCCTGGAGAAAATCAGAACCAATCTGGAACTAAAAGCCTTTTGTTTTCACCTCCTGGCTTTCACCTTGTAGTATTTTGAAAACTGATCATTGATTAAAACGAAGTATTTCATCTTAAAATTAAATTCAATAAATAATGCTTTCTTTCTCAAAATATGTATTATTTTTCAATGAACCAGATAACCTAGAATTTTTTTAGACGTAGTTTATAGCTAATATCATACCACTGTACAAAGTCAAAGCCAGGAGTGTCCCCGGAACGACAATTCTCACTTCCTCCAGAATGAGAAAAAGAAGAAACAGAAATGACTGTGTGACTTGCTCAAGCCTGCTTTTCGGAGGCAATGGTGATCAGAATTTCAGAAGTATAATTCAGTGAGCATACAACAACTATATCCCCTTAGCACACATTCAGTCAGGAATGAGCGATGAGTCATTTAAAAAGGAAAAAAAAAAGATCCCTATATGCCTTTCATGTGATGTGTGAATGTTATGGCCTTCACAAGATGCAGTTTTAATTGAGTACACCCACAGAGCAAAGGAAGATGGTTATCAATGCACTTAACCTATCTCCAAGATGAATAATCAGACATTAGTGATTCAGTCTCTAAGGGCTGAATCTTCATGTTTGGGAGTAAGAAAGAAAGGGACAAACGGAGATGATGACTATTATAAAACTGAGGTTAAGCAGAGAGGCGGCACAGGGGTCAGGAAGAAGGAAGTTAGTTCCAGGCAGTCAGTAGGCAGAGACGTTGGAGTCTGCTAAGTCTCCTACAAGGTGTACCACAGCGCCTCAGAAGATTTTGGAGGTCAACAGCATTGTAATTAAGGGACCCTGAACCAGTGACGCAACGCTGTTGCTATTAATCATAATACGGCAATTTGACTGGATTATGAATTGTCTAGCAGGAGTCTGGTGCAGTGGCCCATGCCTGTCAACTCAGCTTTTAAAGAAGTTTAAGGTAGAAGGATTCCAAGTTTAAGCCCAGCCTGGGCTACTTCATGAGATGGTATCTCAAAAGATAAAAAAGGACTGGAGCTATAGCTCAGCGCAAAGGTTGGAGCTACACACCCCAGTGGTGAGAAAAGAAAAACAATGTAAAACAAGGAAAGGAAGGAGGAAGGCGTTAATGAAGGAAAGAAAGAAGAAAAAGAAAAAGAAAGGAAAGCCTAGATTAGTAAAGCACGCGTCTGGGTACGTCGGGTGTTTCTAGAGACCAGCGGCACACTGCACAGCCGACTTCCGTGAGAAGAACTGCCCTGGATTGCAGATGAGACCATTCAGGGAGACGACGGCCAAGGCAAAAGGGAGAGGGAGGAAGGCTGACTCCTTTCTGGAGAGCTTCATTTGGCTCCAGTTGATGCTTCTTTTGCTACTGTTGTCTGTGGACATTAGACTCCAGCTGCCAATGCAGACTCAGACAGTGGCTCTGCTGGAAGCTGTCAGGCCTTCAGTCTCAGGTTAATGTCACATCCTCAATTGCTCTTGTTCTGTGGCTTCCAGCTTCTTAGACTGAGCAGGCACTGTATCTTCCAGCACTCTGGGCACACGAACAGCCACTGTGGACTCTCCCACATCTCATCCTGGAAGCCTATCTAATACAGGACCTTACATGAATTGATAAAACACATACCCTCTAGAGAACCCTCACCAATAAAGACTTGGATGAACTTATTAAATTCCTGGAAGGCCCAGTCTTGTTTGTATAATATCACTTAAACAAACCAGAAGCACCTACCTGTAAAAGTGGGTGGGGGTACCATAAGAGAGAATTCAAAGCATTTCATCCAGTTACTGAAATGTTTCTGGAATGGGAAGTTTTTAGATTGTTTTTGAAAATAACACCAGTGTGTCTTTCTATTGACAATAATAGATGAAGAATGAAAAGGATCCTCAAACAGGTCATAAAAATTCACAAATTTAAGTATATAACTATATCAACAGAATAAGGTCCAGACTCAAATGTCCGTACTTGATTCATTTCAGAATATTTTAGTTTAATCTCATCATCACCAATTAGAAAGGAAGCTAAAATACCAGCACTTCCCTAGAATGTTTCCTTGTCATTTATCATGCCCAAGCTCCGGGTATCTTACTCATGGGAGGATTAAGACAATATCTCATTGTGGGCAGTGTTTAAGAAAGAGAAACTCTTGCATAAATAATATTTTAAAAATCGCTATCACATTAATATGATCTTTGAAATACAAACTCTTTCTTCGAGGCTGGGTTTTCCTTTAGAGTCTTAAGGGTTTTCATTTCGCTGGTTTGAACTGTCAACGGTGACCACATCTAAAGAGGCAGCCTGCACTTGTCTGCTGAGCTTGTGGTGGGGTTTGAGTCACAGCACAATGGAGAAAAAAAAAATTCCAACGTCCAGTCCTTTGATTTGTTGAAATAGTTTGCATTTGAAGAGCAAATTCCTGTTAAAACAACCAAAGAATCCAAAAACCTTTTTTTTTCTGCTTTAGGTGGTGAACAGAGACAGAAACCACAAGATTATACATCAAGTGTGTAAACCAAACAGATCAGTACCATCTCCAGCAGCTGAAGTTCTTCCACAAGCACTCTACAGAATCGTTGGCACAAGGTTATGTGTTGTCATTGCCAATTAGAGGGACCAAAATGAGCTCTGCTTTTTTTTTTTTCATTCCTTAGTCAGTTACAAACCAGATGACAAAGCAGTATTAAGGTTTGAATCTATCTGTGCACATTTCCTGAGATGCTGAAAGAATGTGTGTGTGTGTGTGTGTGTGTGCGCGCGCGCGCATGTGTGTGTGTACAGTGTGTGGGGAGGGGTGAGCACATGAGCATTTTCAAATGCTCGTGTTTTAACCAATTAAAACTGAGCTTCCTCCTTTGATGTTTAGAAAGGAGATAACACTTTTCTGTAAAATAAACCCAAGGGCCAAATACCAATTTTATATTGGTTAAATGAGACAGAGTAGATGTCCTTATAGCCAGACTGGCGAATACCGATTTAAAAAAGGAAAAGCACCTAACGTAGATTCGCAAACAAGCCCACTATTTCCAACACTCTCAGAAGTCCCTGGGGACTTCTCTGCTTCTCTGAGGGTCCATGAGAACCGGCTTATGCTCTGTACCAACCTCTGGGATTTGAATTTCTTTGTTGTCACTCTGTGAAATATCACAGCTGCATTGTACAAGTGTCGGGGCCATTACTAAACTGACTCCAGGTTGGCCCTGCCCATGAGAATTTGCCTGGCTGGTATCAAAGCTTCAATTGTTCCAACAAAACAAAAACAAAAGATAAAGAAAGAGACATTGATGTGTTCTGCTTCTTCTTTTACACGCATGGAAGTATTTATTTAACTTGGTACCTTCATATGTATTCAAATACCATATCTTAATTTCTTAACTAGGTCAAAATTGGTACATAAACAGAAGTGAGTTTTATCAGGATTCAACAAATCTTGTTAAGTAGATTTTATGATGCCAATGTTACTTACCATAGCTACGCTCTTCACAAATTTCTCAATGTTCGATAAGGTATTTTAAAACACAGGCACTGCATTATAGCCGATCGTTGAATACATTCCTCTTACACAAGTGAGGCTTTATGCCTGCCAGTTGAGCGTGATCCCTGCACCAGCACTGTCAACTCCACCGTAAGCTGAGCGTATAAAGGCTCAGACTTTACCATCCACTGGGATGAAAACCTGACCTGGTTGTATGACTATGTGACTTGTGGGCAAGCAACTTAACTTCTCTGTGTTTCACTTTTTTTCTTCTGTAAATTGGGGATAAAATAATTATGGATCATCGAATTGTTCTAAGAAGTAGTCACATATTTACATACAACAGGTAATGTATGTAAATGATATGATCTATAATGTATAAGCATGCATGTGTTCATACTAATATACTAATTATATTATACCATCTAATTTAAATAAGGTACTTTATTTAAATATATTGATCCCTTAATTAATTGAATGCAGCACCAATGCCAATGAGGAAAAGATATCCAAACACTGACCAGCAATTTCACTTGACTACAATAAAGCAGAAGCAACACTCCTTGAGAATTTCAAGAAAGGAAAACCCAACCTCCGATGGTCTCAGCTCGTCACCTTGACCTTACAGAAAGTTCCAGGAAGAAACCCACAAGGCCCTGGTAGCTCTCTCCCCTTACTAAATCTCCCATGACTTAGATTTAGTCAAATATAAAGAAAGCCACATTCATTAATCCTCACTGTAAAATCCGCTTTTGCAGCCTTCTCAAGAACCCTAAATAATACAGTAAGAAATGCCACGTATAACAAAATCCCTTCAGCCCACACTCATATAAAAAGCGCCCCCCACAAGGATCGGTTTGCTACCTTTCCATCGTTCTCTCCTTTCACCCTGGATATTCTGTATTAGCCACAATACACGTTGCTTTACGCTTGGGATCAGAAATAAAAAGATTCACTGTTTTAAAATGAGGTTGGGAAGGCCCTGGGCATGGTCCCCAGCACTGTGAAAATAAAGCAAGTCAAACAGAATGAGGTTGATTCCAGTATTACCGTGCTAACCGCACAGTCACAGCCCCCTCGGAGTGGAGAAGACAGAACAAACATAGGAAAATATAAATATAGCCCTGATAAGGGGGAGTCGGGGATGTGCCAAAGCTGCAAGAGATCAGGAAGAAAAACATGACGTCTGAGCAAACAGTTTCTCTCCAGCAGCCCAGAGATCAGACACTCCACTGCACCTGAGGAGAGAGCACTTGCAAAGGGACACGCTGAAGGCATGTTGATGACAGACGACTTGACAGGTGCTAGCTGCCTTAATCTCAGTCCACCTTGAAGGTAGTTATTAGGGCGACCACGTTACAAAGAAGGCAACTTGGGCTCCAAGTCTCACCGCCGGGAGGCGCAGCCTTGAATGCCAATCAGATTTCTGGGCGGCAAGTTACAGCGCTTGATCCTTGCACCACCCCAGGCCCTGCCTGTCCCTGGCCTTTTCAGTGTCTGGCATCCTTCCTTCACTGCCTCCACCATCCCCCTCTCCTGCCCCCCCCCCGCCCCCCCAAGCCTTTTGGAAGCTGCTTCATTTGCAGTGAAAAGTAAACAAGGGTACAAAAGCCTCCTATAGCCCCGCACAGAAGGCCTGACTAAGGTGGGGCCACGGAGGAGGCCTGAACCCACCAGTATTCTCACCCCAGTGCAGCTGCAGACCTGCGCACGGCCTCTGCCCCCGCGGCTCATAAAGCAGTTTTGAGCTGGCATCTGCGCGGCCGCCAGCGACTGCACAGTGCGCGATTCTCTGCCGAGCCCAGGCAGGCCTGCGTGTAGGCAGAGAAGCGGGCATCAGAGCCCGGGGGAAGAAAGTCTGTCCTCTGTGGCTCTGGAGGGCATATTGTCACGTCCCGAGCGACAGGAAGGAGAAAAGAACTGCAGACTGTCTAAAAAAGGAAACTCACAGCCTGATGCTTCTGCACCACCCGATGTAGATACTCACCAAGCGCAGCTCTCCAGAAAAAAATGAGTAGCCAGCCTGAGAAAAGTCTTTCCCAGCTTTCCTTAGCTCCCGAGTTTTCCTACTTCATAGATTCCAGCATTGTTTTCATGCAATTTCTTCTACTAATTAAGCAGCAAAATAACAACCAAGCCCTGAGTCAATCCTATAGGGCCCAGTACACGAACATTCCACTCAGAAAAAGCATTTCCTAGTCCCGTGCAAACATTAATCAACTCACCCGTGCCCGGTGAGAGGCAAGGGGCAAGGGAACCCTAGTTCACCAGTGCTTGCAGAGGTTAAGAAAACACAGCAATTCAATTCTCGGGCCTTCAGCTTCATGGCTAAGGGAGTGTGGGAGCCCATATCCCTGAAGGATGAGGAAATGAACCTTATTGCAAGGATATAGATCATCTACTACAACCTAGGAGACTCTCTGTAAGAGAAACTAACGCTACCCACCAACTAGTCCCGGGATATCCTAATAGCTATGGTCAGATTCTAATCAGCTCAAGAAAGACCCGTGTTCCCCCCTCTTGGGGGGTCCTCAGGAGGTTTCCACTTTCCCTTGCCAGAGCATGCCAGTCGATGCACAGCATGACCTATTATACTAAGTGAGCTCCATTTCCTTCCTTGCAGGGTACCTTGAAGGAATATTCCTGAAGGGCGACAAGAGCTATGACGCTGCATTATCCTCTAGGAGTCCCGAGAAGTGCTTGGATCTTCTATCTCTCCAAGACATCTGTGGCCTGATTCTGAGAGTATCTGGGGCTTCAAGCAATTGCTGCCAATGTAAGAGTGTCTACTGAGCACTCCTGAAATTCATTGCGTTGAGCCACATTTGAATTCTGTTCAAGGCCCAGAGTGCCCCAGCTGATGCTCAGTGGTTTAACTCTTTGCTAGCTCCTACCAGCAAGTCTGACTGCTCCCGGTTACCAAGCAGCAAGGCTTCTGCAAGGGTGAGAATTTTTTCATTTTAAATTTATCAGAATGGATGAGTCTTACTCATTTTTTCTCCTTATTTTCACCTCTTTACGTATTATGACTTGGCATGATCAAAGAAGGGAGGCACCCTAAGTGGAGATATCCCCCTTACATATTTTCTATTCAAGTCCTGGGAAAACTGGTCTAGCCTCCCGAGGTTAGGTTGTCAGTAATTTTCAGCATCCGAGAAAGATTATCTTTCACTGATTTTCTGCACACATTTGCTGGAGCCCTAACCCCTCACAAGGACAATTTCATTCCTCACATGGGAATTCCCCTTAAGCCCCCCCACCCCCCTCCACCGCCCTGTTCAAAGAGTTTTCTACTTTAGATAAAGGCAGGGAGACGGGCTGAGAGGTAGGGAAGAATAGAAGAGCAGCCTAGCTTTAACCTCCAGAGTTTTGTAATGGAAGGATGGGGCAGGGCACGATAGAAATAAATGATAAAAATTAAAATATAGGTGATATACATAAGTCTCTGCAAAGCAATTTCTGTTTCATAGCCAGTGATTTCTAGTTCTCAAAATTAGATGATTTTCTCTTGAATTACTAATAGAAATGGCTAGAATTTACTGAGCACTTTCTCTGCAGAGAAAATCCATACATCAGTAACTCATGATGTCCCTAGAAAGCCTGCTTATGATAGAAATAATTATGGTTCCCATTGTACGTGTCATAGAAGTAATTAAGATTTTTTGATGCCTGCTTGTATGCCAGACACCTGATTTCAGGTGTCTTCATTTAACTTAGGAAATAGTATACTGAGATTAATTCTCCAATTAGCCCCAAAATAACGTATGGCCGAAGCTGACTCCAGGAAGGACTGATGACTGACTCAAGACTTGTGTGAATAAATACCAGGGTTGACACTCAGTATGGCTAAGAGTTCTTAACCACTTAGTAATACTGCCTGAAACAAGCACTTACTACCAATGAGTGGAGTTGAAAAGTTAATGAACTTATTACCCCCCACCTTGATTACTCCTATCTTTTTTTCTTAGGATTTCAATTCAAGCTGAATTTCACAGAGCTTAAGTTGAAAGAAAAGTCAATGATACCTTACATGTCCATACCTTCATGTACACATCCCTCATGTAGTTAATTAATTATAGGGGCAAATGCATATGTGTCAAAGTAATGCTCAGGTAGCTATCAAAGAGAATCATAACAAAACTTGATTTATTGTACTTTCTCTCAAACCTGGAGTAACCATGCGCAGAATCCATATATAAATTTGACCCCATATGACATTTGGGTATAGAATGGCAGTCATAATAAAGGATCTTCTGTTGTTAGATCTTCCAGACCCTCAATGTACAGAAAGACATAAGTTAACACCAAACCACCTGCATGTGCGCAGGTAAAGCTATCAACAGTAGCCAAAACTGTATCGTCTCAAGGGTGAGGACTCTAACTGAAATGCAATGACATATATTCACAGCTGCATATTGCCTACTGGTGAAACCTATGAAGTAAAATAGCACCGGAAAATAATCAAATATTAGATCATTTTTCACTCCAGTGGAACGTGGAATCTTTGCGACACCTCTCTCACAACGCCAAAGATACACACTTCTCGTAGTCAATAATTTCATTATTTAAACCCATTTCTGTGAATTTAGAAAAGAATGGACGTTGTAGAATAAACTGAGTAAGTAGGCACGTCATGGCACCGTATTCCACACAGCATTTAATTAACCTTTCATTGCTGAAAAGAGTACGAGTCACCAGTTGGGAGTCAACCTCCAGCACTAACCCTGTTTACTATGAATATGAAAACCCACGCAGGCAGAGACCGTCAACTGACAGGAAGGGTGCCGCCGCCATCTTCTTCCAAAAACTGGAGAGGTGGTATCCAGTTTCCAAAGCATTGGCATGGGAATGCCACAGTACCATCAAGCCGTTCTCTCCCTCTCTTTGACCACCAAATAGAGAGGTCCATCGAGGCTAAGAGGCATCCCATAATGAGTTCGGTGCAGCCAGCAGCTTGTCATTCACAGTACAGCTTGCTCTGTTCGAGAATCTGGAATACCCAGCGGTCCCCACTGCCTCCAGACCTTCCCTAAACAAGAGAGGCTAATTTGCAGAAGCCTCATTTCCATTTTATTCATCTTCTGCCCAGATCTAGATCAGGATGTTTTAATACCACGCCACCGTGGGAGGTCACACAATTTCAAAGGGCATTTGTGGTCAACAATTAGAAGGCAATGAGTTACAGAAATGAGTTTATACTTGAAAATTAAAAGCTGAAACAAGAGAAAGCCTGTCACGAGATAGAGAACAAGAAAAACAAAATGCCAGTAAATATATAAACAAGGAAGAAACCCAAATCATCATTATGGTCTTCTATTTCTATGGATTAGCTAGAAAGCCTCTATTTATGGAGTGCCTAGGATGCACACCAGGCGTTTCATTTGCATTCCCACGTTTAATCTTCCAAATGTCTTAAGAAGTCAGGGATTTCAATATACTCAAAAGCCTAGATGCAAAACTCAAACGCAGTGGCCCCCACGGGGCCTGCTTTCTGCCCTCCAGGTAACCTCTAACTTCAGCCTTTCATAAAACAAGGCAGCCCAATGCATGCAAACACCAACTTCAGCAATTCACCCAGCTTTTGAGTATTCTTTTCCAACATTAAACAGCTCAAGACACACCATTACTTTAAACTCTGCTAAATATGTTTAGGTATGTTTGAATACTATTTTCTAATAATAAGCTCAATGCAACAGTAACGGTATTGTTATAAAGGTGTGTGTATATCTACACACACACACACACACACACACACACACGCACACACACACACACACAAGAGCATGGACACTTGAACAACTACTTCGGACCCAAACATAATCCCATTGCAAGAGACAAACAATATTACCTCTGGAAACTCCAAATCTTCTGCAGTACCACCAGCGCCTTCTCGGGCTCATTAACCCTGGCGTAAATTTACTACCGTTAGGCAAATCAGGCACAATGTCCAGCAGGCACCCACCTGCTATGAGGCTGAATGTGCCTGGTATCTTGACATTGTATTGATTCCAGTCCAGAGCTTATGTGAAAAAGGCAGCTAGCTCAGAGTCCAAAAGGAATTTCAGCCATACATACTTTGGGAGAAATCCAAACAACTAAAAACAGAGAGACAAGAGGCAAATCTCAGTGACAGAATTGAGCAGTCCACCCAGGCTGGGACATGTTCAGAGAGCGATCTACAGAGGAGGCAGGTGTCCTCTCCTGACAGTCATGTTTTAGGAAATCCCAATCCTCTATGTATGGGATGATGCTCTCCTCTCCAACCCAGAACACTGCTTACATGTTCACACACACAAAAAAGAAGAATTATTCCATTTGTGTTGCTTTTAAAGCTTGTCAGTTTTTACCCTTTAGCCCTTATGAATATTCAGTAGAAAATTACCTGCTCTAAATACAGCCCTGACAAAGGACACAAGTTATTAAGCAGGTAAGTGGAACCAGAAACCATATACATTGCTCAGGAATAACACGTCCCTTGTTTGGCCTTCCAAACAAACCTATGAGCTAAGAGTTTTATTTCTATTTTACAGATAAGGAAGATTGGGGTTCTGAGAGGAAAAGCTATTTATTCCCAGTTGCTGGAAAATAAGATAGAGGAGAAAAAGAGGACAATGAGATTCATTTATACGTTTTCTATGATGTCCCCTCCCTCCCTCGCCCTCCAACTAACCTCAGCCCAAATGAACTGGGTAAGTGATCCACTCCCAAATCGTGGCACTAATGACTCTGGTGGTGAATGCCTGTCACAGTCAACTCCATATAAACAAGGTAGCTCCAGGGCTTTTCTAAAAGTCGGACCAATTCTTTATATCAGCCAAGAGAAGACGCACAACTCAAAACAAAAATAAACATATGAAAAAACAGGGAGAATGAGAAACCTATAATCCCCATGGTGCACTGTGGTCGGGAGCTGGACTTTACTCCTCCCCTCCACTTCCGCTCCCACCTGTACACTGAACAGATCCCACCGATTTCAAAAGCAGCTTCTAGGGAGAGGAGGAACAGTACAGCCCTGTGGGGTCAGCTGGATGGAGGACCTCAATCATAAGACCTAGGGGGAGAATAATCCCTGCAGAGACTGGTCACCTCGAAAGAGGACTTCAAAGCGCCCTATCACAAAGCTCGTTTCATTAGGGATGTTGGAGTGCAGCAGAAGACGAGAAGGCCTGAGGTTCCAACTGGACAGTTCTGTTCGTTAGAGTGTCCACATTTCGGAGTCACTCCGAGTCTGAAGATCAGGAGAAACCATTCATATATCCACCGTTCTCCATTTACCCTTCTCACCTCCAACAGAGCTGTCTGTGACTTTGTACATTTCTAGAATGCCTCTAGATCAGGCTATGCAATGAAAACATGAGAAATAGCCAGAAAGTTCCATACAATAGACTTGCTAGGGTTCCTACCCTTTTCTCTCTCTACTAGGGCAGCTGTTTTCTTTGTCTGTGGCAGATGTTGGGGGTTTTGCTTAGAAGTCAGGTTGAGGTCCCTGTCCGTCTGCTCTACCACTGATTTACAAACTGACTTCTTCAATACAGCCATTGAGGCATCCATTCTCAGTTTATCATCCATTGGCTATCACTGTCACTGCTGCCATTATCGCCCAGTATGATTACAGACTTATAAAGATGTTCGCCTCTGACAATAATGTTTGCAATATGCTTTTACAGTGCCTAGTTAATACGGCATGCCTGTGACTTTTTTCTTCTGGCTCAAGTCACAAAAGCTGCTGCAATGGAATGTTAGCAGCTCTCTGAATGGTTACTTCTCTTGGTACTGGGGATGGAAACTTCCAAAAAGGTGCCAGTGTATTTTGTGAAACAACATATTACGTGTCCTTTTGCACGTAATAACAACAACAACAAAAAAAAGATGGCACTGAGTGTAATGTTCAAAGCAACTGACATTTTCCCCTTCAAGTCATGCTCTAACAAACTCTCCGAGGATAACGAAGGCTATTTGCTGAATGAAGGCCAATGTCTGTCCTTGACTTTCACATGCCAAGTCCTAAAGGAAGCAAAAACACACATTCTGAAGGCCGGGCACAGCCTCGGAGGCTAATAGACAGAGTAAATGAGACCCCAGTGCCTAGAAAGCAGAACGTGCAAGGGGGCAGGTGGCTGCAGAGAATTAATATAAAATCCATGCTACTTTTCTTAGAAACAGCAGCAGCAAGGTTGTGACGAGAATCCTCCTCTTCACAGGTGCCCTCAACTCCAATGTCAACAGGAGATTAGTAAAAGTACTGCAGATATGGAGTCATATATTATCAAAAGTGAATCATTTCACTTCCTTTCATCTGTGTATATAAATACACACAATCATTGACAAAATATAAAAATACATCCTTAAAAAAAAATCAATTCACTTTTGTAGAGTTCCCCTGAAACAGCCATCGGGATCCTATGTTTTGATACCTTTTGAATAGTTACTCAAATGGCGGTCTGTCACCCACGATGGGATTCCACGGGCGCTGGATTCACCAGCCAAGGTGACAAATGCCAAGTAGCGATGTATTCCAGATCGCTCTTGATTTATTTTGAGATTTGAATTTCAATTTTATTTTTAACAAGAGCACCATAGTTCTCTGACAAATGTCCTCAACTATATTTAGGGGGAAAACAATATTTAAGATTGGGGCACACATGGGCAGAGCTGGCTTTCTACTTTTTCTAAACAGAAACACAAAATATGGGTGTGTTAATTCCTCTTAATCTCCCAGAATTTCTCCCCTCTGACACTGCATGTCACTGCTATTGTCGTCACACCAAGGATATTTTCAAGGTGTGTCTATAAGCTCTTTCTCCAACACAAGGAGAAATATCTGGCATCATGCAAGGAGGTAGTTTAACAATGGAGAGCTGCAAATCTGAACTAAGTCTGAAAACAAAACAAAACAAAACAAACAAAAAAGAGCAAATAGCTTGCTAGCGACCACCCCCCCCCCTCGTCTGCCCCCCAGGTAAAGCCAGTTTGTAGTGAGATTGCATTAGGAATTAGATTTCCAGAAATTGGAAAATACCGCGTTTGGCCTTCCTTGAAGTAATGTTAGAAGGAAGCAATATACTGATTATTTTCCAAAGAAAAAAAAGAAGGTGTTGGCAGCTTTTGGTAACAGGTAAAGTTCCAAGTTTGTAAGCACCACACACAAAACAATGGTGATATTTTAGCACTTCATAAATAAGTCTCCCTGTCTACTCTTTGGGAACAGCAAATTCTTTTGGACACATAAAAATGTCCCCCAATTCTCTGTCCAAATAAAGGGAAACAGCTAAATACTTAGAGGTATCAGAAGATAACTATAGTGGCAAAATAACACAGCTTTTGTTCTAAAAGTACAATAAAAAATACATACCATTGCAACAACACTGAATCTCAAAATAAATCCTTATAACTGAGGTGTTGTTCAGGAGCTCCAGAGGCTGCCTCTACCCGCCAGAATTTCAAAATATTGCACAGATTACGAATGCAAGAAGATAATTTTACCTCCTTATTATTGGTCATGGTGAGCTCAGTGTTAGATCATCATTAACCAGCAGAAACAAGGTGTATAAGTAAACACGTCTATAACTGATCTCTTAGCAAGTCAGTGCAATAAGCATTCTTAATACGCCTTCACCAATGAAGTTGGAAAGAGAAAAGGGATCAAGGTACCGACGTGGCTCAATGCTGCACCTTCCCAGGCACTGTGCTAGGCACTGGAAGCCTATCACTTGTGGTCATTTCCTGGGTAGTCTGGCAGAGTATGGAGCTAAATCTCTTCTTTTCACATGGATATCTGACACAGGTGAAGGCTGCGGTGCTCTGGACTGAAGGTGGTTGAGAGGCAGCCGAGCCTGGCCCTCTCTCCTTCCTAGGTGCTCTCACTCCGCAGGCCCTGTGCAGTAGTTTTACATTTAAACTCCAGCCCCATGTTCCTCAGTCCTCAGTCCATTCACCCCTTGGGAACAGCCACAATCTAAGGGAACATTTCCAATTATTTACTTTGAAAAAAAAAGTTAGTGTGTTCAGCCCTAGGGATCCAAACTGTATTTTCCATCAGGCCGGAAGTACTCCACTCAAACACAACTATTTCCTTTCCTCAGCTGCCACCGAACTTGCGCTCACTAAAAAGATAAGCAAACTTGAGGAAACTTTGTTGAGTTTTCGGATGCTTTAATTTGTTCTAAAATAACACCACGATGGAGAAAGTGTATTTGTTTAATACTTTTAAATTTGAAGAAATATTTGCAAAATAACTAATCAAGACGTCACTAGCTCCAGACACTGGGGTATGGGGTTCTAGGTCAGAGTTCCCTATGTCATCCATCCGCGATGTGCCTGGTAGAGCCCAGAGGCAGCAGATGTCCATATTCAGCATTTTCATGCAAATTAACATTGCTCTTGTTTTAGATCTAAGATTATTGTGTAGGAGTCTGGAAGAATAGTCCTAGGTTCTATCCCCCGGTACTCCATAAGCAGAGCTTAGGCACATGCCTATAATCCCAGAACCTGGGAGGCTAAGGCAAGAGGATTGCCATAATTTGGAGGCCAACCTGGGCTATGTAGTGAGTTCAGGACCAGCCTGGACTGCAGAGTGAGATCCTGTCTCAAAAAAAAAAAAAAAAAAAGAAAAAAAGAAATATATATATTTGTGTAGGACAACCTGGGTCTGAGTTTCCAAGTTTCTCAATTTCAAGGAGATGGCAGAAGCCTGGGGACAGAGACAGGTATAAGCAACTTCTGGCTAAGCTAAGGATGGACCTATATGGTTAAATTATTTTCTTGGTATCACAGCCACGTATTAAAGACCCTGTGCTAGTATCTGCTCTGATCACAAGACAAGTGCACAGAATATAACATTTGATAACTTTCTAACTAAAAGCCAAAGAGAAAGAAAATATTCACTTAACCAGATTTACCACTGGGCAAGTTTGTACTAAATGCGGGAAGTAGTCAGAGATCAACTAAAGCGGAAATGAATCCCAACATTGTTGGTAGTGACCTGGTTTGGCCTTGAACAATATCCACAATCTTTCTAGAATCTTGGATATTTCTTTTTTGCCTAAAGGTGACTGAGGAGGGGCAGTTCAGCTGCCACGGAAAACATTCTCTTTGTAATAATAACAACAAATTGTCTCACATCACAATAAAGATTTGCAATTTAGGAGAAACGGGTCTTACCCACATGAGAAAAGGTGAAACAAATTTTTGTATGAAGGAGCAGGAGGAGCTAAATTCCTTTGTCTTTTAAAAACAAATCTTCGATATATCTAAGCAAGAAAAAAGAATTTCTCCATGGCCCAATGCAGCAAAAAGCTAATTAATGGGCAGCACCAAGGTGTCCACAAGGCTTGTTTTGTCGAGATTCTTAATGACCTCTTAGCATTAACATCTGTGAGACAAATGAGATTTTTCTGGCTTCATAACACAAACGGTTGGCAGATAAAGTGAGGCATAATGATTTTATGGGATATATGTGAAATATATCCACTATGGCTGAGGTTTATAGCCCAGTGGTAAGGTCCTTGCCTAGTATATGCAAGGCCCTAGGTTTAACCCCTAGTACTGGAAAAAAACGGGAGGGAAATAAGTAACTTTTTTACCAAATTTTCAAAGGTAATCAAGAACATCCTGTGCTTTATTATTATTATTATTCATCAGCTCTGTCACTATCATTTTAAGAACAGGCAGTCACAAACAAATATTAAAAGAACTAGTTTGAGCTGCTGAATGGTGCAATCCAGAATTTCTTGTTCCCTAGAATGCCTCCTGTGTTCCCCAGCAGCGCTCTGAAAAATCAAACCCAAAAGGATTTTCCTTCAATAATAGATATTTTTATGGACCAAGCACTGACACGATTCTACTTGATGCCTATCTGCCTAAACACAACTGCTGTAACCCAAACTAATAAAAACAAACAAAAAATGAACCAGATTTCTCTGATAGATCATATCACTTCACCAGGTCTCGTGAGATAGTTCAGAAATCTTAATCTTAAGAAAATGTAAAGTAGAAAATGTCAAG
The DNA here is from genome assembly GCA_004027205.1 of Ctenodactylus gundi. Classification (NCBI taxonomy): domain Eukaryota; kingdom Metazoa; phylum Chordata; class Mammalia; order Rodentia; family Ctenodactylidae; genus Ctenodactylus; species Ctenodactylus gundi. The sequence goes on from PVKB01000430.1 coordinate 399,485, forward strand.
AGTTAATAACGAGCTGAGCCTGGTGTCTCAGGCCTGTAATCTCAGCACTCTAGGGGGCTAAGACAGGAAGATTGCAAGTTTGGGCCCAGACTCGGCTACTGAACAAGTTCAAATGAAAAATTTAAAAAGTGGCCTGGGGTTATAGCTTAATGTGAAGACACCGGGCTCAATCCTCAGTAACACAAAAACCAAACAAACAAACAAAAAAAAAGGAAATACATGTACACTTACCCAATGAAGATTATGGAAATATTGCCATCAACTACTTCATTACTATTCAGATGAGAACATAAGGGGAAAAGCACCCTTACCCTAAATTAGCAATCCAGAAGCGCAAGAATAGAACGTCTGATACTTGACACCAAAACTCAGCCCATGCGGTCATGGCTGAAGAATCCCTTATACCCTGTTCCTAGAACAGCTGAAAGAGTTGCCGTACCCACCAGAAGGAGTGGAGACATTTTTCAGTGTTTAGCTAAAGTGCTAACTCCTTCACGACGAAGGAAGAGTCCAATCACAAAGTGACCTAAAGAAATCCACAACTGAATCAGGAATGACCCGGACAGATGTAGATGGCTTCTTCATTTTATCAGTAAATGCTAATACAGCATTTAATGTAAATAAAAAAAAAAAACTCAACTGCACTTCAATGAAAATAAGATTCGATTGCATTTTGCTTCCAAGGGTATGCATTGTGTGTATATATGCCTGTGTGTGTGTGTGCATACATGTGCACGTGTGCGTAATGTATGTGTCAGGTGGCAAGGCAGGGGATGGGCTGTCTCCTTTTCTTTCCATCAGCATCATGTCTTTGTTCAGCAGGATATTGGCCGTTCATGATAAGTCGCCATCTACCTTTCCTTTTATAATTGATGAAAACTCCTTTTGGAAGCTACCTTTCCAATTTTCCAAATTGATGACTCAGCCAACGAAGATATTCACACAAAACCAGTGGATATCAGTGGTAAGGATGGCCAGCCACCGGATCAGCAAAATTAAAGCAAGTGCAGGTCTGGGGAAAAGCACAGTGACCAAGGTTTTCTCAAGGCCTATTCAGACCTGTTTTCAAACTTGAGTTCCGTTTAGACAGGCCCTGAAATGGAACGTGAGGTGCTCGCATTCACCCAGCCCCTTAATCATTTGTGACAAATGAATATTCAAAGCGCCTACCTTGCAGTATAGCATGCAGGTCACCAAATAAGAGCAAGAAGCAAGAGGATAAATTTCTGTAACCCAGAAGGGCTGGCCAGTGACTTCACTTTTATCACTATCTGGGAACAAGTTCAAGTTTACTTTGTGCTAAAAAGTAAAATAAAATAAAATAAAAGACCTCCTGTTTGCATATAATTGTCTTGCTGTGAGTTATTCAACACATATTTCATAGCAAAATCCCTACGAATGTGGAATAGATTATGTAAAGATACAAAAATTACACAACATGCTCATTTTGGTTAAAGAAATCAAACACCTGTTTGGCAAATAAAAACAAGGATCAGATGGCCCCTACCAAGGCATGAAAAAAGGGACAAATAGCGGTTTCTGAGTGGCTGCCGGAAGTGGTACAGTTGGTAAAGATGACGAACTGAAAGGAGAAGGAGACCGTGACTTAAAGCAGCCTAGGGACTCTTCATGGAAGATAAGCCACTTGAGACTGGCCCCGAGAGAGGAACAGGACTTAGATAAGCACAGAAGAGGAAATCCCGAGCTTAGGATACAAGCAAAGCTTCCGAAATGAGGAAACACCAGCTAAGCAATGAGTTAGAGATATAAACTAAATTGTGTGTGGATGCTGTCCTTGAATGGCAGGAACAAAAGATGGGACCGCCGCTGTCGTGTGGGGGTCTCTACATTTTACTATTACTGAACACATGCTTAATAGCAACCCTTTTTTTCATGAGTGTGAGATCGGATCATGTAGAAAATACAAAAAAATTATAAAACGTGCTCACCTTGGTTGAGTCAGATAAAAAGACGAAACTTTACCAAGGCTCTACCTCAAAATGACTGAGGTTCCACGCCTATGACTAAAGGGAGTCTATATAAAAAAAAGCTGGAATATGGTGCTACCCCAAACCCCCAAGGCCAAAGACACACATTTTATAGTGCAAGATGAGGGGTGTGTCTTGAAACATAGTTTAAAGCATTAAGGTGGGTAACCAAAGATACTACTAAGAGCTCTGGCAAATCAATCAAGAGACTGTTAAGAGAGAAGGTGTTGTGTTCTTTAAATATCAAAAGATGCAGAGAGGCTGGGGAGACTGCTCCATGGGTCTGCGCCATCATGACTTGGTCCAGCCCACCTGTTAGGATTTCTCTCGCTCCCTCATGATAAGAAAAGTAAAGAAATATTCAATACCAGATGAATGATAATTGCAACTAATTCTATGGACTCTTTTTTGGGGAGGCAATCAACGTTAGTATAGAATTTGCGAAGTTTAATGGAAGGCAAGAACTCAGGAATTAAGCATAAATTTCTTTCTTTCTTATGCTGACATCAATCACCAATCTAATGGATTATATTTTTATACTGTCATTTACCCATTAAGGGAAATGGCAAAATGTCACCATGGTCAGGCCACTTCATAACTTAAAATCCTTCTCACTCCACTACCTTACGTTAATTATAAAATTAAAATATAAGAACGTAATAATTTTAATTTTGAAAAAAAAATCTAAAATATAAGAACCACAGTCAACCCCAGATGAACATCATGGTGCCCTTGACGTGACACGCGGTGCTACAAAAACACATTACCAGATTATCTCTGTGCTGAAATAAAAGAAAGAAAAGTCTATATTAAATTATTACAGCCATGCATAAACAGATGAAGAAAAACCGAGGCTCTAAAGCCTTAAGATGTCACCAAGACCCAAGATCCACGGTTACCACTTTATATAATCTAAGCACAACACTGCTAAGAATCCTAAACTCGTACATTCTTAAGAGATAATTACACTGAGTGTCACAAAAGTTTTAAAATCACACCTTTGACTTAGTACAGACTGCAAAGAAAAGAAAAGTTTAATGGAGTATTATATCAAGCGACTAGAGCTATTTTCAGAGAAGTCACAAGAACTTAAGGGAAAATACAAACTAAAATAATTCTTTAAAACCATGCACTTTACACTTCGCTCCTTAATTAACTACTCAAATTAGAACACAACCATGCAATGTTTTAAAAAAAATAACTGCTCTGTAAATGGAAATTCATTTAGCTGTTTCCAATACTGAGTTCAGGTTGATATAAGAAAACATGATTACAAATTCTCTTGTCAAAAATGGAAAAGAAAGTGAATCGTTACCTGCCCCATTTTCATGTTTTTTTTTTTTTTTCTGACTTAACTGACAATCTCTTCAAATAGACTCTAATCTGGAGCTGAGATTCAAAACCTACAAAACCTAGGGTGTTCCCCTTTCGTACTCAATGCAAATTTGGCAACATCTCCGAAAGAGCCAACGTATAATTTATGTGTCAAAGTGATAACTCTACCCTCTTGGGAGACATCTCTCAATTCCACAACTACAGAGGAAAGATGGTAGAAAACAGCATCATTTAGGGTGAACGTTTTGCCATTGGCTCTTGATTTTCTCTAAGGTTGAAAAATGATATGCCCTCTTGGAGAAAGACCATTTAAATAGTACTGTAGTAATAGAATTAGGCATAGCGACATCTCACAAATACCATTAAGACTTACTGCCACACTTAATTATCATGATCCTAAAATTCGATCCAGCCAAAACATTTGAAAGAAAATAGCTCGGTCATGATAACTCTTCTGATCTTATTTAGTGGTAATATGAAAACCCTCTAAAAGCAAAGGAAAAAAAGTCTCATGAACATTACTTCAGAATTGGCATCCTGCCATCGTCCCCACTGTTCAGCAAGATAAATATATTTTTAATAGCCGTAATAAAACCAAAACTAACCCATGGTTATCAAAAGGCTCAGGGATGAACAAACTTCATCTGAAATAGATAAAAAAGCAAAAAAACAAACAAACCAACACACAAAAACTTTCTCACTGTAGGGCCTGGAGGTTCAGGCCTTTAATCCCAGCATTCTGGGAGGCTAACACAGGAAAGTCCCAAATCCGAGACCAGCCTGGGCAACTTAGTAATCTGGCGAGACCTTGTCTCAAAAATCAAAGCTAGAATGGGCTTAAATGTTGGATGGGCTCAATCCTCAGTAACACACACACACACACACACACACACACACGCTCCTCCCATCCTACAGATTGACTCTTCACTTCTCTGAATTTTTTTTTTTTTTGCTGTGCCAACATAGAAGGATGAATACTGCCTCGTTCATCTTACATGAGAAGTCTAAAATGTAAATAATTCAAAGACCTAAAATGAGATGATAGGCAGCAAGCAAGGTTCGACTTCGTGGAGACGGAAGGCATCCCAGAGGGAAGGGAATCGGTGGGAAGGAAAAGGAGACTAAAAGTGATGAAAATGTGACACGCATGTGCACTAATTCCCTACATGGAATGTAATTATTATCCTTGCAGACATTTGTTAACAAAAATAACAATTATAGAGGGAAAAAGAAGCAATCATAATAACAAAACAAATACGTTCCTACTGTCACTGTCTACTGACTTGGTTACAATCGTAGAAGCACACTTGCAACTTTCTGGTTCCTAATAGTTCCACAGGGCTAACTAACATTTATCTCTAACAGAGGGGACTGTACCGAGTGGGTGGGACCAGCCGCAGCAAATGACCTATTTTGCTGCTTTCCTTGACCTCTGGCCTATAGTCTCAGAATGGAGGACTCCACCCTCATCTCTTCCCACTCTGACTCCTAGTGGCATTTCTTAATCATCAAAGGGAAGCAGAGAAACTCAACTGTTCCTTTCTTTCTATTTAGGCTGGAGAAAAAAATGCATTGACAGTGGTACTTTGACAACCACACAGCTGCCAGTGATGCAGGGGTAATGGATTTCTAGAACAAATCCAAGAACGGTGCCAAGTTGTAATCCCGAGAATCAGGTAGACCCCTTCCTCTCCTGTATCCCATCTTCCCCTAGGTTGTCACAATGCCTAAAAGGCCAACTACTATGTAGTCCTTTGCCTCAGTGAGGAGTTAGTCTCTAAGACACAGAAAGACAAGGGCCACATATTTTTACTAGTGTGGAAACTAGTAACACAACTTCGTAGGAGAATTCTATGGAATATTGGCCACTAGAAAGAGCCCGAGGGACAAGAGACAGAAGGAAATCCCTAAGAGGCACCAGAACCAGAGAACGGAGGAATTATTTGTGCTGTTTCTTTAGCGCTGTAGAGTAATTACTAAGTAAAACAACCTACGATAATTTCAAAGTTGCTATAAAGTAACAGAGTAAAAAGTTCCAACGTATAAAAATGATTCATAGATGAGGTGATGGAAATGTTTATTATCTTGATTTGAGTATTACACATTGTATATGGTATTGAATTACCAAAATGTAGCCCATAAGGATATAAATCTTTAAAAAAGTAAATATTATTCATGAAAAATTTTACTTATTAACTACTGTGATATTTAAAATAAAAAGGAACAAAAAAGTTAAACAGATTAGTCTGCAGATCGTTAAGAGATAGGAAATTCAATCAAAAGGACAATGGGGCAAATGAGAGGCTGGGAGATGCGTAACACATACAAGACAATGTTTAATATATAATAGACAGTTACCGGTCTTGATATCTGCAAGGGCTTGGTTCTAGAACAATCCAATACTAAAATCCATGAAAACTCAAATATCTCTCATAAAATAAATGTAGTATTTGCATAGAGCATATGCATACCCTCCCAAATACTTAATTTTTTTTTTTTCCAAACACAGTGGAACTGCTGTGTAAAAGTATGAATAAGGTGGATGAGAAGAAAAGTCGGCTCGTATCCTTCTCCTCTTTCTCCACTACCACCACAGCTGCTTGAATCCACAGGTGCACTCTCTACACATACGAAGGGCCAAATGTACCAGTTCAATAACCTCTGGGTCTAGCAATGGTTCCCCCATTTAGAAATAATGAAATTGTAAAAGTAACTGGGCACGTTTCTCACCGGAGGAGTGCATAAATGAGTTCCTGGACTTAACACCCAGCACTACTCCCTAAAGAATCCTTTTTGAGACACTGAGCACAGTAGAGAAAAGCACCAAAGTAGAGCTTCACAGTGAGGTACAAGCAACTTGGGGGAGGGAGGTGTAGCTTCTGGGCAATGGTCCTTGAAAAATTCATTGAGATAAAGAAAAGACAAAAGAAAAAAAGAAAAAACTCAGGTGAATTAATAGTGAAGCCCCACTCCATCTCTTATACCATTTGATCTAGAATTTGCCCACAGGTTTCTTGAATCAAAGTCTACTTTTAATGACCATCTCTATGTACATTATATGACAAAGAGAAATTTTAATTTACTCAGAAACAATGAATGAATTGTCTAGCAGTTACTGTTGTTTTAGTACTAATGCCTCACAGTTGGGCTTCTGGGCTGCCCATGACTTTGTGTTTAGGCATTCATACTCCTAACAATAAGCCTTTCAATTGCCCTAGCTACAAAGGAATACTCTGCCCACTCAGTAAAAACCTGGATGGCTCACCTAGAGTACAATTACAATAAACCTATGTGGTGTCCTCAAAGGTCCCTGCTTCCCCCCCCCCCCCATCCCTTCCTCTGCATATCAGCAAGGTTGGATGAACAAAAGCAGCGCCACTATGTTGTCTTTCTTGTCCCTTTATGAAACAGAGAATGGAGTGGACTACCAAAGAACCCCCATAAAGAGAAGAGAGACAGTAAATTTCCAAATCAGCAATTGTATTGATTATGTTTTCTGGGAAGAAGAATTAAAAGAGATTATATATGCACAAATATAAGGGGATTTATTAAGATAGTTACAGAGTCAGAAGTTAGTCCTAAATGGCCATCTGCACATGGGATAATGGGAGGGTCCAGCAGCTGCTCAGACATAAAGATGGAAGATCAGTCCAAGATTGGAGATCTGGACATGCGGTACACGGTAGCTGGTGTGAGCGTGCGCTACAAACAGATAACCACAGGAGATGGGGAATATGTGGAAGAAGGAGGCTCGATGTACTGCACAGGGAATCAATGTCTACAGACAACAGCGAAGGCCAGCGCTCTCCTAGAACAATCCTCCTTCTTCTTCCTTCATTTTTATTCAATCTCAGCTGCCAGCCCATTAGATAAGCCAATCACATCTGGGGTGGGTCTCCTTACTTCGGTCCACATGTGTGTCACTCACACCCAAAGCTCTGCCATGTGGGTCAGCAAGGCATTTCCTACCTCCCTCAAGGTGACAAAATGTTTTTCAGTTGTTACGTACAGCGTCAAGCACTGGCTTTCTGTAACATGCCTGCAGAGGTAGACAAGGCATGCTGTTTACAGAAAAGGTAATCAAGCTAAACATTCCCCTGGTCCCTATGGGAAAAAGAAAATTTATAAGTCACTTATTGTAGGCTAATCCTTATTCTAAACACTTCAAAGATATTAACTCAATCATTACAACCATGTTATGGGCAGGTACCATAATTATCTGCATTGTACAGAAAATGACAGTGAGAGAGACAAATAAACTTGTCCAAACTTCTAAATAAGTAAGTGGCAGAGCTAAGGTATGAGTCAAGGCAGTCTGGCTCCATAGGCCACGCTCTTAACTAATATTATAGGACAAACACACACACACATTGCCTACACTCAGATAGTATGTTTTCCAAGAGCGCTCCATCTTGGTCTATAGATGAAACTTTGAAAGAGAACTTAGATGTTCCAAATAGTGTCGAACTTGTGATTATGTGTGAGTGTCACACAAGAAATGGAGGCTCCACTTTGTTCAAGACCCGTCCAGGTGTCCACAGGTTCTGTGGGGACCTACCAAGGGTACAGCTGAAGTGTGATACTTCCTATCACTTCAGAAAATCCCAAATGTACTGTCTTTTCCCCAGTGTAAGTACTGGGACCTTCCCCTATCCCAGCAACTTCGAAAAGACTGTCACCAAGTATAAGCATCAACTCGTTCTTCATTGAAATCGGCTTTAACAGATACATCTTTCTTCCAGCTTTCAACACTGTTTGAATCAGGAGAAATATTGTAGAACCTGTGAAAACTATTTTCATTGTCTTTTTGTCACAATCCAAACATTAACACTGTTTGAAAGTCCTGAAGTGTTTTCCCCTTCCTCTGGCAGAAAGGGACTGCTTTTTCATCATGACTAATTCTCAAACTACCAAATTGAAAAATATTTATACTTGTTTCATTCCCAGGAAGCCGATACATAGAAGGGATATGTTCCTTTTTGTCATGCCAAAGATTTGCTAGTATCCAACATTGAGACTATTTTTCAGCCACCAGATGACATTTTCTTTCTCTGTAAGTAGGCCAGGAATATAAACTCTTATATACTCTACTGCACACATTTGGTTCTAAGTCTGTACAACAAACACTAAATACTCCATTTTCTAAAATGCTTTCACCAAAACACCAGAAATTTTCACCCCCCCCCCAAACACACACACACACACACACACACACACGGACATTGGAGGTGACAACAGACTGATTCTTTAGGATTAGATTTGGACAATTTACCCAGGGTTACCTTAAGGGCTGAAAAAAAATCAGGATGACTTCTCTATTCTTTAATTAAAATTTCATTAGTTCCTGAGAACAATCACTGATTTGTTTTAAAGGAATAATAATTTGTTGTATTTGCATTTTTTTTCCTCAATGAACTCTTCCTTGGTATACATTTCTCCTGTCAGTTTCCACAATTGTCTAGTAAATACCACCTCCCTGGCACATGCATTGCAGTGCATCAAGGTCCTACAGCCACAACACTCTGGCTCTGTCCTCTCCAGCTCATCTAGACGCTGCTGTCTGTTGACTTCCATTCTGAAGCCCTCAACCAGAAATAACCAGAACAACTATCATTATAAAAATGAGAACTTAAAAAAAGCAAAAGAAGAGATTTTTTTTTATCCAGATAGAATCAACTTTATTCTCCAGTTTCCAATGCGTGAATCATCCAGTTAATTCAGGAGAAAACTGCTGCTGGCATAGTAGCAGTTCCAGAGCCTGCTAAATGTCACCTTCCTACCCTGGTTTCTCTGCTCACACGGCAGACATTGACCTTTCTTATTTTAATGATTGGCAGGTGAACGTACAAAGTTCACCACATTGTGCATATTCATTCTCTACCGAAATCGCTCCTTAAGCAGGAAATTTGCTATTCAGAGGACCAATAAAGCCATGCGTTTTCTCCCGTAGATAAGGCTGGAGGGGAGGCATTGGCAATAAATTCCATTACAGGTTTTAGGGCCCCATGGATTCAATTGGTGCGAATACATTAGTGTCACATCAAGCGCACTTTTCCTTATGGCTTGCCACTGCTCTTTCAACCTAGGAGTCTTTTTAGCTACTTTCAAGTGTCTTTCAGGCTTGACAACCCAAAATAGCAACTTTTATTTTTTAAAAAGCAACCTATATTTTTAAAACCAATAGCCAGAGCACAAAGAATCTGAAGCATACATCTTAATACAATACAGTTTCATGTACTTGGTTCATGAAATCGTGTGAAAATTTAAACATTAAATAAAACTGGCCACTAACGCTGCATGTAACAGGTGGCAACAGTCCTTCAAATGAGATTAGGAAACTACTGAAGTCCCGGAGTATAGAATAATCGGAGTAGCTCCACTAGAGTTGTCATATCCACGCTCAGTCAGTTAAAACAACTGCAGGATCTATTTACCTCATATTCATTGTTTAAGCCCCTATTTTAACTTAAAATGAAGGTGACAGATTTCATATGAGAAGAGTGATAGCAGGCTAGTGATGTTATGCCAAAAGCTATTTTTATGACTATACAGACTGAAGTTATTAATAGCATTCTATGCAAAAACTCTATGTAACACTCCAGGCTGAGAGCTCTTTGAGTCAGAAAAATAATATTCATTATCATGATGAAAAGAGAAATACAAACCAACCATTAGCTAGCTTTTAACGTAAGTATTTCATGCCCTTTTCTGAGATCTATAAAGGAAACAATGGTGACCAAAATGGAAATCTAATTCGAAAAAAAGAAATTAGGATCCTTCTCCTGGTACCTTCGCTATTCTATATGCTATTTTGCATGTTCTCTAAGACTAGCATAGTCTGTAACACTCCTTGGCACCAAAAAAAAAAAAAAAACAGCTAGAGCCAGGATATGACTATTAATCATGTCAATATCTCATCTCCTCCTTACTCTGAAATGACAAGCATATACTCAATAACTTCTCTTCCAATATCATAGCAAGTATCACAATTAAAATGCTCTCTAATATTAAAGTAGAAATATTTTTAAACCCTAAATTTCCCTGATGTCATAGAACTGTTTTTTTTTTTTTTTTTCAGTAAGGTCAAGATTATACCTGAGAACTAATTATGACTGCACAGGAAATGGGAAAGAATACTTGAGTGAAACAAATGGAATTCAACTGAGTTTGAGTATTATCATTTGAGCTTAAAATAAGACAAGATAAAGCACATGAAATATGGGCCTAAGATATGAAACAGCCCAAATAATCGAATAATTTTTACTACTAGATCTTATATGTGAGCAGGACTCTTCCACCTGCCAATCACTTTTGCCTAGTGTCTCACATCACTACAAAAAGCCACTGAGATGAGCACTATTTTAACCTTCACAGGAGAAAGGAAACAACTGACCTGCAGAGGATGAAGGCTGCACACAGCAGAGCTCCTGCACGATGTTACATATCATTTATAACATGATCAGATCAGTATTGTTTTCTGTAATAATATCACCAAGGTAAAGGGAAGACATAGAATGTGGTGTGTATGACAGAATCTCATTCAAAAACTTTCAATATCATTTGAGTCTATTCTACACCAGAAAACCAGTCCTTTTACCTAACATAAAAATATCTTCAAATAGACCCCTTATAAGTACATTTGAAATGATCCCATAGAGTGTCTTTGTTTAATTTTGATCAGCCTCTGGTTTTCCAAGACAATTCCCTGGAGCCTATATATATATATATATATATATATATATATATATATATATATATATATATATATATACTGAACAATCCTAGATTGCTCCTTGACATATGGCTTAAAGACTGCTAAAATTTCTAAATTGACAGGTAATTCAATCCAATTCATGTAGCACACATTCAAGTTACACATAATCACTGGCCAAATCAATTCATAAAATAAGAAGAAAAGTCATTTGGCTGTAATGTACAGGCAGAGAAAAACTAGCAGCCAGATGCCAGGTTAGGGGTTTTTCCCATAGAAACATCACAGGGTTGCTACCTGCCGGCCTCTTCCATCTTTTAATGTCACCATGCACTGGAAGAGGCGAGTACCCTGATTCCCCATTCAAGTATCAAATGCCAAAGACACTTTTAAAGTGCTTTTTTAATGCTATGGCTTGCACATGTCCAGTGTCTCATTTTCTCGTGGGGAGGGTACTGGCCACCAGCCCAAAGCCTTCACACTGTAGTACAACCGCAGCCCGTTTTTATTTTCTATTTTGAGACAAGGTTTTGTAAGTTCACTAATTTGCCCAGGCTGAGCTTAAAGTTGTGATTCCCTACCTCAGCCTCCCGCAGTGCGAGGTCACCAGCTTGTACCACCACACCTGGCCCATCCTCCCTTTCAACTTACTATTTTTTAAAGCTGACCATCACCCACTGAGTTATGTAAAACTAACAGGCATTTCAATGATCTGGGCTTAGAAGGCAATGGAAAACACTAAGATTTGAAGATAAGAAAAAAATCTGAATTGCATCAGCTACAGAAACTCAGACAAAAATCAATGTATTTGGCATTTGGTACACAGATTATGGAGATTGGGTGGTCCTAGCGACCGAGAAATTGCAATGATGCTACCAGGCCACAAATATGATCACTCATAGTCCATGAGTCTTTTCTAAAGATGAAATTGAATTAAGCTAGCAGTACTGAGAAAAATGTAATTCTCAGAAACAATGTGTTTCTTTTAAGTAGTGGGTATACCTGTGCCTCTGCAGAATCTTCTGGTGTCTAACTCCATAAGAATGAAAATGATTTAAAAACCATACTAGTTTAGGTCTTTCTTTTAATTTGAATGAGTGGCAACTGTTTGGAAGCTCAACAAGAACCCCAGTACCTCGTTCACGTCATCACACAATCACCTACCTCCAGTTCTTTGGCACTCGGGAACTTGGTTTCTTCTCGCAGGGTTCTATCACAATCCATTGCGTTTTACCCACACTATAAAATTCCCTTTGCTTAATTTCACCACAGTATGTCCCTTGGGTCACTCTGACCATTTGTGTTCTTACTGCTTATACTCTTGAAACAACAACATTTTTATTTTGAAGCATACCTTGGAATCATGAAGTGGCATCATTTCCTGTTTTTGAACTGTTGGGGCCTAAAGAATGTCATAAAAAAGAAGGAAAATAATGGATGAACCATAGTCTTCCAGAAAATCATGAATTAAATCAGAGATCCTCTGTCTTGACTTGGAAAAGAGAGAGGAGAGAGAGAGAGAGAGAGAGGGGGGGGGGAATGAGGGGGGAATAATGGAAGATTTAGGTACAAGCCCCAAGTGGCTGGCATTTCCTATGATATTGATGTCATCTCATTTGATCCTGGGGATGAGTCCATGAGTTGAGATCACTAACTTCAATGTCCCGTGGAGACAGAATTTTTGGAAGATCAATCAAACTGCACTAGGTCCTCATATCCAAACCTGATAGTAACCACACTCAAACTTGAGTCTTCTCAATGTCGACTGGCACAAATCCAGGACTCAAAAGAAATGTAAGTTTTTGACATTACATTTAATTACCATGGATTTTAGTTTCAGGAATGTCTGTGTCTGTGTGAAAATGAAATGTCCTTTTGGAAACTGGAGTGACTCACATGGACTCAAGATGCTGACCAGATGCACATCACAGACCTGCTCACAGAACTTTCAGAAGCAAGCTATGCCTTTCCTCCCACAAACATCCTCACTCTTATTCTCAGCTGTTCAGAAGCTGCCTAGTGTTCTATTTCAACAGCTTGTGTTCGGCACAAAGATCTAATCATAGTTCTAAAGTCCAGACACTTCCCCAAAACTAACATTCAGCATCGGTATCGAGCAGATTCCCCATAGTGGGACTGAGTCTCCAACTATACTGAGATGAGGTTCCTTGGTAAGACGGTTTTAAGGACAGAACAGAACTATACCACTAGAGTGTCCCACACATTTGAGAATAGGAAGCTCTGGAATTTTAGGGACACTAAAGCTAAACAATAAGGAGACACAAATACAATGCCGACAGGAAAGATAACCGGAAAATTTACCACAGGCTGAGAGACTGAAGTACTTAGTGATTTTCAGGGCAACGTTATCATGCATCTATGAAGTTAGGGCAATTGCCATCAGCAAGGCTTCTGGTATGGTTCCATTTTATCACTTTCCTACCTTATCACAGGCAGCCCTTCTACAGGTTTATTGGTTGTCTACATCATCTGTTGTACCAATACAGGGAGAATTTCCACCCTGGCCGATGCCATGCATCAGGCTGCTTTGACATCCACCTTCCAGGGGTCTGGGAATGTTCTAGTATATTTCCTGCACTTGTTCTGCACAATTCGTAAGCTAACAGATGGCACCACTAAGCAAGTGTCCCTGATAGTCAGTCTCTTTGAAAATGAGGGCAATGAAATGCAGAATAAACTGACGTTGACTGGCATAGTACCCATACTTATTCTTTACAGTATGTTGACAATAGCTGACAAATTTCCAGCGGATGTAATCTCCCAGAACATGCACAGAAACACTTTATAACAGCATAAACCGAGATTTCAAGATACTTTGATAAATAGCTCCTTTCTCATCCTAGGCTGCGCTTTCCTCCCTCCAGTTGCATGAATTCCTCCCGTTATCATCAAAAAGCAAGCAGAATTGCACACTGCTCAGGAGATAACTTCTGAAACAGGAGAGATGTCAGCGCTGTATTCAAATCATGGGATTGTGGAACATGAGCCTGTTTTGCAGAATGTATTATTATTTACACTGTGCAATGGGAAGGTAATGGGAAAATTAGTGTCTTATATATTGACAGTGAGCAGTTAACAAGGTGAAATTACCCAACATTGGCGCAATTTGGAGCGTGCATTTTCTGTTTGGGGAATTATGATAATGTGACAAGGTTACCATTATAATTAGGAGAGTAATTAAAGTAACAGAGTAATTGCACTTCTGTATTTTTTCTTAGTCAGGAAGATTTAATTGTAGGGGGAAAAGGGGGAAGAAAGGAACATTCTTCATGCAGATGTTTTAAATATCCCACAAGGATCACAGTGCTCAATAGGCATCGTGGAACACAATAATTCTTCCCACTTTATTTTCCTCCGACCGGTTCTTTCTCTGGGCATTACAAATTTGGCTAGGATATGGTATGTTCTTCTCCCTATTTCCTGGTTCTGGACTTAGTTTCAATTGATTTTATGTCCATACCTCACGTACTGTGAGAGAAAATAAAACTGTCTTCCTTGATCAGGTATACAGGTATACACCTGTATGCATGAGGAGACAAGGGAAAAGAAATAAAAAACCCTAGTGACCCACCCTACGGAGTCACCGTAGAACAGGCAAGGTGTGTCTGGCAGAAACAATGTCAAGAACAGAAAGGAAGCAGCAACATCAACACAACTGCTCAGATTCCCAGGGCAGACGAGACAGGAGACCCAGCAAGAAGTCAGCATCTTGCTTGAATTCTGTGGGCTTCCTGACACAAAGCAGCAGACATGAGAGTTTGACCCTAGCAGGACCAGAGAAGTCTTTGCCTGCATGCTGCTAATGACACCAGGGGATACGGGAATCCCAAACTGCACCAGAAACCTGTTCCTGAACCAATGATGACAACATGTGGCACAGATCTGAATGAGACTGATAAGACCCAGAAGACCACTGAAGGGCAACTGAGAAGTGTGACCCTGCAACAGTGACCCTAGCTTTGCGAGACTCCCTGTCTCTCTATGAACTAATCGTGTCAATTTGACTTGCTGAACTGCTAGGGCATAAAAGGGAAGGACAGATGAAAAGCCTTTATGAAAAACAGATATGTACTTCATACATTCATATGTATACAAATACATATACAGATACATATCTGCATAGATATTTCACACAACCCATTAACTATAGTATTTATTAGAAGTCACTGGTTTAATTCACTGGTCGTCTTTCACCAATGCACTCAAAGAACATCTGACCTCCTTAGAAACACTTCCGTTTTGCTCGCACTGCTGTGTACAGGCCTCAGCATCAGAGTTTCCAATCTCGGCTGACCTCACATCTACCAGAGAGTGGGCCGAGTCTGCTCCACCACAGTATCCCTGTGGCGGTCACATGTACCTTGGCATATCTGTGTTGACAGGGCTGATAACAACTATTCTTTCTGATTTAGGAAAGTCATGCACGTGTGTAGCCTGTTCATGTACTCACATGTGCATTCTCATGTGTCTACATGTGCTTCTGTATTTCCTGTCTGCATGTGTAACTAACCTTTAAACACAAGCTTTGAAGATAACGACCCTGGAGCCCTAGGGACCCACTCTCCACCCTATGCACATTATCCCACCTGGAAAAAGCTATGCAGTTCCCTTATTTCAGAATCCCTTAGTTTCCAAAGGTCATTATCCTCTCTGTCTCTAGCAATATCATGGCTCTCATTCTAAAAAAAAAAAAAAAAAAAAAACAACAGGGCGTCAGATATGCACGCCACAAAGGCAATCCAAAACCAAAATGCTGATCTGGAAAGGAGTGATACAGCGGACACTCCCTGAAGAATAAACACCTTGGCGCTGCGGGTGGGGGCTGCTCTTCGTCCACCCAACTGCATCTGCCCTGCTCTCTTGTGAGGTGATTTTTTTACCGAAAGCATCACGTAGCAACGAGCACTGTAATTAAAGCTTCAAACAGAAAATGGCTAAAGAAACACTGAGCGAGACTTCTTTGAAATTGCATCTCAATTCTCCCCGTGTCTCTACAAGGAAAAATGCTTCTGACAGTCTATATTTTAACCCTGTATCATTTAATAATGCCCAACAATGTTTATCCAGGAACACCGGCCCCTGTTTTACTTCTCACTTGAAATCAGCTCAGTGCCTGCCTATTTCCATAATTCTGATCCTTCCCTCCCTTCACCTACCCAGTTTGTTTTCTTGGTTTGTCTGTTTTTACTTTTTTATTTTTTTTAATTTTATGTTCGAAGTAATACTGCGGGTTAAAAATTTCTCCAGAAAAAAAAAAAAATCTTGAATCTAACTCTGGGAATAAATGAAAGCCCTTTACCTCTTGTTCTGCTTACAAAAATATCAACAAAAAGTTTTAAATGGAAGCAGATATATACCACACACACATATGTACACACACATAGATGCATACAATCCAAGAGCAAAACAGAATAAAGACTTTATTACCAGAGTGGTCTGTTCTTAGAGGATCTTAGAGATGTGTTCGATGAAGTCTATTACAGGATGCATTTCATGATGATGGTCCCAAGCTGATGACATCCGCAGTCAAAGTTTTCCTTCCAATATGAACAAGTGATAGCAAACAGGTGATTCTGAGAAGCAGGTTTCGGTTTCTGTTTTTGCACTCTGGGTGCGTGTAGGGACATGACCAGCTCATCTCTAGGTAGCCTCTGTGAGAGCCTCACAGTCATAATATAAGCTTAGGAAAGGAGTAATTTAACATTTATTCGGCACTTCAAAACTCAGATGCTGCATGGAGTTTACAAGAACTTCCTCTCAAGACGTCTGCACGCTGGCGATATAGCTACCTCACTAAGAATTGCCTTAAGGAAAGACACTGAGAGCTGGGCATGGCTTCAGCAAGAGGATCTGTGCTCACGATATCACTTGCCACATTAGTTAAATGGGTACAGAAATTGTGCAACAGGCACACTGCTTATAGCCAGGAGCAGAGGCTAATATTGCATGTACCAGGCTACTGTGCTGAACACATTGTTTCTGAGCCTCAACAACTTGTACAACATAAATGTTATCACTGTTTTCATGCTTTTAAAAAAGGGGGGAAGAAAAGGTACAGGGAGAAACTTGCCCAAGGTAACCCTGGGCAAAGAAGAGATGGAATCTGGACCCCTAGAGCTTGGACTCCCCAACATTTCAGCCTTTCTATAGCCACCACCCCCACTGTACAGAGCACATGGCATGTCAAGTGCCAAGAAATACAACAAGTGCCATCCCCAGACCATGCTCACGCTGTGACTCTATTTTGAAAGCTAAAATATTTCTAGCAGCAGAACTGTACACTAGCTTTTTGAAATTAACAGACCAGCACTTGTCTCTGAAAGAGAAGAGGGTGTTTGGAATATAAGCTAGAGCCTGCTCAAAGGCAAACCAGTGATGCGAAGGAGCGTGCCTATCAGTGACACTGTCATGTCAGAGGCATATTCTTATAAAGCTTATTTTCTAACCACGCAGTGAGCTTTGTCTCAGAACGGTGACAAGGACTGAGGTGATCAATATAGCTGTGTCTAGGACATGAAACTTACAATTATTTTTATTACTCATAGAGTATCCCTTCTTACTACTGCTTTAATTTTAAGACAATCATTTCTGTATTCCATACAGTTTTATACATAAAACTTTTTGTATGTATAAAAATCAATGTTCGTAAGATAGGGTATAATAATTCAATGTAAGCTTCTCAATTCTGGTGTTACTGTGATAACATCTAATGACTACAAACAGGCAGTTGTACTCTTCTTAGTGGTTATTTCTACTGTTGTTTTTTCCCCCTACTTTTTCTACTCGGTTTTCTTCACATTTGTTAAGAGTCTTTGCCAGATTCATTTTTAAAGATTTCCAATAGGAGAGAAAGAGTTACACTGCTGACCTGTGTTATCTTCTAGAATTCCAGGCACATTCCGACATAACAGCTAGTTCATTTCACAATAGATAGCAAGATTATTAGAGACGCTACCCTCAAATGGGTCTTAAGGTCAGGACCTCAATATCCCTCAAATGTCAAGTGGCAAACTAACCTTCGCTATGTTGCCAACTAAGGTGTACTTTTTCTCCCTTTCAAAAAAGATACCTTTAACAAGAACAATAAATTCAAACTTTACCTTGCATACCAAGTCTCAAAGGACCAAAGTTACATTACCGGAATGATGTAACCTCTGCTAGGCATTGTTAGCTGATGTTACAGGTTGTGAATCCACTTCAGTGCATCCTATGAGGTGTGATCCACTCCTGAGGGGTAAGGCTGGCTCTGTCATTGAAACATATAACATGACGAAGGCCACTCTGACCTTGCAAACCACAACATTCAGCGGGAAAGAACCTAAGAGTCAGATTGTAAAGAGCATCCTATCGTGGTAATGAGCAGCTCAAGTTCAAAGCTACAACTCTTTATTTATTTTTACATTCAGAAAAGTGTCTGCCAGTTTTGGTGGGATACATCTGTAATCCCAGTGCTGTGGAAGGCTGAAACAGGAGAATCCAGAAGATCAAAATTTCCCACCAGCCTGAGTAACTTGGTGAATCAGCAAGTCTGACTCAAAATAAATACATTTTAAAAAGGAAGAGTTGCACTTTAATTTCCAGTACCATCAAAAAACACAAATGGAATAACTGCAGAGAAGTAACCACTGTTTGGGTTGGATTGAAACACATGCTAAACTGGTGAGTGAACTAATTTTTGCAAATAGTGGATCAAGCAGAAACAATACAACTCAAGGAGAAGCCTTCCTCATCTCTAATGAATTCATAGTTTTAACTGGAATGTCAGGTTTCAATTTAGGAAGAGAAGATTCAAATACAGGGATGGAAAATGCACAGAGGTGGTTCAGTAGAACTGGAGACTCATCTGTAGGCCACTGGCACCCAAGAAAAGACAGAAAGAAAGAAAAGGGGAGAAAGAAAGAAAGTAGGAAGAGAGGAAGAGAAAAGGAGGGAGGGAAGAAAATGGTGAACATTCATGTTCACCCTGGACCATATACCTGAGAGGTGTTAATACGTAGGAAAATAAAGCACATGCTTCCAAACTGCAGCAAGAGTCACCTTTATCCTGTGGTGCTTCATTGATAAATGTTCATTTTCTATAATGTATTTTCTACCATGACAGATTCCTACACGAGCATTTAGAATATTTCAATGTAGGACTTCAATTTATACTTGATGATTATTGGCCCAATCCTAATTTTCTTCTCTACTTAAATATATGTGGTATCCTACAGAGTGTCATAAAGCCCTCTACTAAGCTATGCTCATTAAAAGAGATTTTTTTAAAAAATCCCCTTTATTCTCCCTGAGAATGGAAAGGGAAGCTTCCTTTTGTATTTCTGATGAGATTTTTCGTTCCAAATCAAACCCTTAAAATCACACTTAATGGGTCTCCACCCTGCCTTGTAAGCTAATGAACAACTCTGCCTCGTATGGACACAGAGTTGAGTTTTAATGCACCAAGGAACTCGCCTATTAACGTTCTTTCTTGATGAGCACACAGAAAGACATGCTTCTTCAAGATGAAAATTCTGAGTCAAACCCCAAAATAACAGTTTATAATACATACTGAGGGGAAGCAAAGATATATTTTCCTTCTGCCTTCTCCCACAATCCCCCCCCCCCTTCTCGCCTCTTTCCACAGAGGAGCCAACCACTGCAAGGATCTGAAGGGAGGAAGTACGAATATTCTCCAAAGGACTCAACAAGGACGAATGACCATGGTATGATGCAGTTGGCACCGGCTCTCTTAGAAAAAGAGAACACACGGGAAACTAAGGGGCAAACATGTAAAAGCTGGCTCTACCAAATACCCTTTTTGCATTCTAAGACTTTTATCAGCACACACTCTTCTCGCACACGCTTCTAGCCTGGTAAACCTTCATGACTGCAATACTCACTGAATACTTTTGCTCTGCGTGGACACTGCAGAGGTGAGCTGGGATCGTATTGCACACTCATGGCAAATGCAGATATCCATGCAATCTAATCCAAGTCAAAAGAAGAGCGAACCCTGGCAGCTCTTTGAACTGTTCCAATCTGCCGTAGTCTTTTTATCCGTTTTGCCTAAATGTCTTCAGTTCCAAAATTCCCCGTATTGAAGTAGGATTTGAGCACTGAGCACTATGGGAAAGACGACCATTAATCCTGCCATCTTCTACAACTAGATCTTGGGTGTTAGGCTGGTGAATGTTTCAGTGACTTGATATAGTGGCAGAAGTGTCACACAGCTGAGCAACAGAACTCATTAGTTACTGCAGCTTAAAATCTCAGGAGGATTTCACAAATAGCTCCCTCCCACCAAAGGTGCTACAATCAGCCCTCCAAATCCCGCCATGAATGCAAAGACTCTATGTCTTGGTTGTCTGCACCCAGTGAAATATATTATGAACATGGGTTGACTCAGAATTAATCTGTCTTAATATTTGAAGTAAAAATTATACTAGCAGAAAATATATGAAAGTACTAAATTCAATAGACAGACTGTCCCAAAAGCTATCATCCACAGGAAAGGTTAACAAACTTTCAGAACAGCTTTTATTTCTGAATCAGCTGTCTTGGAAAAACTGCTAATATTTACTGAGCTCTTAGCTATACTGTGCGCTGAGCTAAAGGTTTCCAATGGGCTATGTCGTTCAACCTTCATGGAAACTTCTAAAGCAATTGTGTCAATGCTGTCCTCACTACACCATGAGAAAAATGAAGACAGGCATCTTGTCAAATGACAGAGAGAGGCAGGAAGCAGCCAAGACAGTGACAAACCCCAAGTAGGACAAATCGGGAACGGAGCCCCCAGTCACTAATGCCATCGAGCCCAAATCAGAGACTCAGAAAAATCCCTTGTGCTGCCTAATGAAGGGATTGGTTGGATTCGGAGAGGCGATATCAAGATCTGACCACCGCGAACCCATTAGAGGAATAGGAAGCTGGGGTAGACTGGTGACTTGAGTGAAATGACTTAGGCGTGGAAGATCAATATGTTAAACACTGTATGGTTTCTCAGACTTGGAAAACCTAGAACACAGACATTCTTTGGAACCATATGAACTGATAGCTGGAGCCGAGGGAAGGGACAGGGAGAGGGTGGGAGGGTAGAAGATGGGAAGGGATTGTGAAGTCGATGTGATACATAGATGTACGAAACACCCAAATTCATTGTAAATACTATGTACCACAGTTTTATATTAATACAAATAGTGCGAAAAAGAATTTTAATTTCTATAAAGAAGTACAATTTTAGATCTATGATTTATACACTTTGTGTACTCTTATTGTAATAAATTTATCAAATGAAAAAAGAAATCTATATGTTAAATATTTTCACAGAAACTCTATGAGTGGGTATACAGTCGTAACGAAGGGGCAATGGCAGCCAAACTGTTGGCCCACTTGTCTTGGGAAGATCATCTGAAGATAGACCACCAGGACAATTATTCATGTTAGCAACTGTTTAGGTTGGAAATGTCAGAATTTTCCCATAAAATCCTTTCAGACCTCCCAAGTGTGTTATACAAGGAGATTGATCCTTGCCACAAATAAAAATACAATTAAGTTTAAGCTCTGATACTCATTTGTATTAGTTTTTTTTTTTTTTAAATGTCCTATAGATCCCTTTTATCTCTTAACATTCAGTTGTCTGACTGTGGACAAACCTTAAAAATGGAATCTAGGTAAAGGCTAAAAAGGTGCTGACTTCTATCCAAGAACCAAAAAAGAAGCTTAAAACTATAATTGTGCTTGACTGAGTAATTTGGATATAAGACCTTAATGACTTTAGATGGTATAGATATTATGCACTGAAAGAAAAAAAAATTCATTAGCTGATCACAAAGAATCACTCTGACACTTCATACCAAATAAAACAAAATATGTGCCCTATCCCATCGTATTTTCCACACTGCAGTCTGGGTGGAATTTGTCACTCGATGGCTCTCATTATCTCGTCTACCTGTTCCCTAATAGACATTCCCTAGAGTTCTCTAAGACTAAACACTCATGCTTAGAAGTTCTTACTTAAGAATTCCACCTAGTGAAAACATTCAAAGCCTGTCCCTAAAGACTACATTGCAAACATCACTACTTTCTCATTTGTAGTGACAAGCTAAAATTTAGTCAAAAAATTCTCTTTTCTCCAACTGCTGTACCTGCTTCCTTTAGAGACAGTTGTTTTAAGAGCACTTTGCTTGGGTAGTTCTTTCCAATAATTCCCGATAGCCACTATTTTTTGAAATGATTAAACTGCTAGAATGTTTTTCTTCTATGCCAACCCTCCCCTACTCCACCCCAGAAGAAAAGTGATTTTAAGAGTTCTTCAGCAAGGAATGTCCTCACTGAGACAGATTGGTGACTCCCTCCAAGACACCGTGCTCTTTTCTAGACTCCAGAAACAAATACTGTTAGTGGAGAAATTAGGCAAGACCTAACATGGCTGTCCAGAAAGAACTCTTTCTGGGTAACAGCAACAGTTTTACAGAACTGTGTTATCTATATAGAAAAATAGCTGTTATACACCACAGAAGTGATATTGTTTCAAGGTGGAGAATAAAGGTATCTAATTCATACTAATATGTCAATTGCGGCAGATACCACATAACCTATATGGCAAGAGTGATCCTCTTAGTCTTGTTTCCTCTACTTCAAAACTAAGAAGGCCATCCCAATGATAAAGAAACATTCTAGAGTTGTTCTATCTCGCTGAGACAGAACTAGGATTCAAATCCAGTCTGCCTAAATCCAAATTCCTTAGCCTTGCCTCTCCAGCTACTCTGTATCTTGATACAGAGCTTCCTTTTATAACAGAGAATAAAAAGCAAGCGATTAATGCATTCTTCAAAACATCCAGATGTCTTCAGAGATACAAGCTGGAGTCTACGGTTTTGCAATATCACAAGTATCTCTTTCAGAATAAACTATCAAACTACTAATTTTGGCTATTGAGCCTCTGTTCTAAGAATCCCATTCAACATAATCAAGTTCTAATGCCTCTTATTTCTATTTGCTTTTGCCTGGAGGCCTAGAAAGAGTTCAGGTTTTACAAACATAAGCTGAGGACTTACGATGCTGTTGGAATGTTCTACCTTCCTGTTCTTAAACCAAGAGACTGCAACGTTTGAAAAAGTATCCCATGGCAAGCACAAAGGAACCTACTTTTATTAGATCATGTTTTAAAATCACTTAAATCAAGGTTATCTATGCAAGCTTCACGAATATTAATTTCTCCAATATTTAAAATCTGACGGCAAGACGTTTACACAAAGATGGATGTGGCTTTGCAATATCGGTAAGTTTCAAAAAGGCAGACTGGGAGCAGCCACTCAATTCCATTCAGTTTCTCATTTATTAAGCATGGCCTTTGCCCCAAATGAGCTCACTGTCAGAGAGTGGAGACAAAGCATCTGGTGAAATTTTATACTCACACTGAGCCTACTGTAAAGATAGAAGTCAGAGTGGACTCTACATTGTATTTCAGAAAACCGACTAGGTAAGTTTTTTTTTTTTCCCCTGAGAGTTCAGGGGAAAGTTCAGAAAGAAGGAGTTGCGTGCAAAACTCAGGAGTTTAGATGCAACCTCACAAGAAATGAGATGCAATAGAAAAAGTCCTATAACTGGTGCTCAGGTCAAGGGAGGAGAGGAAAGAGGTGGTAGGCACCTGTGGGCTTCACCACAAAGGCCACAGTGACACAAACATGAAAAGGGCAAAGACAGAACATCTTTGGAAAGTGCATAAAACTAGCAATGGAACAGATGCAAGCAAAGGAAAGAGTGTGGTGAAACTGACTCACAGTGGTGCTAGTCAGCTTGCCTTGTTTAGTAAAGAAATGTGAGTTGTCCATGTGTGGAACTTACTGAGAATTGATTAACTCCACTTACAATAGCCTGACAGTGAGGTTCTGAAAATCCCAGTGAGCTGGGCAGGGAGATACGAGAAGCATCGTGCCCCAGGGTGACCTTCTGGAAACTCCAACAGTCCGGATCCACCAGGGAGCCATTTCAAATAGGAGTGCTACTGGTATGTCCGGGTTTATCTTACACGGCTCATCATTTTTCACTGCAGATTGCAGGTAGCACAAATTTAGATGGCAACCAGTGCATAGACCCAGAAAGAAACACTTCAGAATTTGCCAAAGATCCAGAAAGAGCTGGTACTTCCAGGGAGCTGCTCTGCCAATTGCTCCACCTGCAGGTCATAAACCACTCTATGGTTGAGCCAATCTTGACCGATCAGGTCAGAAATTACCCAGTCTTCTCATGACTCCACATGGTGAAAAGGAGCCCAGAAAGAACAGAGCATTGCCTTAAGCGGAATGAATGAATTAAGGAATGGGTTATTTAATTTGAGCAACGTTAATTATATTTACATATAAATGCCTCGGGCATATATCTGGAGAGTCTGAATTCCTATCTTACAATTAAACAAACAAACAAAACTCTTGTGTATATTGAGAGAGACGAATGCATCATTGGCAGAAAGTTCAAAAGAGAGAGATGGTCAAAAATTCAGTTCAATGGCATGAAGACTTAAAAGCTTACACTATGCTTATTTTCAAATTTTCAACATGAAGCAAGCCTTTCCTAGCCTGTCCCCAGGTCGGGTTTTTGTTTGTTTTTGTTTTGTTTTGTTTTGGTGGGAGGAGGGGCAGTAAGTCTGTTGCTTGAGCAATTACACAGATTTGGAAAAAGGAGTGAATCTGACCTATTTATAACCCAGTCAATGCTCCATTATCCTAGGCTCTGTACCAGGCTGCACACTTCAGACTATTATCTGCCTCTCTGGTCATTTTATTGTCCGTTATCACCTCCATAGGGAAAGGAGGGGAATCTCAGGTCAATACATTTGGCTGTGTATTACATGCTAGTAAGTGGGTAATGGAGAATGAAGAAGTCTTCTCTACAATAATAATAAAGTCCTTAATTCCCTAAGCTTAATCCACAGGCTTTCATTGGTATTGAAAATTTGCTAAAAGTTTCCACCCTTCATTTTCCAGTTAATGATTATTTTAATAGCCTCATTTTTATAGAAATGCACTGAGAGACTCAAGAATCTTTCTCTCAAAAATGGAAAAAAAATGATTTCTTAAATAGTTGTCTATCAGACCAGTCAAATACGGAAACTGAACGACTGGTAAGCAACTTTCCATTCACACACACTGACTAGTGAGTCATTACCTCTGAACTTGATTTTTAAGGCAAGAATTCATAAATGTGGAGTCAACTTGGAGATCACATAGTGTTCACCCATCTCAGAAAGATAATTGAAAATAATTACAAAACACAGTATGCAACTTGAGAGAATTCTCTAGACTTCAGTTTCCCTGTGTGCAAATTAGGGTTATTAGCAGCATTAATCAACAGAACTTACTTGATAGGTGTTTTGTGAAGACTTAAGTGTGATGATATGCACGAACTGTGTAAATAGCAGTCTAAAAATAAAACCTATCTCCCATCAATACCAGTATTATATTAACAATGACTGCTGTTATTATTACTATTATGGAACATCTGAATAAGAATATGGCCTTGCTAATAAAGTGATTCATGAACCAGAATAGCACAAAGATCTGGGTACAGGAATTGGTGTAAAAGCAGAATGGCTGATCAAAAACCCTTTCAGGTATTAGCCCATCTTTCCCACTGAAAGCATTGTCAATAGGCTGATACTCCCGTAGAGATGCAGGGATAACGAAGGGGTGCATGGAAACCGCCTCCATCCTCTTCTACTCTTTCTGCCACTGAAACTTTTACTGACAAAAATAAAGGGAGTACTTAAGGTATGTTTAAGACATAATCACAGGGGCTGGAGGAATGGCACAGTGGTTAAAGAGCTTGCCTAGCAAGCGCAAGGCCCTGAGTTTGATTCCCCAGCACCACATGAAGGTGGGCATGGTGGCCCAAACCTGTAATCCTGGCACTTGAGAGGCTGAGGCAGGATTGTCATGAGTCCAAAGCTAGCCTCGGCTACATAGTGAGTTCAGGAAGGACTAGTCTGGGATACACAGGGACCTTGTCTCCAAATAATAATAAGAAGATACAAGTACACCACCTGCACACAAGTCACCCCTGTCCAACAACTGATAATTTACCATGAAAGTATTAAGTCACTGTCAGAATTGTCATTTGGTCAGTAACAAGGACCTAAAGGCTAACTTCTGTAATCATCATCATTAAAGGTTTAATCATATTAAACCACGTAAGGTTAAGATTTATCGCATCCTGAGCGCCCTTTGTAGTATAGTATACAAATCAGGAAGACTAAGTAGATTCCACTGGATAGAAAGAAAATGATTAGACAGCTGTATGTTCTAGTCTTTTCTCTGTGCTGGAGGGCCCTGCCTCCTCCAGATAACTCCATCAGAAAAGGAAAAGGATGAAATAAATAAAATAAAAACAAAAAGCAAACTGTAAAAAGGAAAGACAGATGTAGACATTTTCCTAACTTCTTTGTTTGGCTCTCCTTAATTATTCCAAGACAGATGTTCAAAATTAATGCTGTAAGTTAAATTTTTCATCCAACAAGAAATAAAGAAAGCATATCTGTGCAAATCTACGTAACTGACAGTTTTTACTTGGTGCCAAGAAAGATATACCATGAGGTTAAATAATTTTTTTTTCTATAAAGAGCTAACCAGGGTGGTATCATCAATTATTTAATGTGTGATTTAGGGAACTCTGAGCTGACCAGAGTTGGGTTAACCATCAGGCACTTGCCTGAAAAACTTAAGAGTAAGGAAAAAGGTGGTGATTTCATTTTTTTTTCCCAGTCCAGTGGTCAATCAACTGGTGGCAATGGGAGAAAACAGTTTATCTCATTAAACTATGAAGATCCTCTCTTCCTGGATGGGTTGGTGAAATTATACTCAGGCTTTCTTATTTGTGTAGGGCCTGATAATATTTGGGCACTCATAGCCCCAGGGAAGCAGAATGCATGAGGCAAGGTCTTATGGTAGAAGAGAAAGCCATTATAGTATAAACCATAATACAATAATAGAGAGAAGGGACCTAAAAAATTCGTTCAGAAGCTTCAGAAGCTCAGAGAAAGGAGTGGTTAATTTTAACAGGAGGGAAGGTGACATCTGCCTGGGTCTTTAAAAAAAAGTTTGTCCCATAAAGGAAAGAGCGACAGGTTTAATGTTCTAGGCAAAGGGGAAGACTAAGTATTATGAGAATCATGCTTCACCAACTTTAGAGAATGGAACAGGTACTCAAGAATGACATCTGAGTGTGGGGCTCAGTTCCACATGGCCAAGGCCCTCATATGACATCACAGTACACTTGGATGAGCTTTATCCAGAAGGATGAGGCATGCTACAGGTAGGTGACTACAAGAACATGTGATGTTTGTTTCTGTTGTTGTTTTATGAGGTTTACTCTAGGAATACCAGAAATAATACGAAGGCTAGGGGATCCACATGATGAGAGAACGCACAAGACACCTGAGGCCACCGACATGAAGCCATCCCTGGTACCTGACCCTTCTGTAGGTTTGTTTCTGGAAGAGTACAGTTTTAAATTGAGCAAAGCACACCCAAAACACTCAGGAATTTACAAATGACACTCATTTAGAAAATTATGAAACAACTGAATTTCAAACAAACAAACAAAAAAAAAAATCTGAAAAGTCATCCAAGTGAGTGATTTCCAGTCCTTGGATTTTTGAGAATCTACATCGCTAGTCTCCACAGAAGCCTCAAGATGTCAGAATCTTCAGAGCTAGGATCCAGAAACCAGCATTCTTTAACTAGCTGCTCTAGTTAAGTCAAATAAGTAAGTCAAGTTTTGAAAATGGAGAAAAGATCAGCTTATCAGGATTTCTTTGTGAGCAGCACTGAGGTTTCATTCAAAGCCAAACACAGAACCTAGCACATAACTTGGTACCTGGCACACCGCAGGGAGGCAACGTTTGCCCAATCCTCAGTTCCAAGCTCCTGACTTGAACAGATATCTGTCTGACATTCCTTGGGCACTAAGATTATTAGAATGGAGTTTTAAATTCCATTGCTGTCAGCACTACTGGGCTTGTTCCTTACCTATTTGGATAAAAAAAATATTTTTTTTTAAAAACCATTTCCCCAAGAATTTTAATCTCTCTTACATTTTCTAAAGTAGCAAAACAAGGTCTCATTGTTTTATGATGGATTTCAGAAGCTACTTACTAAGATGTTAACAGCTTATAAAGTATACGCTAGTGCCTGCTTCTTGCTGCTCCAATTTGATTAATTATGTGTATTTATTACATTACATATTATGTGATCTTAACAGGAAAAGCTACTGTGCTTCCAGACTCGGAGGTCTGGCACATGCTTAACATCTTGGTAAGTATAAACCTCCTACATCAATGAACTTACAGATTTGTAGTGAGTTTAAAGAAAAAGAGCAAAAAATAATTGTTGGCTAGAGTACAGGAATTATACTATTTATGCACGAGATTAAACTAGTAAACTAAAATTAATTGTGTATTTTGACCATTGCATACTCATTCAGTAGTACTTGCTACAAAAGCAGTGAAAACTTCTTTTGCTTACAGTAACTGAAAGCTACCTTATGAGATACTTCCACACCAGACTGACACACCCAGTACCATCATGTCAATTCCAATGTCTATCATTATAGAGGCAAGGTACAATCATTTTATAAAGACAGGATAAGCACTAAGCAAACGTAATGATAACTTATGTGTTAAGCTTCTACAATAAAATATTTCCTTGACTCTGCCAAGAATCCTGTGTGGAGCGAGTATTTAAAATTCACTTTGATAAAAATCTGTGTACTCTGGCAAAGACATAATGACCACAGCTCACTGTTTTCAGAGTCCGAGTCTAGACAGGACTCCTTGCAAGCTGTGGGCACTGTTCCTCCATGGAAAGATACATTTTGGTGAATAAAGGTGAGGAGAAATAAACCTTTCAATTACATAAGATTTCTTCTGAATAAAAAATAGTTCAAAGCTAGCTAACTGAACTCACTGATCCATCTGCGTGAAACAAATCCACCACTCCCTTCCTGTGTTCCCACTCAAGTGCTCAAATGATCATCTCAAAGTTGACACTAGTGGCTACACAAGCTATGGGCTCATTTTTGTCATTGCATGCAATGCTTGTTTCCTTCCTTGTCCCTTTTCATGTCCCATTAATGTGCATCCATAAAGAAATTATCTTTTAGATGAGGCTGTACTGTGTTCAAAGAATACAAAGATTTCTTTGGGTTTCCAGAGAAATGACAAAAAAAATTGGCAATAAAGGTGTCATAATGGAATACTATCACTTTTGTGATGGAAACACCTGCACGCTGCATTTGTATTTCAGTCCTCAGAAGAATTGTTTTGTGAGTAGGAGAGATTTTTCCCAGTGTTCTTCTCCTCCTCCTCCTCTTACTTCTCCTCCTCCTCCTCCTCCTCATTCTTCTTCTGCTTCTTCATCATCTTCCTCTTCTTCTTCTTCGTGTGTGTGTGTGTGTGTGTGTGTGTGTGTGCAGCTGAAGACAGAACAATGCCAGGCAAGTGCTCTACTGGTGAGCCACATGCCACTTGAGGAGACAAAGACTGGAAGATATTTAAAATTTGATCCAACATATAAAATGAAAAAGTGGTAGAGCCATTATTAGAATATAAGACTGTTCCTCTGCGAGCACAGAGATTTTCTCCCTCACACTGTGTACTAACACAGTTAGCAGTGTTGACTGCATTGTCTTCAATCGTGGGCAAAACTGAGATGCAACTGGGTCCTGTGTTTCTGCCTCTCCTCACCAGCCTGGACAGCCTTTGGTGGACAGAGCCTGCATAGTTGGTTTTGGATTCTACATGCTTACTTAAGTCCAGTCCTCAAGTTTATGCCTGGTACATGGGAAATGCTACAAGTCATAACTCGAATGAATAAAACAATCTTTCTTCACCATTCGTCCTACTCCCTCTGCTTCTGTAGGAGCAAATTCTGCTTCATAAGGACCATGCTATTCACATAAAGATCTCATTTTCATACTGTGTTTTGTTTTTCATTTACCAAGTTCCTAGGGCTTGTCTGAAAAAGAAAATATCGAATTAAAAATTATCCAGATTATCTTACTGTTTTTCTCTCTCAGGAGGCTACAGGCTAAATTAGCACCCCCTAGTGTCAGGGTAAGACAACACTTCGTTAACAATAGTTACATTTCGGATTTGTTTGTACATTTCAAAGACACACGCAAACGGGTATTAACTTCCCAAGATGTGTAGAAGTAGAACTCCTCAGAGTAATAGGAAACGTTTTCTTTCTTACAATGCTAACATATCATTGAACATTGTTACAACAACACTATCCCAGTACTTTTTTTCACAGTGAACTGCTTCCAAGGCCATGTAATGTAGAAAGGACTGGGAAAATACTAACCACCTTAAATATAAAAGCAAGCTTCACAATTTTGCCAAACAGCAAATCAGAAACAGAAAGGAACTCTGTTAAATATAGATCCAATACCCCAACTCAGATTGAAATACTCATTATAACCACGAACCAGGATGTAATCATGATCATACATGTTCCAGGTACATGTTTTGGAGATCCTCAGGTAAGCAACACTAAGACAAAAGCTAAGCTTTACAAAGGCCTAAAGTAAGCAATCAGCAAAGCGATATAAGCATGATCACTCTGGGAATGCTTCAAATTAAAGATGCGCCAACTGTACAACTGTATAAAATGTAGAGAAAGGAATTACAGAGCTGTCCCAGTGTGGTTTGGAGACAGTGACCACATGAAAATAAAGCCCGACTTCGAAACATATGTCGGCATGGTAGTGCATCAATTTTTTAAAATTCATTGATAATAAATTCAGAAGATACCATACCCTAAGAAGAGGATCTTTTGTATCAGACTGGCTTATTTTGCAAAACACGAATTTTAAGAATCATCACAATATCTATCGTCAACATTGTTTTTGGGAAAGGTAGCTTACATGGCTGAGGTTCAAAGCCAGCCCAAACCAGAAGCAACCTTAGTTCACAGAACATTAATGAAGTTTCTTCCAAAAACAACCTCAAAGGAATCTATTCATAGCAAATTTGGTTTTCATCAGCAAGGCAAAGCTTCAAGGAAGGAAAGTTTGGGCCTTGAACTTAATTCACCCTATTCCCCTTCATCCTGGGAAAGGATACTTGCATCCAAATGAACAAACTCACAAATGTAGGTAACCCATCATTTCAGGAATGGAAAAATGACACGAATGATACCGGGCACTTCAGAAGTTGGTTGAAACCCACCCAGGAGAAAGGAAGCTCCTGAGGGGCAAGAGATTATCTTAGTTATTGTATAAATTAGATAAAAACCTAGCCCACCCAATTATATCCCGCAGTGATAAATGTTATCAACTTCAATAGTGTCTCTCTCTGAGAATATAACACTGCATTGTTACGGAGGCATTTTCACACACATTAATCTTCTTTGACCCCTCAGCAACCCTGTTGAACTCGGCAAAAAGGAAATTAAGTCTCCAGGAGATTAAGCAATTCATGCAAGGTCGAATATGGAAGGAATATGCTGACACGAAAACGCAGATTTTCTCTTCTTTTCCTTCGAGACAATTTCCTCTACTTCTCACTTCCGACCATGGTTATGAGCCAAACGCCAACATAAAATTATTCAGAACCAGCAACTTGCAATTTAATACAATGTTGGGAGATACTAAAGTGCTATTAGTTTAAATCTAAATGTTTCTTTCATCGTGGTGTATTTTTTTATTCTTTTAATTAAAAAAATACCCAAATTGGATAGCATGGGGTGGATTTATGAAGAACGAAACTTCTAAGCCATATCTGGAGAATTCTATATCTATGTAAGAAATTGTAAAATAAATGTTCATCATTAACTCTACCTAATCTTGGGTGGTGGCCCTTAGCTTCGCTGTGGCTCCAGTTATCCAGTCAGAGGCTAGGTTATTAGGGATTTCTTGTATTAATTTATAGGAGGAGTGGGGAGGAATGAATAAAATTATGACATTTGGAAAATGTAAGGGCTGGGGCATGCTAGGAAACGCGTGAACATATCTTTAGTTTCCTGGAAGCTTTATACAAATTATTTTTTGAACCTTTCCTGTCCTATCTTGTATATGGGATAAGTATTAAAATTCCCAGCGTTATTTCATTTCTCTAAGTATTTGAGTCCAAGTTTGGGAGCAAAATGGGAGAAGAAACCATCCCAGAGGCGGTTCTGAGATTGGATTCTTGTGAAAGTGACACCACTAGGCAGCTGGGGCTAAGAGTGACACCAGCATGTGAACCTATTTCAGGACAGACATGCGTCTAATGTTTTCCATTCAGCCACACAACCTCTGTGGACTTCGGTGGACAATAAACTCTATTTGTGTACTGATTTCAGGAACCACCATCTTTAAACTTTTTTTTAAGAAGGTGCTTTCAGTGTTTTAGGGCTCAATCCTATCTAAGAACTTGGGGATCTGACGGTTTTTCCCCCATGTTTCAATGCAAAGGCACACAGGTTCTTCCAAGGGTCCTATGGGATGCCTGGATCTTGAAAGTTCCGAGGAGGACCAAGTACAACAATGTGATCTGTGAGCTGAACAGAAGACCTCTTCCCAGGTCCTACACACGCTTTAAAAATCCATTTGGTAAGAAAGTGAGAAAAAAAGGAAAAAAAAAATCCCTGCTGAGTCAATTCTAATGAACACCTAGTGTTTGGCAGCTCCAGAGATTTATTTTTGTGAAGGCTTCCAAAAACTGGCTGGCGTCTTTAACGACTAGGTTGCCAGAGGAAGTATGTTCTTCTTACGTATTATCAGAATAACTGACCAGTGTTTGAGAATTGTGAATTTGGCTTTTGGCTTCTCCTATTATATAGGGGATATTTTCTTTGACCTTTCCTTATTACACATCACTAACAATGACACTGTTTTGTTCGAGTAGCTCAGGACTCACGGCACTGCACTCTTCAGCAGAAATACATCCCACATTAAATTAAGTTAGAGGTGGCATTTGAAAAATAAATAAATAACGGAGTTCCAATTCAGTGCAAACAGTACAGGAGGCCAGTAAGTGGGAAGCCTGAAAGAGAAGGACTTCTTTTAGAAAGATGTTTTACAGGACTTTTTCTGCATCATTAACTCTTCTGGAATCCTGAACATAACATGATGAATTTCCCTAAAAAGTAGCTACTGTTTAATTTTGAATCACTTCAAAGAGCCAGAGTAGAAGGAATCAAAGAAAACTGAAAGACCAGTTAGATGCAAAATTTGCCAAGGTGTGTGTGTGTGTGTGTGTGGGCGGGGGGGTAAAAATTAAAAAAAGAAGAAACATAAAAGTTCTAACAGATTTTGACCATGTACTCAAAATACCAGTGATTATTTTGTTAATACAGTGTTTTATTGTTTCGTTTGCCTGAAGTAAGTCTCTGTATTCATCAGAACACAGGATATTTTTATTACAAAATTTGTGTCGTAGTCCTTCAAAAAGGAATACGCTTAAAACGTTGAAAAGAGTCTCTGTGTGCAATGATTTGAGGGTGTGTGTGTGTGTGTGTATTGGTTTTTCTATAAACAGATACCTAATTGGAGGTCATTTATTGGCGAAACGAGTAACAACATACTTCTATCCCCAGCATGTACTTTAAGAAGCAAATATGATTTCACAAAAGTTAGGAACATGAAGGGGAAGAAATGCAAAAAAGTTGGCCAAGGTAAAAAAAAAATGGTTGTTTAACCTCAATAATAACCATAATTGGTCCTTAAAAATGTTATTTTTGCATACAACTTGCCCAAGGGAACAGAAAGAAAACCTCCTAAAAATTCCATATCCCCAAATACCACTACATCAAAAAACCATCTGGAAAATGTCAGATAATGGTATCCACCCACCTAAAACATTCAGTAAACTTTGTCTTCAATTAACATGTAGAACAGTCAACCAACACTGAAATTTGTATCTGAAAACTCTCAGAAAACAAACCAGGATTAGGAATCAGATTTTAAAAGTCTCCTTAAAAGGACCATCTGCTTATAAATATGCTTCTCACACTGCACCTCTCCCTTGATCTGTACCATAAGTTCGCAGAAGAAGCCGAGCGAAATTTAAAGACATACACACAGCTACTCTGAAATCTAGTTACCACACATATATTCTGGGCTGGTCTCAAGTTTCTCTTGTTATGTAAGCACTTAGGGACAATAAAATTTCACTTCCATTCAGCAGCCTTGTGAGCTCCAAAACAAC
Organism: Ctenodactylus gundi; assembly: GCA_004027205.1. Classification (NCBI taxonomy): domain Eukaryota; kingdom Metazoa; phylum Chordata; class Mammalia; order Rodentia; family Ctenodactylidae; genus Ctenodactylus; species Ctenodactylus gundi. The sequence goes on from PVKB01000430.1 coordinate 433,704, forward strand.
AGCCTACCCAACTGCGTGACCCTTTTTACTGGCAGTGGAGTTTTATTTGTGTTGATCCCATTTCGGGTGCAATAGAGTGCAACCACTCATTGGGTTGGCTTAGCTCATCCCATTTCTGTTACTCATATGAAATATCATTACCCACACTGAACACTGTATTAGGAAAATCAACTTAGAAAAATGGAACAGAAAGAACTAGGGAACTGACGGGGCCTCCCCCACCCCCAACCCATATAGTCTGCACGCTGCTGAGAAAGGAGAACAATGACTGTTCACTTCTTGCAGATAGAGGTCACTAATGGACTGAATTTGAATCACTATGACAGAAACCACGAAATTATTAAAGCAATCTAGTTCAAAAATGAACTCAAATTAGAATTAAAGCAAAGATATCGAAAAGATGATTATCCAGAAAGGCGTGACCCAAATGGAAATAATATCCCACCATGATACCCTTTCTTGAGTCTTCTAAACAGAAAGCCAAACTAAAAGTCACTTGGCACTCTTGGAATTTCAGACACTGCCAGTCTTAAAAGCAGCCATTCTTCCTTGCAAAATACAGAGCTGAAGAGTCGAAGGAGATGAGATTCTCTGTGTGTCTCTATAGACTAAGGCTTCTGGACTTGGACCTACTAGTGCCTTTCTAGAAACCACAACTTCCAACTGGGAAAATATATGATTTCTTAAGGGAGCTATGTCTAAATCCTAAATCAACCTCTCCAGCAGGCCCAGAATATAAATGTAACCGGGCATCAGAGAAGGCTCAAATTAGATCCAGCCGGTTTCTGGTCAAAGTCAAAATCGGATAAGATCACATCATCTGAAAGTTAGCATACAGGAAAAGCCATGGCTGCCTTGGGGACCCCAGGGTCGCCCAGCATGGTGTCATTTGGGAATCTACTTTCTTTGGTTAAAAACATCCTCTGGAATTTCTAAAATTGCAATGAAACTACCTAAGTGTCAAAATGTGGCCATTAAAATGTGTGTGTCTTCACACACATTTGCAAACACACACGCGCTCGTGTGCACGCGCACACACACAATTAGCCTCCTTTCCTTGTTAGGGTTGTAAGAGGTTCTACTACAGTACAGCTCGTCCGGTTCTTCTTACTCATCCATGTACCTACTGGCAGAGACATAGAATAATCTGAAATCTCCTGCCCCAGCCTTCTCCAGTCACAGCGATATGCAAATCGGCATGACAGTATGGTGTTGGGACTGTCATCTGCGATTATTGAAAATCCTTAAACGGTTTAACCCTATCCTGCTCCAGTCTCTTGAGAGAAAGATGAAAAAGAGTTGGATTTTTGGTACTGACAGCACGATATGGAAATAACTAACTTTTCCTAGTATTCACGGTACCCCAAAATTGATTCCCTCCAATAGGACTGTCTGCTGATCCCACGTATTGGTACACATTGCTCAATGATTTAAAAAAATAAAACGATTCAGCTCCAGCGTTTCCCATACTGACCTAAAATTTTTACATTCACACCGCAACCACCAAGCACATCCCTGGATAAACGCCAGCCTGCATTCTGTTTACCTCAAAGGTGCTGGAGATCCTTTCATGGGAGATTTAATAAGGTCACACCAGTTAAATCCGCAGCCAATCTGGGTCCTGATACGGAAGCTAGCCTTCATATTAGCTTTTGCCTGGGAGAAGTTAGGCATAATAAATTTAGCAATAAGCCCAGGAGCCAGGGGACGTGCTCCAAAGCTCCGTGAGACCCTGTGTGATTAAAGGGCCTCCTAGTCGTCCGGGGAGCAATAGCTCCCATTTAGAAGAGACTTTGCACAGCAAATGCAGCACGAAAAGAAAGAAGCTAATCATCATCTTGCACTCCTGCACGAGCATTTGCACGGATCTGTGCCTTGCGCTTACCTGATTAGCTCACTGTAGGTTCACAAAGAGCCTCCCTCCGTTAAAATTAAGCAAAAGCTCCGAGAGGCTGTTTTCCATTCATAGTAGAAGGCACGACGAGCTTCCAGCTGCATTCTTAACGATCATCCTACGAAGACCTCAAGTACCAAGCTGCGTCGAAACTCAAAACTCTGCGGGGCTGAGCGGGGCACCAGGGAGTTGGGGCTGGAATCTTTTCGCTCTAGGAGCGAGAAGCAGCTCTTTTCTTAGCCTAAACGAGGCTGCTGTTCAAAACATGTCTACTGGTGCCCCAGCACCAGTGCACTGACGAGGCCACACACATCACGGGCACCAGTGTGCATCAGACCCGGGGGGGGGGGGGGGGGGGTAGGCCTCCCGGTAACACCGCTAACCCTCTACACCCCCCACGCACGCACACACACACACACACACACACACACACACACACACTCTGTCACACAGCACCGATCAAGATTTGAAGTTCACACGACCGATGACTAGGGTTTCATCTCCCCCCTCAGTGAAAATGTGACTTCTAAAGTTCCCATTTTACGATGCCGGGAGGGGAATGGGGGAAGGACTCCGGAGATGTCAAAGGGGGTAAAGACATATGTCACCTTTTGCTGGCAGTTGTCACACCCCTCCCCGTCTCTGCTGTCCAGAGACCGCCAACCAAACAGGCTCCTGAGAAGGGACCCAGATTTTTTTTTTTTTTTTTTTTTTTTTTTTTTTACACCTAACTAAGAGTTAGCGAGGCAGACAGAGCTGATGAGTGAAACGCATCACTCCCTCGCCTGCACCGAGGCAAGGTTTACAGCCCCGGACTCCGCCTTCCAAAAATCCCCGGGGCAGACCAAGATGGGGCCCCCGCTGGGGCTAAGGATTCCCACCCACTCCCGCAGGGGCTTCGCCTCCCCGCGCACCGCCGATCGGGCGCAGGGCAGGAGCAGCGCGGGCCCTTCTGCCGTTTCTGAAGGTCCGCCGGCGCTCGGCGGCACCGCCGGGGTCTTGGACTCTCGGGCGAGCCTGGGGGGCTGTGGCGAAGACCCAGGGAGACCGCAGGGCCGGCCGAGGGGCGGGAGGGGGAGGCCGGGGCGCGCGTTACCTGCCAAGGCTCTCCAGGTCTCCTTTCAGCCCCGGTGGTAATCCCGCTCGGCGCTGCGCCGACGCCTAGATCCAAACTTTTGCTGGGTCCTCCGGGTGGAGACGTCGGCGGCCGCTGGAGCCGAGCCCGGTGGCCCGCCGGGTCTGGGCGCGGGGACGCGGAGGCCGGAGCTTCAGGGCGGCTCGCGCCTCCCCGCAGCCCGTGGGCGCCCGGGCGACCCGCTCGCCTGGCTCGCTGTCGGCTGCGTCCCCTACGGAGCTGCGGCATCGTCTCTCCCCGTCCTCCGCCCCCGCCGCCTCCGGGGCTCGGGCATGCCACTTTCTCTCCGCCCGGGCCGCCCCGGCTGCGGTGTCCACACTCTTCCTCCGCCTCCCGCTCCTCTCCGCCGCGGCAGAGTCCACGAAGCCCCAGAAAGAAGTGGGGCGAGCGGGAAAGGCGGGAGAAAGCGCCCCGCGGCTCGCGGGCGTGTCGGAGCCGGGAGACCCCGGGGTCTGCGGGAGAGCGAGGCGGGCGCGCGCGCGGACCCGGAGGAGCCGGGAGTGGGGCGCCGCGGGGGCGGGCGCGGGGCGCAGCCCGTGGGCACCGGGCTGGAGGCTGCGCCTGGCACACTGCTGCCGCTGCCGGGGGCGGCTCGGCTAATGTAGGCGCGCGGGCCGCCGCCCCGCCCCTCGGACACCCCCGGGAGATGTTTACAGTGGCGAGTTCGCCCGCGCGGCCCGCTCCCTCTGTCCTCGGCGCTCCGGCGCGCTCCGCTCCTGCCGCCCCTTTCCTCCCTCCCTTCCGCCCTCCCTCGCGAGTCCCGCCCACTTTTCTGGTTTAAAGAATGCCTGGGAGGGGCGGCTGCTAGCCTAAGCTTTCCAGGAGGCGAAGTCAGAGGCGCTTTTAACCCTGTCGTCCCTGGACAGAGTTCCCGAGCGCCGGGACTACCCAGCGAGTGCCACCTTGACCCCGCTCTCGGCGCGGCCCCGGCTCTCTCGGGCCCCAGCTCTTAGGAATCAGGCCGCCATCTGAACCGCGGCGGGCGATTTCCCCCCGTGTCCGTCTCGCGTTGTACTTTCTGTCAAGAGGATCAATGACAGGTTCTGGGAAATGATTGGAAAGTGAGATTAGAGGTTAAAAATCTAGCAAGGCTCTCAACCAAAATGGCGTTATTTCCAACGCGGACAACCTTGATGGCGCGCCCCACCCCCACTGTCCCCCCAGGTTCCTTCGTCCGGGACCTTTAAAAAAATAATAATCAAAAAAAGAACTTCAATTAGGCAAATCATCCAGACTTTGAGTTGAGCATTTTAAACACCTCCATCTTCCCCCCGCCCCCATCAACCTAGCAAATGCGGGAGAAAGAACGTTGTTAAATTTCCCTGCCGATTGCAACAGACAATCAATGATTTCTGTCCCTAAGATGTGAATGGGAAAGCGGCCGGGCCGCTGCCGAAGCCCGGGGTGCCCAGAGACGGCGTTTCCGCCCCGCGGCTTCTTTGCAAAGATGAAGGGCAAGCTAAGAAAACCTGGGGCTCTGCCTGTTTCGGGGGCGGGGGGGGGGGGGGTAGTATCTGGTTCGCGCCGCCTTTCCTGGCTGCACCTCCAGCCTCCTGTAACTTGCAGTCGTGTTTTAACAAGTCCGGAGAGAGGCCGAGTCTGAACAGAAGAGGGAGAGCGAGCCCACGCCAAGAGCCCGGCCACGCGGAGACGCGCTCAGCGTAACCCGCGAGTTTGGAACTCGCCCTGGCCCAACCCCCTCCCCGGGGTCCGCCTGGCTCGGAGGGCGACCCGATCGGTCCCGGGCGGTGCCCACGCCCTGCATTGGAGGGTTTCCGGAGCCCCCCCACCCCCGCCGCCCCCGCGATCGCGTCCTCAGTTCAAAGCCTAAGTCACTTGGAACCACTTCCCGGACTGTTTTTGTGTCCTGCGCGTCGCTGTTGTGTCTCGTGCCTTCATGAAATCGAGCGCCCGAGTCGTATTAAGACCTGTCTCTCGAGCCACGCACGGATCCACCCGGACGCGCGCGCCGGCACACGCGCGCTCGCGCTCGAGTTCACGAGCGGCGGCCTTGGTTCCAGTTGCGTTGGGCAAAGGTGACTAGAGACGCAGTGATTTACGCATCCGACTTCCCCCCAAACTGAGTGTAACCGTAAAATATCCGGGGGAGGAGGGGGCGCGCACGGGGGCGCTGACCCTCGGGGAACAGACGCAGCGAGTGCCATCTTGCTGACAGGCTCTAGGAGCACAGCGCCAGCGGTGGGCTCAGCCTTCACCAGCAAGTGCCGCCCGCCGGCGCCCCGCACGACTTCGGAGTTTTCCGGGCGTCAAGTGTGGGTGTAGGTCAGCCCAGTGGACCCCCGTCCCCCGCTCTTCCCCCGATCGGTGGCCGAACCTCAACTTGGCACTCTGGTCTTGTGCTTGATTGCTAAAGAGCACTGGGTGACCCTGCCGCTGCTGCCCCTCAGGGGCGAGCCCTGTGGGAGTCAGCGCGGAGGAAGGATCGCTCCCGGGCGCTCAGAGCCCCGCTGGACGCGGTGGCGACTGGCTGGGCCCCTCTGGCCTTCGCCCAGTTCCCGCGGTCAGCGCCTGGGGGCGTCCCCGACGCTTCCCTCGGTCCCACGCCCGCGGTGCAGGGGACGCAAGCTGAGTTCAGCTCCCGCGCGCTCGCCAGCCCCCATCCCCCGAGGGCCGGAGGACCTGCAGGGCTGGAGAGGAGCTTTGGCTTTGGAGAAGGGACCACTCTCTCCCAGCTGGAAGGATAAATAATTAGTATTCGGTGCGTCTTTGCAGCTGTTAATCTCTCCTGGATTGCGAGCAGGGGCCCGGCTAGGGACTTGAGGTACCATCACTTGATCCTAATGCTGGCGCTGTTAACAGCGGATGAGCAGGGGTGGTGTTACTCGGGGAAATTCGGAGATTTATTCTGGGAAAGTCAGCGGCTTGACTCCGGCTAGTTTAGGAGCTTTAGAACCCCCACCCCTGCCCCTCCCCCCGTAGGATCCACTCTTCTAGCAGGCAAGCAAATTTGCGTTTGGACTCACAGCTCAGTTGCAAAACTCCTTAGACAAGGTGGATTCGACGACCAGGTACAATTCCCTACAGTCGGAGCACAGCTCAAGGAGTCTATTCTGTTTCGAGTAAGAAACCAATCCTTCAACATTTCCACCCGAAGGACCACCCCAGACTGGCTCAAATCCACCCCCAAAGAAATAGAGCGCTGCCCTGGTGACAAAGGCTAGATCGATGACTGGAAACTTCACCTGGCACCGCAGCCCTTTTTTACCTGGTGGCCGCCGGCTCCTCGCAAGGGGCTCATCCGAATCCGGCAGGGTCCGGTAGGTGGAAAGGGAAGAAGCTGGCCGAGCAGCAACGGGGCTCCCGGGGCATGGTATTATTTTAGGGGTCGCTGCCGAGGTCCCTCCTACCCATCGCTGAGAACTGTCACCTTGGTCCTGCGGCTCTGTGGACAAGGCGGTGGGCGCGGAGATACCGCCTCGTCGCTGCTGGACGCGCGGTGCGGGGCGCCCGAGTGGCGGGAGTGCTCAGCGCCTCGGCGGGAGACGGCGCGCGCCGGCGTGATCGCCGAGCGATCGTTCCCCCGCGGTGACGACGGATGGTACCGGACTCGCAAGTGAAGGCGACAGGTTTCCAACGTGCAACTAGCTAGGAGGCGCCGGGGCTGAGAGCGGGTGCACCGCGTCCCCTCCCCCTCCTCTCCCCCCTACTCGGGAGGGAACCGACTTAACCCTGTGCGCGCCCGCCGGTCCCCCGGGAAGCTGGAATCCGCTCGGGAACCGCAGGCGGCTCCCGCGGCCGGAGCCGTGCTCACGTGCGTCTCCAGTGGGCGTGTCTGCGTCTCGGGGCACTCGCGTGGCACGGCGCCAAGGCCAGGCTGCCAGCGCCAGACTCGGGGACGGGAAGGAGACGGACCAGACCCCGTCCTCGGAATCTTTTTCCTTTTTTTTTGTCCCTCCAGTTACAGGATTTATGGGAGTTGCCAGCAAAGTTGGGTTTATCCCATTACCTCTCTATCCCTTGTCCCTTTGAGAATTTCCTTTCCCCGCTGCGTTCTGGAAGCTTGAAACTCTTGGCCGGTTCTCCTCCTAGCTTGTTACTGTACTGCGCGGGCGAGACGAATAGCGGGGGCAGTCTCCCACTCGCGCCAAACGTAAACGAGGCGACGAGAAACACTGCCCCCCCACCCCCCGCACCCTCCCGTCCCCTGCCGGTGCCAGCCTAAGGACGCGTGGCGAAGGCCAGATCAACTAGGGGAGGCGCCGGGCAGTGGGAAGGAGGGGGCGAAGGGGGTTAACGTGTGAATGTAGGGCGAGGACGCAGGGAGCGGGGACGGAGACCAGCTTTAGGATGAGACGAACACGGAACACAGACACGGCGATGCAAAACTAATGCTAACAGCTAAGCCCCGACGTTGACGTTGCAACTGCAGGGCGCCCGTCCGAGAGCTTAGATTTTGATTGACAGTATCCCATATCCCCACCACCACCACCACCGCCACCAAGCTCCTTTGAAAGGGGTTATACAAAGCGTGCGTCTCTGCCACCCGTTTAGTAAACAGCTTTGACGACGTGTTCTGGACTCCCAAAAAGTTAACGGGAATCCGTGGCGAGTCAGCTCGCGAACGCAGACGGGAAATTTCCCTAGAGGAACTGTCCGTGCCACGCTGCGCTGTCACGCTCACGAGCCAATGAGCCACGACTTTGCCCCGATTCGCATCCGAGCGTCATCTTCCTTTCGCATTCTGACCTGTAAAAAAAAAAAAAAAAATGGTTCAGGGAACGTGCGGGTCTTGCTCAAAATGAGATATTTTAGAAGAGGAAAAATGTGTCATTCCACCGGGTGGATGTTCTGATTTCTCTCGGAAATGTGCCCAAGCTGGTGGGAATCTTCCTAGCCGCTTCAGATGTCTCTCTGAGCCCTGCCAGCCCAGACAGGCAGCCGAGCTGTTCCACCCAGCTTCGCAGCATTCCGTTGTAAATCCTTCTTGCTTACCAAGGTGGCAGCAGAGCACAGGAAAGAGCCCCAGCCGCAGAGTCTGCGGGGAAGGCCGCGCCGCAGGACAATTCCTCCTCTGTCTGGTTTTCGGCATCCTTGTGCTTGTGCCTAAGTGGGCGTGAGTCTGCGAGAGGCGCTTCCTTTGACACCCCGGTCTGTGACGGAAGGACAATGACTTCATCTTTAAGACACATTTGGTTTCATGGAACCTGTACGGGTTTAGCTTTCTGATTTACACTGATGGAACTGTGAATGAGTTGGAAAAGGGGGAGGGGAGCTGGTGACCCCACGTATAAAACGGGCTCAGTGATCCGACGTTTCTAATCCAGAGGAAAAAGATGAGTCTATTCTCTCGATTAAAGGACATTTCAAGGAGTGATTGTAACCAGGACACCCCACCCCATAAAGATATTAAATAGGAAAAAATCACACCAAATATATGAAGAGCATTCTTGAAATATTTATCTGAAGGACCTATATGAGTCCGTCAGCTTTAAGAATGGGTGATGATGTGGGTCAGAGAAAGTAACGGAACAGGAAATGTTGCCCAAGGGCTCTGAAATCTGATAATTTCGCAGACTCAGACATCTGACAATTAGGTCCTTTTCTATTAAGAAAGTGGCACTAATCAGGAAGTGGGCAGAAGAGAAACATGAAACAAACCTGGGCCTAGTGAATGACACAGACGACAGGCTCATTAGTTATGCTGAAGACTTCAGTCCCCAAGAACATGCTCAGCCTTCGTTTTTTCGTTGGTAAAATGGACATGCGATGTCTCAGTCCTACCGGCCTAATCACACTGTCCCATCTAGCAAGGTATGGTGGCGCACACTTACAACCCCGGCACTCTGAAGACTGAGACAGGAGGATAACTTCATGGTGAATTCAAGGTCAGCCTGGACTACAAAGCAAAACCCTCTCTCAAAAATAATGGAAGAAATCGACAAAAGTGTTGGATCATCATGAGTCAGCACAGGTGAAAGTGCTTTAAAAATTCGACTTATTATTGTTAATGATTTGATTATGACATCACATAATCCCAGCATTCAGATGCAAATTGCATCAAGTTGACTTCTAGTCCTTGTCAGTTTTCCTAGTGTTGTCATCCTACAATACCCAGGAATAGGTACCAAAACTAAGAAACCAACATTGTTGCCTGCTATCAACTAAGTTCCAGACTTACTTGAAAAAGTTGCATCTTTTTTTCATTGACATCCTTCTGTTTGAGGACCCTGTCAGATGCCCTTTAGTGGTAAAACTCCTGTGTTCTATGACAGTTCCTCAGTCTTTTCTAATTTTTTTTTTGGTGACTTCAGCTTTTTGAAAAGTAATGTTCAATTATTTCATTGAATGTTTCTCTGTTTGCATTTGTCTCAGGGTTTCTCATGCTTAGATTATACTTATGGCTCTTCAGAAAACAATCAAAATGAACAAGCAAACAAACAGAAAATTCCGGTCATGAAGTGCTTCATTCTGCACAACCAGTCAAGGGTCACCGGTAACCTTGCCGTTGGCAATGATATTCTGACCCAGGTTTCTCTGTTATAAAATTAGTCTCCAATTTCATACTCTGTCCTTTTGAAATGATTCACTCAACCCAGCCTTTTCTCAAGGATTATGATTTCTAAATGAGCGCAATAAACTTTTAGCATCACTTGAAAGATACCAAGTATGGAATTCATTCAGGAAGAATCTCTTGGAGAATTTTTCCTATGTAGCGTTTGGGAAAGTTTTTTGCCTACCTATTTAGAAACAATGTTCATGATGTACTCTGTCTCATTATGATGAAACAATTTTCAACTACTCATTGTCTTACGATTCCCAAGGCCAGTCGTCTCTCTGCAAAAAATGACATCCATCACGTTTTCTCCTCCTCTCTAGTTCTCATTTATTCATCAGTACATTGGTCGTTTTATTCGCCCATACAGTGTAACTCACTGTCCACATCTTCGTCATTCAAACAGACTCCAGTATCTCAAAGAATTAAGTAAGCTTCACTTTTCACTTCTTCCAGTTTCTAATATGTTTCACTTGATAGGTGCTCAAAACACACTCATTAATTCCCGATATCAATTTCTCTGACATACAAAGATAAACACATTTCCCCCCCTAAGGTAAGGACCATTGTAAGGAAATCCATGGCCTTTCTTTCATAAATAGAAAATCAATGACTTAACTTCAGGGGTGTGGCTTAGCTCACATGAATCTATGGCAGAAATTCATATCCTTCCCATTTGGAAATACCATCATACAGTAGATGGTTCATTCATTCACCCAGAAAACATATGTAGGGAAAAAAAAAGCATATTGTAAGCCTTTGATGAATAGATGTTGTCCCAATTCTGTCAAAATTTTCAGTGTAGTGGAAACGCAGAGAAATACTTGTACGTTTCTTGCAGAAATACAAGTTTGCATGGGCAAAGTGCTCTAGTGCCCTGATACAGATTTCCCCTAGAGAAAAGACAGCTTCATTAAATCATGATGATGTTTCTGTGTCAATGTATTGGTTTTACAAAGGCCTTTGTGGCATTATCATTGTTATTACTTACATTCAGCTTTTTGCATGTAGCAGCCCCAGCTACTGAAATTTCTTGTCTCCTGGAAAACCCTTTAGGCCAAGTATTGGAAAATTGGTATGTAAACAATTGCTTGAATCTCCATTTCCTCCAGCTTCGGCTCCTTTCCCTCTCCATGTAGGTTACAAGATGATTATGCGTGAACAAAAACAGAAGGTACATACTGACAGGAAACAAAAGCACGTTAAACCGTGGAGATTTCCTCTTACATAAACCTGCCTTTTGCTAAGCAGTTACCCTCTGTTCCAAAGGGAAGCTGGCAAAAAGTGGAGGCAAACATTCTCCAACCGTACTGGGAGGAATAACTGAGGAAAATACCTCTTTAAAAAGGGTATTAGAAAAGAGATGAAAGATCTACCCAGGGACTTGTTCAATCCTAGATGCTGCCATTATAGAAAATGTTACAGAGCATTCTATATCTAAGTATAATTGTGAAGAAGCGAAGTGACATTTTAATCTGAGAAAGCACATTTAATTGAATGTGTAAATAAAATTTTGAATTAAAATGGACAGATTTGTTCCCCCTGCACATTGAGCTACTCCAAAAATAAAATTATATTCCTTAGAAAGGCAGAGACAGTTTTTGAGACATGCTTTTATTATTCCTCAAGCCCTGCGTAATTACAAAGGCCTCTGAATGAGGATTCCTAACCTCCTCAACTTTTCTCACTTTATCGGGAACTCAATGACTCTATGCCTCAGTCTCTCTCCCATAAAATAAGAAAATTGAAGCCAAGCCTATTATCCAGAGTGCATATATTAAGATTAAAGAACAAAGTAACAATCATCTGTCCTTCTTTACATAATTATCTTATTTCAGCAAATTTAACACAAGGTATGTTTTACTCTGCATAACCTTAAGTCACTCTTTGGGACATGTGTTGCTATTTCTTGTTTTGCTGGTAACTTTTGGAGTCTCAAAGATACAGAATTGCTTTGTTCATACAAAGTCACACTGCACAACACCTTCAGACACCGTCTTCTGCTACTAACTTTGACCTTCTCTAGAAAAACTTTCTCAACCCAGGGAATTTTGAGCTTATTTTTGAGTATATCATCTAAATATCAGATAAATTGCTCATCTAATTTTCTTTTCAGAGTTTTTCTTCTTAGTTAATAGAAGGAACTGCAAAGTCACCCCCCCCCTTAGTTCTTTTATATTGCAACTTCACTTGTTTCTTAAATTATTTCAGCACTTGAGTTTCCCCGAGTTAGTCGTCTTACTTCCTTATTCAACTAGAACAATTTGGCTTTTGTGTTCTCCCTTTATTCACTTAAATCATTTCTGAGAAATAAAATTAACAGTAAACCTTGATAAGAAAAACTGTTAAAGAAACAGTTTCTCACGGATGGTGCCTTCGTCTTTGTGTGTTCACTTCGAAACTTTCCTTGATTATAACATAGTGTGGTAGGCTGGAATGTCATTTGCCATGGATGTAAGTTATTGATGTATGATATTTGCTCTGTATCAGTGGCATGGAAACAGAAGTTAAGATCTCTTTCCTGGACACTGCAGAGACTTTTGTTAGTTCACAAAAGTCGAGGATGTTTTTCCCTGAAAAATTCATTCAGGCTTTGATTTTTAAAATAATTCCTATTTTCCCTAGTAATTAGAAAGTGTCTCAAGCAATATCAAGAAATAGAAAGTTATGGTTTTGGATTAATTGTTTATTTTTCTTTCTAGAGATCCTGCTGTGCTTTCTTCTTGACATCTCCCTTTCCCTTTGATGGTTCATTAATAGCATGATGTTAAAATCCTTTTTTAAGTGCAGGAGTTACAAAATATGGAGCATAGAACAGAATTGCTAAGAAGTTAAGCGGTTGATATTACAAGACCTTCATTGGCAAATTGCTTATCCTTTATGCATTCCTAAGCAAATTACTTTATGTATTAGCTCCCTAACTCACATCTATTTGACAAGGTTGGTTGCAAAAAGTTAAGTAAAACTTTCATATTCAAGTTTACAGAAGTGCTGCACATTACCGGGTGCTGTAGGAGAAAGACTTAGGGAAGAAGAATGAGGATTAACAGTAAGCGTGCACAAGGGTTTGTAACACCGTGAGGAAAAGGCTGAAAAATTGATTGGATGTGTGAGCTGCACATTCTGGGAGGGTAAATTGTATACGGTTGAAAATATACCTAAATAAAATTAGTTTTTAAAAAGCTAAGAAAGATGATGTCAATATCTATGATTTTTCAATCTTGGTGAAAGCCCTTATTGGGTTCCCTTAGAACAGCATTAAATAAGACTTGCATCATCTTAATAGTAGCTAATGAGAAAGAGGGAGTACGTTAGGAATATCACACTAATATACAAACCTAAACCATCTCTCCCGTGGTTCCCTAGTTCATCAAGGCAGGAGGTAAATTTCACTTCGATCGAACCTGTCTATTTGATCTTTACAAATTCAGAAGCAAAGTAAACACAATACAAAGCGATACATTTTCCACTCTATACTCTAAAATAAGAATCCAAAATGGGAGTATATGGTATATACATCAATTCTTCAAAATTAATGCAGCCATGATGCATTACAAACATACATTAATAAAAAAGGCAACATTTAAAAAGACTTGAATCCACAAGGGAAAATAAATTTTCTGACTTTACATTATGCTCTTTGCTCACTCTTCTGACAGGAGATGCCTCTATTTTCATGATCCACGAACATTTGTTTACTCTGGCTCAAAGTAAGATGGTCATTTACAAACAAAAATTTATCTTTGGTGATAGAATTATGCCTTATTTTCACATACCCCTGAAAAGTTTAGTTCACTCAGATCTTCAACAATTGAGTATTTAAAAGAAATCTTTGACTAGTTAGTGCAGTGTGAATATCAATTTGTGGAGTGTCAAGGTTTTGATGTTCTCTAGGAAAATAAGGAAACACCAGACAGATGGGTTAAGAAGAAAATCAGATGTAGTATCAGTTGCCAAAGGGGAGAAAAAAAATAAAGACAACAACTTGTCCATCAAAGAACTCAGATCACAGGTCTTTCTTTGCACCAATGATGACACCTGAAGAGCTACAGGCAACAGGAAAATAAATAAGCCAACCAGCAAAGCTGCTGTTTCACAGTTCCCAGTGTAACGTCTGGAATATCCAAACATGTCACTTTTCTGGGAGGATGGCCTGAAGAAACTTAACAACAGAAAAAGAAAATCCTATAGGAACATGCCATGTCTATCGCATTTGGATAACTTTCACTGTGCTTTGCTGGGTGCTGTTGACAAAAATGTCTGAAGAACACCGTGCCTCTACTTTCAGTGATGTAGAAGGACCCAAGCCAGAGACATGCAGTCCTGAGGCACAGCTGTCGTTGCTCTTGGTTGGAAACCAGTGCTGGTTGTTCAGTTTTTCCCAAACAGAAGTTGTCCACTAAGAGCAGTGTGTGTGTGTGTGTGTGTGTGTGTGTGTGTGTGTGTGTGCGTGCGTGCGCGCGCACGCGCGCGCTCTCCAATGGCCGCCTTACAAGCATGAAGACCTTTTTTTTCTAGCCACAGAGCTGCTTGAAGGAACAAAGAAGGTCAGGTTTGTGACTAGATCAACAGGGTGAACGCTTTTTACAAGTTGTGAGCTCACAACGGACAGAAAAATTTCATTCAGAAAAGTTTGAGATCTACTTAAATGGAAGCAATGAAAAACATAGATATAAATCAATTTTTTTTTCATTTTTCTTCACGTTACTCTTAGGCTTTAGGAAAAAGGTAGAAGCTAGATTTGGAGATACAGAGAAAGTATGCTAATTGGCCAGTTTCTTTTGCTAATGCCTCACGGTATGTGTTCAAATATAAAGCATGTCACAGTCTGCTAATCAGAATCGGACAGAATCCTGGTATTAAATATATCCCTAACCAGGGAGGTATTTTAAAAAGTTACTTAATGTCTTTCTGCCCTAAGTACTCATCTGTTACAAGGTGACAATACTTTCTGGCAAAATTTCATTACATAATTGTTCTGGGTAACATAAAAAGATATAGGCAAAATACTTTTTTAAGAAAGCATTTCACAAAACAAAAGTGTCATTCTCAGTAAAAAATGGAAAGGTCTCCTCTTTAGCCCCTTCGTTTATTTGAAGATGAAAGCCAGGGTAAGTCCTCTAGGAAATGGGTAATTCTGGTTTACATTTCTTACATTATGGGGTGATAAAGGCTGAGGTGTACACATGACAAGTACAAAGTCTTGTGCTTAGGTTAAAGTTTGAAGGGCCTCATTAATCATGCTCTGTTGTGTTGTAGGTTCTGTAAACACTGCAAAAGCATCCAGTACAGGCCTTCTCTCAGTGACATCTTTTCAGCCTAACCCCGGGAAGCCTTTGAGATTTCTTTAAATGACTGGATTTCATTTCAGTCATTAGTTAACCCTGCCTAGTGGGTGACTCTGAATCCCACCAGGCAGAAGTAAGGGGATATGTATTCAAACAGTTCAAACATGGTCTGTCCTCGTCACATAACCATTAAGAACAGTAGGAGGGCTTTCCTTTCTCAGGATAAGTGAAGTTGTTTATGTGAGCCACACAATATTCCACATTTACTTGCTTTGAGAAACTAATGTTATAAAGTTCTAGCTAGGAAGAAAACGCAGGCAGTCCTTCCTGGGGTATGTTAGGTGGGTTGAAAAGAAAAGCATTATTTCCAATTGATTCATATATTCTGTGGCAAAACCTTTTATGAAGGAATTGGTAACTTTGACAAAAATGAGAGAGCAAGCCACCCTTGGTGTGATGGGTCAAAGTATATTTGACATTCATTAGGACTCATCTGTAAAAGATTGTTCCATGTATTTTGCTTAAACTTGGCTTCTAAAACCTCTAACATTCACATGTGTGATTTTTTGATATCTACTTACTTCATCTTTTATTAATATTTTTCTTCCTGGAAATGTTTGAATGCACATTTACCATCAAAATAGAGGGGGTTTTATTATAATAACAAAGATCTTAACAGAGCTAATGCCAACAAGACCTCATAAATAATTGTGTGGGATGTAATTTTTATGCAACATCTATATGAATATTTCAGTACTATCAATTTTATGATTTAACAGAAAAACACATTAAGTCCCAATTTCCAAGTCATTTTGGGATGTCCAGATACTGGACAATAGAATGTAAAAACACCAATTTCCTGACTGTTTTTCTTACCTCGACCCTTTCCATTCACTTCTACTCCACGTAAACTCAGAGTTATAGAGGTTAGAGGAAGGACTAATACGGCGAATGCTGGAGTTAATGTAAGTTTTACCTTTTTATACTACTTAGTACTTTTTTCATATCAAAATAGATTTAATCTAAGCAGTTATTAAAAGCAACAATAACAATGTTAATGCATAGCTAAACAATGATCACGGGTAGAAGTCATTCAGAAGTTGATAATAGGGATGTAAAAATGTCAAGATGTTTATAATAGGCTAAATGGAGGAAAATACTACAGCTATGGAATTATTTCCTGGGCCTCGCAAACCAGACATCATTATTTCTCACATCTATATCATATTAATTATTCAAATTTAGCTTATGTCCCAGTAAAAACTTACACACTTTCTACCACTCTTTGAGATTGCTTATCGATCTCTAAGTATGTTGTTGTATTTGTACTGTGTCAGGTTCAACTTCATCGTGATATGATAGATTTTTCCTTTTTATTTTAAGGTACACATGTAGTATCTACACTTTACTGCTTACATCATGAATTATTTCTGAAGTCCTACTCTATTCTGAGCACCATATTTGGTATTGGCGAATATAACAGCAATAATACTAAGCCTTTAAAGTAGTTTATTGCTGATGATTCAGATAAGTAATTAAAATTTAAGAGGAATTCTGGAAGATTTTAGTTTATGGGAAACACATTGTCCTGTGAAAGAACACAAACAGGAACCTAACAAAGATTTGGGAGCCAGGAGATTTTTCCGCTAAGATCCAGAATATTGTAGTAACTTATCATTCACACTTCAACTGGAATATAAATTCATAAGAAGGGGACAGAGAGGAGTTGGAGGCAGCAACAGGGTCTGCACGTTGAGTTTAGAAAGATGAGCTTTGCGTCATTCATTAAGGAGTCCTTGGTGGTTCGATGAGATATTGGCAAGATCCAATTTGTGCTTTTGCTACTCGACTCTGCCATAGACATTATGAAACCAAACGAGTGTGGTTGTGTTCCAATAAAACTTATTTACAAAAATGATAGAAACTGGAATTGACCCACAAGTCAGAACTTGCAAGATCTAGCTACTGATAAAGTTAACCCTGCAGGTGTTTGATCATTGGTTAGAAGTAAAGGAGAAGAAATTGTCAAGTTTACATTTTAATCAATTGATAGATAGTAGCAGCAAATTACCAACCAGCAACCCTAAGGCACATGTGTTAGTTAATACACCACATAGAATGTTATAGAAAAAGACAATGAACCTATCATGGCTTGAAACTAAAACGAACCCCAAGAGTTTCACATGTTCAGAGATGGGCCTTGTGAAGGGCAATTGGAGTAGAGGGGTGTTGATCTCATAGGGGAATTAATCCATTGAGGAATTCACGGCTGCGTAATTTGTTGAAAAATACAGCTTGATTGGAGGAAGTGGGCTATGCAGGTGTGGCCCCAAAGGGGATGCACTTTTGTTTCAAACCTATTCTTCTTTCTTTGGGTTTCCCATCTCTTTTTACTTCTGTCCCTCACGAAGTCAGAAGCTTTCTATTGCTACGCCGTGTACTATTTCTTCTTTGGAGCCCATCTTGGCCTGAAACCTATGAAACTATGAGTCAAAAGCAATGCTTCTTCCTTTCACCTGTGTGCGTCAGGTATTTTATCCCTGTGGTGAAAATCTTTCTGACCACCAACACAATAACAGAAGCGGTTTTAATTTGGAATACACCTTGAAGTAGCTTCATGAAGAGTTAGATTAAGGATTGTGGAACTGAAATGTGAGCTAGCTATTCTACTGGTGTAAAAAGTGTGACGTTAACTTTACACTTATAAAATGAAGTCCACTTTTAAAACATTGTAGTAAAGAAGAGAATCTTTGAACAATTCTAAATTCTAAAAATAAAAAGTGTTAGGCAGACGCAAACTATTACAACGTAGTAGCATGTAATATTTTGAAACGCTTAACAAAGAGTCGCATCCAAGCTGCAGAAAGACGGGGTAAATATGGCAACGTTTAGAGAAAGGATGTGAGTCACAGGAAGAAAGCCAACCTGAAAACTCAGAGAAACATCAGGGAGGAGGAGCCTGGGAGACATGTCGAGTAAGAGAAAACAATGGTTTGGAGAGCAGATGGTACAATATCTCATTCTTAAGAGATAAGATGAATGAAGAATCTGCCTTTTCTCTTTAAAACATTACAAATACTCTCTCCCCTTTCTTTCCCTTTAGGAGTGTTTTTGTCTGTAATTCATCTCCATTCGAGATTGGGCTTTTGCCAGTTCCCAAGACAGCATCACTACTGCTATCACCTTAAGGCCTAGAATATTTCTTTCTCATTTTCTTCATTGCCCTTTCTGCTTTATCCTTCACGTTCTAGTGAATGTGGAGTCCATGAGGTTATGCCATCATGGGATGCTAAAACGTGGGCACATACTAATTGCTGGGCTGGGCAAGACATTTGGGAGGTGTTGCTTACTGTGAAGAAAGAAAACTCCTCATTTTTGGCACTCTTCCCTCTTTGGCTATCTCAGTTCGATCATCGGAGAGAGAAGATGCAGCATTTACATTCTTGGCAAATGCAACTTGGGAATGCAGGCTTTTATTTATTTATTTTTATTTGGCATCTAATATTCAAAAGCTCCTGCCCATATCCTCACCTCCCACCACTTCACCAATCCCTTTTCTCTGAAAATTTGGTGTCGATATCTTTAGTGTTTGGAAACATTTGGCATGGGAGCCACAGCCAAACAATGGAACATTTCCTTCCCATGTGCATGGAATCATGACAGTGTGTTTCAGGTCTCAAGCACTGCTCCCAGGAACTGTCTAAAATCCTCCATATAAAAGGGTGATAGAAAGGTCAAAAGCCACTGACAGCAGGGTTGATGCCATCTGGTTCTCAGCTCCAACATAACAAGCCCTGAATTCCTCCAGACGTTTGTGTCTAAGGTTCTGGTTTGCTTTTCTCAGAAAGAATGTGTAGGCAGATGGTTGAAATTGTTCATTTAGAACCTTAGGTATGTGCTTGTGTGTGTATGTGTGTGTGTGCATGTATCTGCACACATGCATATGTATGTATATATAAATGTATCCAGATGTGTGTCTATAGATAATAGACATAATATTATATAATATATATACATACACACACACACACACACACACACACACACACACACACACATATATATATATAATTTTTTCAGAGGAAAGAAAATCTAGTGTTCAGAAAATAAAATACAATTTCTCTTTGCTACAAAAATATAGATCGTGTACCTCATTATTATTATGGTCATTTAGATCATCACCATCTTCCAGTGATTTTTCTCCCCTTTACTGTTTGTCATGTGGAAACAGGTGCATAAGTCTAACAATGCATCTTGGAGACTTTTTTTTTGATTATGTGGTTCATTTTAATGAAATAACACATGAGTCAAACAAGAAGGGAACAAAAGAAGGAGAAAAAAGAAAGTAAGGAAATAAAGAAGAAAGAGAAAAAGAAAGAGAGAAAGAAAGAAAAAGAGTAAGTGAGATTTCTATCAAGTATATTGTTATAATCAGGTTGAGACTATCTGAACTTAACCCCAAGGACCCTTGAGGGCAGTTCATTATATTAAAGCGTAAACTATAATTCACTCACATCTTAAATATAATAACAAATAATATCTTGTTCATTTCTAAAATGCTAAAGATGTATATATAACATTGTTTTATTGTCTCAAGTTTTACTAATATATTTAATTAATGTAAATTAATACACATTAATCCTAATTTCATTTTCATCTGGCTAAATGTCTGCATACAGTAGGCAAATTTCCATATCTCTTTATTACATTCAGTAAAACACTGAAAGGTAATATTTACAATTTGTTCTAAAAACTTACTGCTTTGGCTGAAACAACACCAGTGAAGGTGATCAAGATTGTAACTCTTCAAACTTTCATAACCACAGTGCATAGAGTACAGTTTAGAAAATTCAAAACACAAAATCAAGGCTTTAAAAGAAAGTTCTAAAAGTCATGTCTGGGTAAATAACATGCATGTTGGCTCACTATATTGTGGAGATATATATATATCTTTTTTGTGGTCCAAGATAGTTTCTCTTCACTCAAATAAAAGGGGATAAAATTTGTCAGGCACCAAGTTGGATATACCTAGTAGATATTCAGAAACTAATAAAGTTGTGAATATTATTGATGAACTTCTGTGCATGTCCCGTGCACTTTTTTTCTTTTGAGACAGGGTCTTGCTGTGCAGTCCAGGCTCATCCAGAACTCACTATGTAGCCCAGGCTGGCCTCAGACTCAAAACAATCCTCCTGGCTCAATAGTGTTGGACATTTAGATCAGTGTTGGCCATAAAACATTGCACAGGAAACTCCTGGTTGTGATCCCTTAGAGTCTATTTGGTTGAAACTGTGAATATAACAGATAAACACATCAATGATGGCCCAACTACAGATTAACGGGTTTTTTGTTGTTCTTTTTCTAGATCTAAGCTTTTTTTGAACAAGTCTAGTAAGTTTCTTTAGCAATCTGATTTCTGTCAAAGTAGCAAATTACTTTTATAGTGTTTCTCCACTTAATCCAAGACAAAGATATGATTTTAAAATATGTTTTTATACTTTGTTATGAGTTTACAGGACAAACTATTACATTAACAACTAGGGAAGCCAAGAAATCATTCTTGAGTGATTACATTGCACAGCTTCTAAAGTTCAGCAGGGTAATTGCCAAGGACAGAGGAGATTACTGACCCTGCTTGCTGTAGATACATCTTTCTCGTAGGGTTTTCTTTAATTTTAGTTACATCTGCTAACCCACTTCCCCGTCACCACCGGGGCTCTTTGCTATAAAGACACTAGTCTTTTATATTAATACACACTGTGAACCAAAAATACTTTTCCCTTGATTGTATATTAGTAAAATGAAACTACTCTGGAGTTTCCCCAAATCATCACTGAGTATGACAGATGAGCAAATGGGAAAAAATGTAGGAAATAAATAACAGAGAGAACTAGTTCTCTTGATAAAGTAGAGATATTTGTGCTCATCTCACGTAGCTTCCCTTGGCAACTTTGAACCTTATCTTTTTCAACTAGATAATTAACTCCAGCGCTATCATGTGAAGTGAAGTCAAGAAAGAGAAGATAGGAAGAAAAGAATGGGTGGGGTTTCTAGTCCAGACTTTACGTACATAGTATTTGCGTTAATTTGTTGTATCTGTTTACAATTCTCTGCAAGCATTCTGTTGAGGCAATAAATCATGCGCTAAGAATTTGAAGAATTTTGTGAGCTAGGGCACCACACTATCTTGATATAATTCTTTCTGGTCTGTATGGAATAAATATTTAATAGACCCACTGCAGATAGTTTTCTTGCTTCCATGGAAGTGATTCCTAGACTCATTGATTCCTGAGAGAGCTTCAGAATCCTTCACCAAGAATTTTAGAAAATTACAAAACTTGGTCAGAATTGGTGCATGAGTTTTAACTAATACACTATCATCCTTCTAGTAGTTTCTTACAGTTTCTTCTTTCCCCTCTCTAGGCCTGTACTTGGATGTGCACAACATCCTGATCGTTAAGTCTTCCCAAGCTGGAAGTCAATAGTTAGTTGTTTCATTTCAATAGTTCTTAGATTTATCCACTGTCATCATTTCCCTTACATATTAAATTATATTTCTTGCAGTTTTTTTGGGGGGAACATGATTTCTGTTGTATACCCATAGGAATATTCTTTAGGCAAATATACTCAGAAAAATGCTCCCTATCGCTTGTGAAGTATCACAAGGTACAACAGGTGAGAAAGCCCCAGCAGATTTAGTTTAGCCAAACACTTCCTGACTTTGGTCACAGTGGACTTTTATGAAATGACACTTCACATTTGAAAGGGCTTAAATAACTTCACTCAAACTTCTTTCCCTTCTCTCAGTATTTCCTTCTGGAATTATATGAATGACCACATTACTTCTGTGTGTAAAAACCCTAAAAGGATTCGCAATAGCTCTAGAGTAAATCCAAACACCTGACTGTAGTATGTTGGGGTTTCTTCCTTAGTTAATCCACGTGTAGCAGACATATACAGATGAAGTCTGGAGAGCCCACTTTCTTCAGGTATTCAGCAAGTATTTAAGAATGAGCCTGACCTCTCCTCTTCATGTCTTTCCAAAGGGCACTCAGCAGTTGCTAATGTTTGCTTTTATGTCATTCAGAGCGAGTTCTAAGATCACTACAGGTAGGTGTAAGGTGTATTTATCTTACATTGTCCACATTCCTAAAGGAATGAATCATTCCATAGGTAAGTTCCAGTCATGTACTGAATATCCCTCTCTACTTATCACAGCCTATGTATATAGCCTGCTAAGTCCTTTGAAAGTCTAGTGCTGGGTTTCTCAACCTCACAACCAGTGATATTTGGGGACAGGATGACTCTTTGTTATGTAGACCTTTTGCCATACCCTTGTAGTATCCTAGTAGCATCCTGGCCTCTACTCACAAGATGCCAACACACCTCTATCAAACTGTTATAGTCAAAAATGTCTCCAGGTCTTGCCAAAGGCTTGCTTGTGTGTGTGTGTGTGTGTGTGTGTGTGTGTGTGTGTGTGTGTGTTATTGGTTAAAAACCAATACTCTGTATATATATTGAAATTAAACCTTTACATATTCCTAGCCTTGACCACAAAATATCCCCTGAATTCAATACAAAAGAATTGTTTTTATTTGCCCTTTTGGTGGTTTCATTGTAGTCAGCAAGGTGAGGAAAAATAAGGAAATTATAAATAATCATTTGGAAATCTTTGTGAGCACATTATTTTCTAACTTTAGGTTTAATCAAAGCTAAACCAGAGAGGATTCTAGCCATTCATACATTAGCCAAAGGCGCCACACCTACTGCTCATTTCTAGGAGTTTTGCCATTCAGAAGTTGCCTTCCCCTCAGTGTTTTCCCACGTGCTGGGAGTTGGTGAAGTGAGTGTACCAAAGAGCCATGAAGACTTGTCAGCGGCATCGGTTTGTCGTTTTGTTTCTCTTTCATTAGTGACACACAGCGATTTGTCTCCGGAGACCTTTTTAAAAAATGTTTTCAGGAAAAAAAATTTACATTTTATGTCTTACAAAGAGTTGTCTTGTGACACGAAGACTCATCAAAGTCATAATTACCTTTCATTTGTCTTTGCTGGGCTGTCATCTGTGAGTGGTTGAGCTTGGTCTTCCCGCCTAGTACACATTGCCTGGTTATTTTTCAATCTGTGCTGATTTCCTTAGAGAGTGTAATTTATGTTTGGCACTCTCTGTCTTACTTTCTTGGCAATATAACAAAGTTGATTATGCTCTGCTAGCTGTCCTGAAGCTAAAAATAATGATGATTTTATATTTTTATTTATAAAAATGACTAAAATGGGCAGCTTGTCATTAACCTTGATGTTCACGCCTAGTCCATCTGCCACCACGATCTCTGTGTTTGGTTCACATGTGCCACTATCCACTTGCAAGGGAGGGAGAACATGAAGAAGTTCAAAGACCTGAACACGTTAAGGCCTTTGCCTGAACTTTATCTCAGTGATCTTGGCATCCTGAATCTCAAATACTTAACTTGAAATCAGAGATCAGCTTCTCTCACTAGGCTTCCTGCTTTTAAGAAACTTGTGTATACAAGGATATTCTGTACAGAAGCTTTTGATATATCTACAACAGCTGGCATGATTTAGCACCATGTTAATTCCCTCTGCATATATACAGATGTAATTTTAGCCTAAACACAAAATAAAGGCAAAAGAATCAGCATACAATTAAGTGCTCTCTTCCCCCTCTCTGCTTCACTGTAACCTTTATATTGCCTCTTAATCTCACATATAGACGCAATTAAATATCTCTTCACTAGTGTGCTTTGACCTCTTGGGTTTTATCTTCACTGGAAGAAAAAAGTTTAACTGTACCCATTTTGCCCTGTTTGAAACACGCTAGACTTCAAAATAATTACTTATGTCCATTTTCTTTTACCTTAGAATTAAAACACTATATTTGTCTCTGAATTTTAGCTGACTTTTTCAAGAATGCCCCAAATTTTGAAAGTGGAATGAACTTCTCCAGATGGGTGGATGTGTAGAACACCCAGAATCATCCAGCATGCCTATCAAAAAACACAGTTTCCTAGCTGGGTGTGGAAGCACTCACCTGTAATCTTAGTACTTCGGAGGATCAGGCAGGAGGATCTTTGTGAGTTTAAGGCTAGCCTAAGCTATATAGTGACTTCAGGAACAGCTTGAACTATAGAGTAAGACCCTATGTCAAAACAAAACAAAAAATAAATAAAAAAGGAGGTTCCTAAGACAGAACCTCAGATACCTACCCCAAATGAAAATTTCTGACCATAGACGGCCACATTGTGTATTTTTATGGATTCCCACTGAAGAGCTCCTGTACTGATGCCAGAGACCGCAAAACCAGGGTTCGTGTTCTGCCAGCGTCAAAGAATGAGCACAGTGAACAAAGAAACAGTTTGGAAGTAGAAAGTAAATTTATCGGGAGAAGTATAAAGGAGGAAGTGAGGCAGAAGGTAGGATCCCCCCCCCCCCCCCGTAAGCAGAAGGAGGGGCAAGGACACCAATTATGTGGCAGATATAGTCATCTTTTATACAGTTTTGTTATAGATCATACGTATTAATTGTCTTATAAATAGTTGGCCTTTACTGATTGACGCAGATTACTACAAAGCTAGTTCATGGGTTTAAGATCAAAATTGAGGGCTCAAGATAAGACTCCAGACCCTGGATTATAAGGGTCTATGGTCTCAGGACCTACTTGACTTTAGCTTTGTCCTAGGAGGCCATTTCAAGGTGTGGTCCTCCTTAAGCTTCCAGAGTCCCGTATCTCGGAGGACTTCCTCATCTGAGGATGCGTTCCTCATTTGGGGACACCTCACCCACCCAGCCCAACTACTCTGAACCTGCCTAATGGAATCTGGCTTAGTACAAACTAATATTCCTTATGACTGCCTCAGACAATGAATCTAAGAATCCAAGAATTGCACATTAATCTTGATATGTCCCTCTTCTCTGTCAGCATATTCAAAATCAATCCAGCATGTCATTCACTACCTGCCCTACCCACTCCTGCAGTCAAGTCGCCATCCTCTGTCACCAGTGTCACACCGCAAGTTCCTCCCAGATGATTTCTTGTTTCTGCCTTTGTTCTGCCTCAGTCTGCCTTCCTACAAGTATCAAAAATGTTTTCTTTTGATGTTAAGTCAAACCGTGCGCCACTTATTCTTAGATCCTCCCAGGGGCTTCCTGCCTGGGAGAAGAGGTCAAGAGGTCAAGGGCATCATTCCAAGGACCCACAGAACCCTAGAGGTGGGCGTGCTCGGCTTCTTCCCCACAGCCTCTGATTCCAGATTCCTTCCTCTGCTTCTCTGACAAGTTTCTGCCTCACCAAATTCCATTGTCCCTCTCCCACCTACCTACCCAGTGACTTCCTAATTTTCTCTGAATTTTAATTTTAAAATCTCAACAAGTTTTTTCTTTTTTTTCAGTCCTACATAAAGTGAATTGCCCCACTTCTTGCCACTTTCTTTTCCTCTTTTCTAACTAAGTTGTCTCCCTCAAATCTACCACCATCTACTATTCTGAACTTTTCCCCTATTTTACTAATCGCAGTCCCTTTCTCTGACTATGCTTCATAGGGAAGTTTTTGTTTTTGTTTTCACTTGTTTGGTTTACAGCTACATCCCAGCCCCAGGAATAGTAGAAGACCATAGAGTCTCAATAAATATTTGTTGGATGAAATGAATAAATTATCTCATCCTTACAACCTTGTACCACAAGCACTGTTATCTCTATCGACAGGTAAGGAAACCAAGGCGTATGCAACAGAAATAAATAACTCAGAGTCCTACAGCCTGTAAGTGCTGGGCGGAGCTTTCCTCTCTGGTCACAGCAGTTCCCATTCCCATGATTCCTCAATGCCTCTTAAAGATTCTCTTAGTTCAGCTTCTTTTTTTGTCCAAATGCGAAAGTACTTTCAACCCGAATTACCATATCAACAGAATTTAAGAGAGAGAATTCAGGTGGGGCAGTGTTTGGCCTCCTGAGCAACATATGCAAAGCCACTGCTTGTTTCTGCCTCTTTCTGAGACCTTTGAGCTCCACAACCCCTGTTCAGTGCAATAGTCTAGAATATCTACCTAAACCTAAAGCATACTTGTCTCTTCCTTTCTTTTGATCTACAGATGCACAGATTTGACATAACCATTCTTCTCTCTGTTTGCACCTAATTATCGTTGTGAATTCCAGCAAAATCTCTCTTCTATTTCACCTATCTGTAGTTTTCTTCCTTCATTTTTGACTTCCACTTATTGTTTTCTCATTTTAGATGTTTACTTGTACTCTAATTAGTACTTGGTGTATCTTTGAGTACGTGTGTAACTTTGAAAAAGAAAAATGAATATGGTCCTACTGTTGGCCCTTAAATATGTGCATTTACATAGATGGGATAATATTTTAAATACTTTTGTGTTTCTCATGTTTTATGAAGTGTTATGCTTTTGATATGTCCTCATTTACTGCTGCATATATATATAGCATACCATAACATCACTTCTTGATATATTATAGTCTGTTTCTCTTGTTACATGTCCAGATCCACATTAACAAAGATTTTGTGTGATTTTTCCAAGATCAAAAAACCTTGACAATACGTACAAATGATATAACAGAGTAACATTGGTTCTCCTGATTCCTAGTGCAAAGTTTGCTTTTAATATTTCATAGAAACAACCAGGTTCTGAACTGCAAGCCTGTAACTCCAGAACTCTGGGAGGCTGAGGCAGGAGATTGCAAGTTGGAGCTCATCTTGGGCAACTCAGTCACTCTGGGAGAACTTGACTCAAAATTTTAAAAATAATATTGTGTTAGGGATGTAGTTCAGGGTAAAAGCCCTGGGATTCATTCTCAGTGGTACAAAAACAAAAACTAAAAACTGGAAACAATAAAAGTATTTTAAAATCTTTGAAAGATGACCACTTTATATAATATTTTGAAAGGTTTACTGATATCAGAAGAGTAAATACAGTAAGTATTCTTAACAATTGTACAAGCATATTATATTCAAACACTGTTTGCATATATTTTTAAACACAATTGATGCCTATGTACCCAAGACCAAAGTTTATATAGAGCATCATAAAAGTAATTTGAAACTATCCTGTTCAACAAGTAAAGGTGATATCGACCTACTTCTTAAAAAAATCTGTTTAAAGATGCCTTTTATATTATACTGTAAAGAAATTCTTAGTCAAATATTTACTTTATGCCACAGAAAAGTTCTACTGGCACCTGTAACTGTTGTTGACCTCTAATAACCTGAGGATTGCTTAATAAAGAATTGAAAGAGGAAGTCTAGGGCTGGAAATGGTGCTCATTGGCAGGGAGCTGACCTTGCTACCTTGAGTTTGTTCCCCAGCAAAATGGTGTTTGTTTGTCCTCCTCAACATGACAATGTCATTAAGTGGTATAAATAGTGGAGACATTAACAGAAGAATGTCAGCACCAGCTAGCTACGAAGTGAACTTTCCTTTCTTTTTACAAATTGAAAGAGTATAATTAAGTCACTTTTTCTAGTAAGCATCACAAATGTGGACACAATTAGTTTATCTTTCACTCTTATCACATCACCTTCAAATGAACTACTTTAGAATTAGGAGATAGAAAATAAGGGAAATTCACATTTTTAAGCCAACATCACAATGTGTCCCATCCTCATCGGTTTTTTTCCCCCAGATTTGTCAACTCTTAGGTATTTGCCCTGTTTTCATGTCAGCTGGGGAGGTGGCAGAGATCCCTGAGGGCAGGACATGTGTTTTATAAACATTGGATCCCCGGGGAAGCTCTGGGTGAGGACTCAATAAAATGTAAAGGTTTATGCCAAAAGAAAAGAATGTGTATTTCCAGAGAGAAAGTTTGATCCAAGAGGCTTTAATATAGCTTGAGATTGACATAGCAAGGGAATCTTACTTCTTATCGGCAGTGAGAAAATGCAGGAGGTGTGTAGAAATCAGTGGTAATGATTTGGAGACCTTCGGTTGCTAGACAGGTACTTTAATTTGTACTAGATGAGACAATGTCTATTGTATCACACTTTCTAAGAAAACACTGAATATCAAGTCCACCAATTCTTTTCATTTTGCCTGTAGGCAGCTCAAACTCCATATCCAAAGTTCCTCTACGCATACATCATATATGAATACTTTTCCCTTTCTCACTATAGCATTGGCAAAAAACAAAAAAAGTTGGTAAGAGCTTGAATGGAGCTCTTTGAACAGAACAACACAGATTTATACACAAAAGCTGCTGCCCTTGAGTTCCCTCTGGGCCTGATTTTAGGACCTCTATTCTTTGGGTAATAACTCTAATTTGGTTAATAACTAGGGTAGGAATAAAACGAAAAGAAAAACAATTCTGATAAAAACAACCACCTCCCTAAGACCTATCTTTAAATGCATTTGAAATTTGAAGGCAACTTTTTAATTCTATTCTTTCAATTGATATTTTACTTTCTTTTAAAACTCTCAATAGGAAATATAAACCATGTGTATACCAAGAATATATACTATTCTGCCCTTTACACAAAGCTTATTTCTCTTGGTTTAATATTGATTCAAGGTAAAAGCAAATGTTTAGAATTTGGTTCCAAGCAGCATACCATGCTGATTCAAAGATATATGAAATAAATACTACCGATTTCATTTTCAACCTTTTTTCATGTTGCAAATTTATACCCAAGGCAGGAGGAATTTTAATTATCAGAGCTTTAGTTATCGGAGACATGATGATTCATTTCAGATCTCAAAGTGACAACATAAAATTTTGAAGAAATGAATACAAGCCATTGATAAATGCCTTTGGTACAAAGGAAGAAAATAGACCCTTTGTCTGCCTTGGCCCCAGTATTTAGCAGTTGGCATCTAATTAATTAGTTATCAGGGATGGAATCACACAGTGAGCAATTCCCTTTTCTCCTGATTATAGATTGCATTTTGATGGTAAAATTGTTGGTTGTGTCCCTCCCTAGTGACAGATTTTGCGTGATTAATGTTTCGGGTGTCTATTTGTCTCTGTCACCTTCACACAATAGATGCCACAAAATCAGTAGCACCAATCAAAATGCAGCTTCCATTCTCTGAGAGAAGATCATCTTCCACGTTTTCTTGCTAAGATTGGTCTATAGTTTAGCTTATTTAAAAATTGGGAGCAAAGGAAGAAGATAAAGAGGCTATACTTAAGATTTTAAGTATCATTGAAAAGCAGCTGCACAATTCTGAGCTTCCTTGAATTGTTACACAGATGTCATCCTGTGGACGTAGTTCCACAGAAGTCCTTTTTTTTTTTTTTTTAAAGAAACTGCCACTCAAAAATGCTTTATTTTCTGACATTGACCTACATACTTAGTCACTTAACTGATTCTGAACATTTTTGTTTGTTGACACCCTCAACAGGGGTATCTGACTTAACAAATGTTTGCTCTAATGCATGAAAAGACATATTTCTTGTACAGTTAGTACAAGTGTAACCTCATAGTGCACCTTGATGGTGAATCAGTTGGACTAGCTCTGTCTAAAGAAAAGTGATGTATCTGAGTTACCTCAGATACAATGACTTGCACACCTAATGGTGTGTTCAGGGAGCCAGCTTTCCCTTGATACTCTGTTTATCATAGGTTCTGAGTTCTTCTCTTGTTTCAGTCTCAGTTCTTTATGAAACAACACACTTCTGCAGCAATCGGTTGCCCTCTGCTGCTTTTTCTTATCTATCCTGTCCCCGTGAACTTTATTGCCATCTCTGGATTATTCTCTGCATTAACACTGACAAGTAGCTCCATCAATCAGCTTTTAAAAACCTAACTTGTTTGGATGAGATCACAACGAGGATGGAGCAATCTATAGTGCAGCAAATTTCACTAATTGTCTTAGTTACTCTTTGGTGGTGGGGACAGAATACCCAACACCTGCAACTTTAGGGAAGAAATACTTATTTTAGATCAGTTCCAGAAGGTCACAGTCCACTCTTAAGCTGGCAGCTAGAAGTGGTGGAATGGGTTTGGAGCTGGATCTGAAGACCAAGATCCCCAGGGCAAGACAGAACAGACCTAAGTCAGAAAAGAAGGGCAGAACTACCCTTCCGTGTCAAACCCCAAGCATCCTCCCCTTCCGGCCAGGCCCCACCTCCTACCAGTACACAGCATCCACAGGCACATGAGGCTTTTAAGGGACACTTCAGAGCCAAGCCCCAACACTTATCTTGAATTGTAATTTCTCCTTGTCTAAGTAGGTAAGCCTAGGAGGAACATTATTCTAAGAAAAAAAAAATATGGATTTTGGATTTATTAGAACTGAATAGGTGAGAAGGCATAAGGATGAAGTCTCTGTTTATTTTGTGTTATCTTGTGCCAAGCGCAGAATAATTGAGGCTGGGTAATTTATCAAGAACAGGAGTTTATTTCCTTAAAATTCTGGAAGCTGAGAAGTCCAAGATTAAGACGTCAGGATCCGGTGAAGATTTTCTTGCTGTATCATCCTACAGTGAACATCAAAGAGAGGAAGAAAGAGCAAGACATTACCATTTCAATCTCACCATCTCATATGATCAATCAATACGAATTCACCATGGCAGTGGAACCCTCATGATAAAAATACCTTCCTTTTGGGTCCACCTTGATAATGTAGCTTTAGGCATGAAGCTTCCAACACACAACTTTCGGTGATACATCCTAACCAGTACCCTAAAAGGTAGGTGGCATAGTTAGTTGGAAGTTTGTTCTCTCTTAACTAAGTTCAACTTCATTTCTTAAACACATTCAATCACATATTTTGAAGCCAAGAACTCTGGACACAGACAGTGCTGTTGTTTGGGCCTGGAATGTCCACTAAAAGCCTCGTGAATTGGATGTTGGGAGTTATTTATGGATTTCATAGGGTATTAGAAGGTGGGGCATGCTGAGGAGTGACAGATTACTGAGGCTGTGGCCCGGAAGGACATACACCTGCTCTGGTCTGTCTCCAAGTCCTGATCCTTCCTCTTGAAATGTCTTGAGTAGCAGTTTGCTGTCAGACTTTTCGCCATTGCCAGATGCCTGTGAATGAACTGAGACCTTCTGGAACTGTGAACTAAAATAAACCTTTCCTCCCTTAAGTTGTAGCTATCAGACATTGTGTCCTTACAATAAGAAAGTGACTAAGAAAGAAATATCCAGATCGTAAGTGAAATATAGCCCTTTTGGCTTGAGCAATCTTGAGTCTCTGAGCTGATGTGAAAAATGTAGGAGCCGTAAGTTACTTGGGAGTGAATGTAGTGGATGACGGAAATGTGAGTTTGGCATATGTTAAGTTTGTGATGTCTGTCAGATATTCAAATGCCAATGTCTTGCAGGAAGTTGGATGTTAAGGTGTGGCAGTCAGGGGAGATTTCTAGATTGGACTATAAATGTGGGAGTCATCAAAATATAGGTGGTGACTAAATCAGGGTAGCAGATGAGATCACCTAGCAACAGAGCATTGTTAGTAAAGTGAAAGAGTTCACCAAGTGGAGCATGGGAACATTTAGAAGTAGACAAATGAGGAGGAGTGAAAAAAAGCCTTGTGAGAAAGAAGGTGCAAGAGAAAGTAGCTGACTGAGGTTTTCCGAGGGATTAGGAAAATGTCCAGCTGTATCAGACGTAGCTGACAGGTGAGGTTGGACAATAGAAGGAAAGTTTGGGGTTGGAGAAATGGCACAACAGTGAAAGTGCTTGCTTAACCATCTCAAAGGCCTGAGTTCAATTGACCAGTACCACATAAAGCTGGGAGTCGTGGCGCACGCCTGTAATCCCAGCACTCAGGATGCTGAAGGAGGAGGATTGCTGTGAGACCAAGGCCAGCCTGGGCTCCATAGTGAGTTCCGGACCAACCTGGTCTATGGAGTGAGACCCTATCCCCCAATCCCCCCAAAATTGTCTTTGAATTTAACAAAGGGGATGATGAATTAGTCTGCTAGTGTTGCAATGATAAAATACCAAGATCGAGTGGCTTAAACAACAGGTCTTAACTTTCTTAGAGTTTTGGAGGTAAAAATTTAAAATCAAGGTGCTGAAAGGTTTGATCTGTCTCAAGCCTTCTCTCCCTTTGACTTAGAGACAGTGGTTTTCTGCTGGGCATTCAGATGGCCTTTTTTATTGGTGTCCTCACATGTTGGGTTTCTTTTCCTTTGCTTTAAAAGGCTTCTGCCTGTGAGTCTCTAATTCCTTAATTATCTCTCTAAAGGGCGCTTATCCAAGTACAGTCACACTGGGACATTGGGGGCTTAGGGCTTCAACGTGTGAGTTCAAAAGGGACACAGTTTAGTCTACGGCAATGCCATTGATGAACTTGATAACAATAATTTGAATGCATGAAGTTGGTGTCAGAAGAAAGTGGAGTTGATCTGCAAGACAGAATGGAAAGCAATACTTGAAGACAGTGATTTCAGATAATATCTGCTACCAAGGGAAGGCGTTAGAGATGGATGTGGAAGCAAAAATAAAGGAAGAGTTTATTTTTTACTGTGTGTAAAAGATGCATGTTTGGTTCTTAAAGGACGAGTCACCTCTCGTGTTGGAGAATTTTCTGTTTCCTGCGATAGCCATGGAGTCAGTGCTACAGGCTCTAATCCCAGTGTTCCCTGAGGCTGAGGAAGAAGGATCACAAGCTCAAGCCCTGTCTGGACAACGTAACAACTAAGTGACACAATAAGTCAAACGAAAGCCGAAAAATTGATTAGAGATGTACCTCAGGGAAAAAATCACTAGGTTCATCTTAATACTACCAAAAATAAAATAAAATAAAATAAAAATTAAATAAGGTATTTCTAATTTTAGTTAAATATAGAATAGTATAAGGCAGTATTGCAATATAAAATTACATTAACTGATTTATTGATATAAATGTTTCTTTTTATGCATTTTGGGAATGCTAAAGGACAAATAGCTTTGAAATGTTTGTACAGATTTTAGCCTCTGAGCACCGCAACACAAATGTAAATCATTTTTCATGTTCGGGTGAATGGCATTCATTTATAATTTGTAGGAAATAAATCAATATTTAATTGCATCTCTTTGGGGAATTCTGAAGCATCTTTACTGTGTATTACTTTTTACAATCAAGAGAAGAGAACTGTGTCCTATTGTGTTGGGTACTGAGTGCTCTAACTGCATGTCTACCAGTAACTGTTCCTCTCTTGAGCTAAGAACCTTTGTGTATCATGATACTTTAGGAAGAGCACTGACTTTAGAGTCAGAAAACCTAAATGCACTTTTGAACAGTCTTCTAATTCTGGCTACTTTACTATGTATCTATAATATCCACAACTTTTATACCCATGTAATAGAAATGATATTATATGTTATTAACAATATTATTTGAAACCACACCTGTGTGGTCCCCATTTAGGCTAACGTTCCTTGCAATGAAAGTGAAATTGACATATATTGTATTTATATCAGGGATTTCCTTTGAAATACTGGTCATCTAGGAAATTAAACCAAAATCCTTAACACAGAAGTTGGTATTGGAAAAAAAGGAAAAAGTCCAATTTTTTAAATTTAGAAATGGAGATCTGAAGGGGTGAGTGATTTCAGCTATGCACTGCCAGTAAAGAGATACAGATATAGAAAAGCAAGTCTTAAAATGAATGACTTATTTATAAAGACAAAGTGAACCGGAGACTTGAGCTGATTCTGCCATGATAGGCAGCAAATGTAGATGGTTTTATCTTTGCATTTTCTGTATTATGAAACTTGTGTACCAGCAGGCTTAGGAGAAATTGAGTGAAATTAATTTGATTCTTTTTCTTTGCAGACAAAGAAGTGATTGGCAAGGGAGGGGACTAAGAAAATGCTTTATGAGAATGAGAACTTCTGTGTTATCCTTCTTTTAGTTTCTTTATGGATATAGAAAATATAATCACAGTGGGGAAAGCAGATCGTAAATAAGGTCCTTTAGAAAATGAAAGTATTCAAGATTTTTTATTCCATCATTCTTTTTACCAAGTTAGAATGCGTCAGGTTTCTTAGTAATTTAAGTAGCTCAGATATATACTTGTTTCTCATATGCAGAATGAACACATTCATACAAATAATAGGCAAAGCTAATTATTAACATATCACTCCGATTTGGGCCAGAAGCCGCCTCTACTGAGTTCTATTTCCACATGTAGCTCTGGAAGTGTTAATTAACATGGTCTTTCAACGGCCAGACCTTTGTCAAAGGTAAGGAGATCATATTGTCGCAGTTCGAGGCAAATTGTTCCTCTTTTTTTCAAAACGGCCAGAGGTATTGTGTTGCATTTCTTTAGGAGGTTTGTTAGAGAAACACTGTCTTAGAAAACTGAGGTATTGAAAAGTGTTTTAAAAACTGTGAAAAATTTAGAAGTTTGTGGCTCCTGTGTGAATGACAGGGAAGGAAAAAATCGCATTTAGATAAAAGATTCTCACAATGTAACAAGATCAGTAATTCAAGCAAGTACAATTCATTAAACACAAGTGAACATAGGTTAAGCCAGCTATGTGAGATGATAATGATGCTTGCAGTTGATCATGGTTATAATGTCATCTACAGGATCAGTGACCTTCGTACTGGTTTTACATGTACTGTTGAAACTTGCAGTTTTTCAAGGTAATACGAAAGGCCAGCCAGTTCTGCAGACATCAGTATCGACCAGTTGACCTAATCTTTACACTTTCTGAAAAATCAATCTATATACCATGGGCCTTTCCCATCTTCCTTTCTTCTTGTATTTACAGGAGAAGTACATGTCTACTTGGAAAAGTGAAGAGCCTTGTTGGGATAAGAAACATGATATGAAAAGGAGTCACTAGGGACTGTGTAACACATCCCATCATAAGTCTGGTGGCTTCTAATTAATTGTTCATAAAAGAAGAATGAGAATCTGGTTGAATGGAAGATTGATGGATCAGAAGCAAGAGTTTGAGGGTTACATCTCTATACAAGATGTGGTGTGAAACTCAAAAGGTGAGTTGAAATTCTCCAAACTCTCGTTCACAACTCTTTGTCCATAGTAACGTACGTTCTCACTACAACATCTGAAACAAAAACAATAACCCAGACCACAACTATCTCATGGAACTTTAAACGAAAGACAAAGCGAAAGTGGGGGAAGGGGGGAGGGGAGGGAGGGAAGGGAGGGCAGGGGGAGGGACAATAGGAGAACGGGAAAGCCCTTCTCACTATGACAAGACATGTATGTGCACAAAATGCTCAACTCCATTGTAAGCCTTAAATTCTGCACTTGTACATATCAATAAAATGAGAGAAAAAATAAATAATATTGGAAAATTTAAAAATGAGAGAAAGCAATGCTGGGTTCTACATTATTCTATCAGTTATTTACATTCATTCATAACTTTGAACTTAGGGAAATTGTAGCTTAGAACTACAGACTATTTCATTAAGGATGCTTGTAAATACAGTTTCCCTTTGATAGTATAGGTATAATGATGTCAATTAAAATTCGTGAAAATGATCTCATCATTTGACCAATGGTTCATGCTTAATAATGGTAATGATGCCCCATTTCAAAAAAAGGTATCATGTGCATAGTTTTATAGGTATAGTAAATTTACAAATAAGTGTCAACTTCTTTGCACATTTTTGTTGTAGGCATGTAAGATTGAGCAATGAGTAATAAGAATTGGTACCAAGAAAGAAGAGAGAACTATTCCAGACAAGCAAGGAACAGCACCCCTGCTGTCCACAGATACTCAAATTAGAGGGATATGGCGTTCCAGGTTCTAGGTGTAAAAGGGATGGAGAATTGTGGGTAGACAAAGGGAAAACAGGGAAGTGAAGTCGAAATGGGAGTTTTTTTCCTCAATAATTAGAAAGCTAAAATGTTTATGTACTATCAAAGTCTATTTTTTTTGGAATTATCAATGATTGACTTAAAAGTGATACTTTTTATTTTTATTGAGAACAAGGGTCAGCCAACACTTTTCTGTGAAGCAGGTGATGGCAAAATTGATATCTGTTATCATGCCTTGATAATCCTATGAAAGCAGCCATGGGTAGTATGTATGATAAATAAACACATGTCTGTTTCCAATAAGTGTGAGTGATGAACCCCAGATTTTGAATTTGGTGTCATTTTCATGTCAAAATTTTTTGGAAGTGTTCGCGGCTTATCCCAGCTATTAAAATAAATATTGAAAATCTCGGTCTGTCTGTCTGTCTGTCTCTCTCTCTCTCTCTCTCTCTCTTTTGTGGAAACAGGGTCTTGCTCTGTAGCCCAGGCTGTTCCTGAACTCGCTGTGAAGCCCAGGCTGGT
This sequence comes from Ctenodactylus gundi, assembly GCA_004027205.1. NCBI lineage: Eukaryota > Metazoa > Chordata > Mammalia > Rodentia > Ctenodactylidae > Ctenodactylus > Ctenodactylus gundi. The sequence goes on from PVKB01000430.1 coordinate 469,757, forward strand.
TTTGGACTCAGAGCAATTCTCTTTCCTTGGCCTCAGAGTGCTGGGATTACAGACAGGCATGCACCACCACGCCTGGCTTTATGTGGTGCTGGGGAATTGAACTCAGGTACTTGGTGCCAGCCATGGTGTTTGCTGGACATGCGCTTTAACTGATGAGCTATTCTTTCAGCCTCCACTAAAAATTATTTGCGTTCCCAGGTTTTGTATGTATTTAAAAAACAGCTGGCAGTTTAAACCTTAGCCCTAAATTGCTCACCCTGATTTAGAGTGATTTCAAGATTTTGTCATCTTCCAGATTACCATAAAGCCTCCTAAACCCAGCCATTTTTTTCCCTCACAACACCCAAATTATATAAAACCAAGACTCCTTGGAACACAGATTTGTTTTGCACTTTAAAAGTGCTAAGGCTTATTTATTGTTGCCTCTCTATAGGAAGATGTAACAATTCTGAAGTCTGTCCTCCTTTTCAGAATAAAAAAGAAAGAAAAAGAAAAAAAACATTACTTACAAGATTATTCTCTTTAACCACCTTCTTTTGAGCTGGTTAGCTTGTTATCTGATATAACCAGCTCCTAGAATTGTATCTGCAGGTGAATAATTCACATGAACTAATACTTACAGGAATCAGGAGTTTGAACACTGATGAGCTGAGTTTGATTCTTATTTCTGCCACCCTGGACCTTGGGAAATCAAATCATTGGGCCTCAATTTCAGCATGGCAGATATGATCATAACGGGCATTCTTGGTCCGATTATGGTGAGAGTTTAGGTCACAGTCATGGAGGTAAATGTACAACATGAGACACAAGATAAATTACATTGTATTTAGTATTAACAGTATTCTTGGCTGGAGGAGTGGCATAGGGGTAAAAGTACTTAGCACTTATCCTGCAGGCACAAGACCTTGAGTATGATTCCACAGCACCACATAAACCTGAGCATGGTGGCACACACCTATAATCCCAGCACTTAGGAGGCTGAGACAGGCAGATTGTCCCGACTCCAAGGCCAGCCTGGGCTACACCAGTGAGCTCGGGACCAGCCTTGGCTACAAAGCAAGATCCTGTCTCAAAAAAAGTTAATCTTATATTAAAAAATAGTATTCATATACATATCTTTATTTTTTGCTCTAATCCAATAAAAAAGAAAACTTCCATGGTTTGCTTCTTTATGATTTTTCGTGTTACCTGGAAGATCAAGCCATCTAGCTGTGTTAGTCAACTAAACAATGTAGAAAGAAGAAACCTTTCTTTCGGCTCACGGTTTTACATTTTCAGTCTGTGGCAAGGCAGCATATCATGGTGCAGCACACATGGGAGAGAAAAACTCACCTCATGGAGGTCAGGCAACAAAGGTGGTGGGTAAGAAACTTTGTTCCCACGTACCATGTTCAAGGACACTCACCTGTTGGCTTGCTTTTTCTAACTAAACCTTGGGTCCTAAAGCTTTCATTGCCTCCCAACAACACCATGACCTGAGATCAAGGCTTTAATACAGGAGCTTTTGGAGGACATGTACTATCTAAATCATAACACTAGCAATTTGAAGCTTAATGGAGCTCTCCACCTGTCTAGGAAAAGGAAAGTTGTTTCCTGTGATGCTGAGGCCACTTCTATCCCCTAACTGATAGTAGTAAACAGCCATGGAACCTTGAATATTTTTCTTGTTAATTTCAAGCACTCTTCAAACCTCTAGTCTCTCTGTACCGTCTTTCTTCTTTGGCCGCTTTTTCTAAAACTAGGCTCGTCCCTAAGTCCAGGATTCCACTAAACCTAAAGCCATCTACATTGGAAGCAATGCCCAATTTTCTTCCTGAGTTCAAAGCCTGGTGTATGCCTCAAGAACTGTCACTCTCTTCCTCAGAGACCAAAGAGCCTTAGTTATCTCTGTCACGTGGCCATCAGGGCGTCCACCCTTGTCTTTTTCCCTATTTTTCATTCGAGAACTTCTCTATGAGCCCCATTTCGCCACCAGATGGGGTTTTTGGAAGTGTCTTTTCTATAGTATTTCCATTTTGCATGTGAACCACAATTGTGTGGCGAGAATTCTGTCATGGCTAACGGAATTCTTGTTTTCTTTTTCATGACACCAAGACTCTACATCTCCATGGTGACTTTCTCAGATCTCTTCATGCTGATGATTCAAACCTATGCTTTGTTCCATTGCTCTAGATTTCAGTAAATTTTTATTTTTTATTATTTTTAGATATATAGCTGCACATTTATTGATTAGGACTTAGGCTTGATCTTATATCAGTATTTAAGTTTTCTCATCTGTAAAATGAGGACAATACAATTATTTACCTCATAGGATGAATGTGACATTGACATTCATAAACATAAATAATTAGTATAGTACCTGTGCAATCCATGATCAATGATTATCCAATAATAAGTAGCTATTGGTGCTGCTATTAAATCTTTATATGATAGTGCCTTCACTTTATATTTTTAAATATAATTCCTGAGGCTGAGAAATTGATATAAAATATAAAAACTTATTTCTTACGTTTCTGGAGGCCAGGTAGTTTGAGTCAAAAGGTAGAATTTGCTAAAGGCCTTCTTGCTGGTCGGTACACTCCAGCAGATCCCTGTGGCCTTAAGAGGCATAACTTGGTGAATGGGCTACACATGCCAGAGAGAGCTCACTTTGATAACAAATCCACTCATTCGACCACTCATTAACTCAATAATCCACAAGTGGATTAAGCCACTTATGAACCCTGGTCTTCATGACCCAATCACCTCCCAAGGGCCCAATTCTCAAATGCTATTAATGTTCAACTTAGGGTTGATCTCAAGGAATTTTAGTGTAGGACAATGGTTACCACAGGCTGGGAAGGGAAGGGTGAGGGAAGGATGGGAAAAATTTGTTTCCATCATGGTGCAATTATAAGAAATGAGTACTGGAGTTCATTTGGGGAGTAATATGGTCACTGGGAATGACAACAGTGTGTATATTTTAAATAAAGCAAGAATAATTTTGATGTTCTCACCACAAAAAAGTGGTGAATTTTTAAGTGATAGACATGCTTACCTCAGTTACATAGTCTGTACATATTGTATTGAAACATCATACGACACCCAGAAAATATGTATAATTGCCATAGTCAATAAAAGTGTAACAAAAATGTGACTTTTAGGATTAAATTTTTAAGACATAAAAGTTGGAGAACACTTTTAGATGATAGTGAGAAGGGTTTCCAAAGTCCTCACTCGAGTCATGCAAGTATTTTGCTTGTCTAGAATACTGAATGCACTCCTATTCCTTAATACATTTTCCACAGAATTTTAAAGAAAATCTTTCTAAGAAAATGTTACCTTCTAATAAATAACTATTGAATTGTAGGCCAAGGGTGCTCTGGTACGTCATCTTATTTCATTCAATCTAAGATTTCATTTATTGTAAGCTACCATTTCTCTAACATTAAGACAACTATATTATATTATCCATTAATTTTAAAAGCTACTTTAAAATTATATTATCCATCAGTTTTAAAAGAGATTTAAGAGATGTCAAAATGTATACGTAGTCATTGAATTATAAGACTTTCTTTCAAATCATTCCTTAATAATCTTTGTCTTTTTTTCTTTCTTTTTTTTTCATTTTTTTTTTTTTTTTGGAGAAGGGCACCATAGAATATTCTCTCAGTTCTACACCACTCCTGCATTTAATAATTGCTTGCATACAGATGTCCCTTAGATCTGCATGTTTAAAATACCCTGTCTTGAACTTCACATAAGTCTCTTTATCCAGCTGTTTGACATCTCTGTGTGGATACCACAAGGGCACATCAGACTCTAGGTTCAAAGTGTATTCTATGATTTCCTCTCTTTTTTGTTTTTGTTCCTTGGTCTCTGTTCCTTATCCTGATGGATATCTATTAGCCAATAATTGGCCTAATGGTCCTGGCATTTATAATCGCAGGACTCTGGGAAGCTGAGGCAGGAGGACAGTAAATTTCAGGCCCGCTTGGGCAACTTAGAGATTTAGCAAGACTGACTCAAAATCAAAACTAAAAATGGGCTTGGAATGTAGCTCTGTGTGAAGGTCCTGGGCTTGGTCACTGGTATCCAAAACCAAACCAAACCAAACCAAGCCAAAGAAAACCAAAATAAAAACCTGTGTCTCATCTATGACTTCAACTCACCAACTATGCCTCTATCTAACCAGTCATAGCATTGGTTCTATCTCCTTAATTTATTTAAAAACTGTCTCTTTTATATCCTTAGGGCCTAAGAGAAGGCTCAGGGAACTGACTGATGTTTGGTCAGACAAAGGATTTGGTACTGGATGTCCTCAGGCTGCTCCTGGGGCTGGAGTCATCTGAACCTGGACGAGGCTAGAAGCACAAGGTAACCATTACTACCTCTGTAAACTCATGCTGGCTTTTGCGATTGAGCTCACCTGGGTCTGTCTCCCCACAGCACCTATGGGTGCCCTGTCCACAGGTCTGGGCTTCTCTCAGCATAGAGAGTTGGCAGAGTTGTTAGGAAAAAGGATCAAACGAAAACATTCTACAAAACTCAAGCAAGAGCTTCTATTTCCCCTTAGGCCCTAGGCTCACAATTCTCAGACTATCCACTTGTTATTAACCTGGTTCATGTAAGCACAGAGCCCTCCCAGACCCAGCAGAAAAGAATAGACTTCAGCCACAGGTGATGGGGTGGGAAGGTCACAGTGCAACAGGGCACGTGGCATGGGGTATGCCTTTATGACCTTCTTTGAAAGCATCACTTGCCCCGATGGGACATGAGCTCCATCTGCCCACTGTTGAGCTCTCTGCTGGCCCACAGTAAATGATGACAATTTTCTAGGCACAATAACACAGCAGCTAAAGACGCAACCACCACAGCTATTCTTCCAAATGTGATCTTTTGCTGTATCATTTTCTTGGCCCTGAGATTCTTGATGAATTTGTCTCAATTATCACAGTGGTAAAATGAAGATGGAGTTTACCTCATAACGTGCTTGTGAAAATCAGCCAGGTTAATCTACAGGAAAGCCTTAGGACAGCAGTTGGCACATGGACTCCCAAATTAGCTACTGTGACAGGGAAGAAGAAGAGAAAGGCAAATGTGTCTCTCTGCAATGGTTCCCCAATCTCCTGTCCCAGTTTTAGACCGTCCAAATCTGTTCCCTCCTATTGAAACAATTGGGCAATACTTGGCCACATCCCAAGGTACCATGGCAACCAAGTGTCTGTAAATGACATCACACTCTGGTAACCTGCAACATATTGTATATTCCTGTACTGCCATGTGTAGTGATGCCACAGGTTTCTATATTTGTTTGACACTTCCTGTAATTTTATTGATTGCTTTATTGTTCCAAAGTTAACTCAGGGTTCTCAGAAAGCTTTGAATTTCTATAAGCACTGTGATCATGGCTTTTATGACTTCTATACTATAATAGGGTGATGGAAATACACAATGAATAGAGGAGATATTTGTGATTGATATAGCCAATTATTGAAGGGCTGATAACTAAGACATCCAAAAGGAAAATTCTACTTGTAATAATTTAATAAAGAGCAGTTCTTCAGAAAAGAAAAAAAAAACAAGATCAAGGGACAGTATCCCTAAGAAAAAGCCATTCTGTCAGCTCTGTGTTCACAGTTTCTGAAAGAGCCACGTGTCATTGCTGGTCCACCTGCTTACACCTGCGGTCCCTGCTTATTTTTCACCAGCAAAGTCACTCAGCCCAAAGGGCATCTGAGAATGCAGAGCTGCCTCCTGTAATAGCACTCAGCCCGATATGGAAATCTTTTAAATATTGGGATGTGAGACTTTTCTTGAAAAATTTCTCCAGGAGTTGTAGATATCTTGAGGTAGGCCAGATTTTATGTCCACATTTAAATATATGTTCCTTGAACAAAACTCAAGGTTTCTTTACGTCTTTCCAAGTGACTTGTAAGAATTAAAAGGCTGAGGATCAGTGGTCATGCAAAGCTGGAGAGGCTAAGTCGATCCTTGACACATCCTGCAGGTTGTTTTTATTTGACCACAACTTTAACAATGTATGTAGTTACTACTTCCTCTTTCTTAGCATAAAACTGGAGGACACCATTTATGAAAATCCCATCAAATCCATCAATGGTATTTTCCTATCCTAGTGGTCTGGACTGTGGGTAAACAGGAATTTACTGCAGTGTAATATTGGTCTCAAACTTGGGCCATGGGGATTTATGGGCAGAGTTTATATCTCTGATTTATATATTGAACTTTAAAAGAAGTTTGGATCTTAAATAATGAAGAAGGACAATTTTAACTGTAACTATTAAAAATCATTTTCCTTTTTTTAAACACACACTACCGCATATACAGTCTTCTTTTTGCCAAAATGCATACGCTACCTTAAAATACCAAAAAGTTATTCATTATGTCATTAAATTACTCTCAATATATAAGATTTATAGGAAGACAGATTTATTTCAAAAGATTGGAGGAAGACAGATTTATTTAAAAATAATTGAAATGTATAAATTCTTTCAACCCAGAAAAATTCTTACAATTATATATTAGGAAAAACAAAACACTAATCCTAATATCTTCAGAGGAAAGATTTCTGAAGAATTTAACCCTTACCTTCTATGGCTCAGGCACTACATGCAAGTCAGTTCTTGAATGTTTCCCTTTAATTAAAACCCAGTATTAATAATTAAAATCATAACTATATATTGAACACTTATTATATGCTACCTTTATTGCTAATCATTTAAGTGTAATATATAAGCTCCAGTCTTTTACACAGTTCATAGTATTTTTCTGAAATTATTTTCTCAGATTTAGATAAGAGTGAGGTTTCTTTCCTGTCATTTAACAGAAGTTCGCTGCCAAAATAACACATAGACAGTTCTATGATATTGTTTGCCAGCAAGTAGTGAAAGGTTCCTGTGCTTTCTTTAAAGCCCATATTTTCTTAACCATTTTTAAGTACCTATTGTCCTTTAAGTGTGTTTGTTGCTGGACCCAGATTATAAGAATGAGCAAGATACCCGTTGTCCTCCTCCTCCTGTATCCTTATGTCTCCTGTATTCCACTTGATAGAACATCGTATGAAATAATAGCATGACCTTGTAGGAACATTGGACACTGCAAGCCAAAATTATTTGTATCATGTTGTTTAATGGACAAGAGCAAGTGAAATTAGTTTTATTTGGACTATTATTGGATAATATATTGCCATCATTTCGTTCTTTTTCTGTTAAGTAGGTCAGAAACCTTCAAATTGGTGTGCCTAATCAGAATCTCACTGTAATTAAAAACTCACAAAGTAGGGACAGTAGTTTCATTTCCCATATCCTAGAGCTCTCTGTGAGTAGGTTGATGGTTTTGTGTTGTTTCTGCAAAGGTTGTGGTCAGAACGGTGGTGATTGTAGACAAGAGTTACTTTTGTTGCAATAAAGACTGTCTTGTTAATAAGATAACCATTCCTTGGCCATTCCTCGATATTCTGCCAGATCCCACAAGCTATGTTAAAAATTTACTGAAACTGTTAATACAGACAGTTACTATATGTGTGTGTAGGTATGTCTTAGGCCTGGGTGGTGGGGGGCAGCTTAAAAATTAGTAGAAAATAGAAAAGCAGATTGTGGTTAAACTAAGGCCATGATAAACTAAGACTGAAACCTGGATTAGATTTGTGAAACTACGTGCTTCAAATCATCCTGGCTACATGATCACCAGGGGGATTCCTGTGTGCCACCTAAAATGTATTCAATCTTAATCTCAGGCATCAAAATATGTCTTACAAAAAATAGTTCCCCAGACTAGGAAAATTGCCAAAGTAGTACAGAAAGATTTAGTGTGGTGAGAAGGAAATTTCATCATAATAAGTGTCAAGAAAATGAAATCTTTGGTCCCACATCTGCTGTTAACTAGCAGGCTCTCTTTGGGATGACTCATTTTAATTACCCGGCTTCAATTCCTTCGTCCCCTCCCTTCACCCTCTCCTCCTCCTCTCCCCATTAAGTTGTATCAAAACATGACACTCCCGATAAAGAAATATGAGTAATTAGGCGGTATTACTCACAAACACAGTGTCAAATGAGGACAAATTCTTTGGCCGGTCAATTAACGTTCAGGAGACACACATTGTGGAAGATCTGAGAGACATATGAGGGGAGGTCAGTGTTTTCTAGAGCTCACCATCTGGAAATTCGGAAAACAAATTTTATTTATGCCAGGACAAATAGTACAAAGTCAAGACACTTTATACAGACAATTAATGTACGAGAAAAGAGTTCTCTACTAGAGTTGGGCAACGAGATGTCATCAAAACATATTTCAAATGACGTGTAAAAGGCAACAGGACTTAGACTGTTTGAAAGTACATGTAGGATGTTTCACATAGAATTTCAGAAACTTGTGATTTGATTCCCCCCCCCCATTTTATTGATATGTACACGTGCAAAATTTAAGGTTTACAATGGAGTCGAGCCTTTTAGGCACATATGTATCTTGTCAAGGGGACAAGGGCTTTCCCACTCTCCTTTTGTCCCTCTTCCTCCCCTCCCATCCTTCCCACCTCCCCTACCTGACCCCCCTGTTTCACTTTGTTTTTCCTTTTAAGTTCCATAGGAGTTGTGCTCTGGGACTCTCATATCAGAGAAACCATTTGATTCTTAACCCAAACATATATCTGGGAAAGAAAAAGACCTCTTAGGTAAGCAGACATGGTATCAATTCTATGCTAGTCATAGAAGCTTTGAAAGATTATCACGGTACCCTGGCAGGGTTTTATGTCTGTTAATGGTAAGCTATACCCATGACACTTTAACTGAAAGAATCTGTCCTTGAGTGCCGGCAACAAAAGTCAATATTTACTTCTTGGCTGTTAGCAGCACAAGCCAAAGGGTTGGTATTACTACAGGTCTTAAAGGACAAGCACACCAGGGGGAGTAAGGAGGGACACTAATACTGGCCTATTGAGCAGGATTAGTACTGTGAAAATGTCACCCTAAAGCACGTAGCTGCTCCTCTGGAGTATTCTAAGGAATTTAGAAGCCAGGTGACATCGTTCATTGCTTTGGAAAAAAGTCAGACTTGAATATAGAAAAAAATGTTACATGTAATGTTATTTATTTTACACTTATATTTTGGGACAGGGTTTTACTCTGTAGTCTCTGCTAGTCCAGAACTCACTCAATAGTCCAGCCTGGCCTTGAGTTCATGGCAATCCTCTTTCTAGATTCAATACATACATTTTCATCCCCAATACTGGGAAAATAAAGCATGTTTCCTAGAAAATTATGATATTCTACATGACAGTATAGAATATATTAATAATGCATAGAGGAAGGTTTCTGACACTTGGGTTGTGTAAATAAGTATAAGAAAGTTCAGTGATTAAAATACAGTGGCTGGTATCAAATCTGCCCATTAAAGACCTTATGATAGTATACAATGTTTCTAACTGTACTTAAGATACTAGTACATACTGCTTCCAGTCACAATATAACTAACTTCCTGTCCTCTAAATTATGACAGCAGTGAGCATTTAGAGAAAGGCCATGTTCGTCTTTGCCAATTCAAATGAATGTACGTATATGACTGCATTTGCAATTATTTTAATTAGCTAGTATAAAACCTTATTTAGGTTGTAAATCTATTTTTTCAGGGCCTACATTCGTTTCCCTCAATTTCTTCCCCCAGACATATATGTGTATATATATATATATATATATATATATATATATATATATATATAATTTTTAAAAAGCACATTTGTGCAGCTTTGAAGAATAAAGGAACTTCATGAGAACATTTAAGTTTAAAACAAGCTTGACTTTTTGGGCAATGAACAGAACATTTAAGTTAAAAGCAAGCTTGACTTTTTGGGGAACCAAGACCTTAGATTCCGAATGTGTTTTTCTTTCTTCCAGGATAAATTTGGTATCCAAATTACTGGGATTTGCTGATGGGAAATCTTGCAGGAGAAGTTAGTTTGAATATTTTGAGCATGGACCCCCTCTCTAGCTCACCATTGGGGTGCCATGTCCCTTGCACTAGCCAGGTGGCTGAGGAACAAAATGCTTGACCTTTCTGCAAGTACAGGACCCTAACAAATAAATGTAATCTTTTTTCACTAGTAGAATCAATTTTATAGTCTCTAATTAAAAGTTATTGGTAAAATAAAAAAATTGAAAATCATCTTTTGCACTGTTTCATTTGGCAGGAAATGTTTATTCCATGTTCGCTACAAATTACCCATGGAGATAAACATACTGAGGGCATATAATTTCATTTGATGAGCTACCTTTCAAGCTTCTCAGCTGGAGCTTCTGCTTGTCAGACTTGGTAGCTGAGGAACCGTTGTGGATATTGCAAGCCAAGACCTTAAGAGGTTGAAACAAATTTTGTTTTGGAAAATGTTTTACTATTTCTCTATTGATTACATTTAAAACACTACCAATGGGATCTCACAACTTGAGGGAAATTCCCTTAAGATTATATTTGGTAAGATTAAACATTCAATTTTTCATACACAATGAACAAACGCAGGTCAAATTCTTTCTTACCAGACTGGATTACATTTGTTCTTTGCTGATTGTCCCAGAAGATAAAATATTTCATGCTTATCTTTGAAGTTGTCTATTCTTCGAGAGATATCTTGAGTCATTGTTTACTATCTTGAGAAGCTTTTGAGTCGCTTGACTTTGGATTATTAAAATTCCTCTTAAGCCCATTTTTGGTTTGTTCCCAGCACTAAGAATGGAACTCAGATCCCTTGGATCGAGCTACATTTCCAGCCACTTTTATTTATGTATATAGGCATTTAGTTATTTTTATTTTTATTTCAGAAAAAGTCTTGCTAAGTTACTGAATTGCTCATGCAGGGCTCAAGTTGGCGACCACCTTTCTTCAGCTTCCCAAAAGAGTAAAATTTTAGGCATGTACCACTACACTTGGTTTCACAGGTGCTTACATCAACATGGATATCCACCCCCTGCCAGGGTCTACAAACCTTTGCTTTTATGGTACCTTACCATTACAATTGTCTACTTGAAAGAATATTGATGTGGGATAAAATTTGAAATCTGATTCCCCAAATATCACATCTAAAGCTACAGACACATATGTAAGTCAATGTATCCTCTTTTTCTGGTGAAAATTTTATTCTTGCACTATAGTCATTTCATTCAAAATGCATCAAATGATGATTTAGTTGCCAAAGTGGCCTCTACTTTTTAATATATAAATATAATAGCAGGCATGTATTGATTGCTTTTCTAGTGCTGGGCAGCTGACTAAATAGCTTGAATCTATCACATAAATTAATCTTCCCAACACTGTGATCAATATTTCCTTTTTCCAGATAAGGAAACCAATGTTCAGGGAGGTTAATATATCATGGGGTTATTTTCCATTTATGATGGAAGCCACAAGTCGCTTTTGGCCTTAGTATACTCAGCACCCACTGCCAAGTGGTTCAGCCTCTTCTGTGAGTCCTCCCAGGGTGTCCAACTCCTTTTTTCAGACCCATTTCAGCCTACCATGGTCCAGCAGATGACTCTGTACCACAGATTCAGCTCTTAAAAAGCCTGGCATGGTGATGCATGTTGCAATCTTAGCACCCTGGGACGTTGAGGCAGAAAGATCATTAGTATGAACCCAGCCTGTCCAACTTAGCAACTTGGTAAGATCCTGTCTTGAAATAAAAACTAATTAAGTAAATAAAAAAAAATAAAAATGAGACCAGGGATGTAGCTCAGTGTGAAGGCTCTGAGTTCAATCCCGAGAACTTGAAAAATAAATCTGTAATGGAAGAAATTCTACTCTTTCTCTGTAACCAGCACACTTGGAGTTTGCATGAGAACTCCAATCTTTGCACTGGGTCTAAGGCTACCCTGGCCTGCATAGGAAATTCTGGACCAGCCTGGGCTATGGAGAGACACCCTGCCTCAAAAACAAAGGGAAAAAAAAGTAACAGAACTTCAGTTTTGACAGGGCTTTAAAAACAACTTCATTCTTTGTTTAGGCCTTTCCGAATTTCCCATGATATGTTATGTAAAACCATAGTTGAGGGACTGGAGGAATGGATCAGTGGCTAAAGCACTTGCCTAGCAAGTGCTATGTCAAGCACTAAGTATCCAACTCTGCCTGACTCCCCAGCACCACATAAATCGGGTGTGGTAGCGCATACCTGTAACTCCAGTACTTGGGAAGCTGTGGCAAGAGGATTTCCATGAGTCTAGGACCAGCTTTGGTTACAGAGTGAGCTCAGGACCAATCTGGGACACAGAGTGAGATCCTGTCTCAAAAATAAATAAATAAATAAATAAATAAATAAATAAATATATAAACGCATAATTGAGATCTTCTGATGCTGTGGTCTTTCCTCAGCTGGAACTACTGTCCCCAGTGTTTAATCCTGGGCACAGAGCAATAATTACAATACATATATTTGTCTGCAGGATTACCTACGTCTCAGCCAAGGAAAAGATCCTGAGTGTTTTGGCCAGAAGGACAGAAGGTATAACTCCTCCATGAGAAATGTAAGGAATCACATGTCTTAGAAGAATTTTAGAAAAGGTAGGCCAGGTTCTGGGCTTCAGTGGAAATTCTGCCCAAGGCAGAACATAACCCATTGCAAACAAAGAAAACCCACTTTGTACTGAGTTTCCTGAATTGTGACTCAGCAACTTATTGGACTATATCTTATACAAAATCTTTAAATTAATTCAGATTAAAGGTTTTAAGATCTTCTGTGATTAGGTCTGTATATCACTTTATGAATTCAGAAAATACATAACATTTCAAGATCTTTCAGCTTCATGTAAAAATCAAGGTAAAATTCACCAGTATTCTCAAACTGTAACTATCTCTGATCATCCTACTAATATGAATAATGATTAAAAACAGAAAACTTCTTATTATCAGTTTCAGAGCCAACAGAAAAAAAAAAAACATTTAAAAAACAAAAAAGTGCTTGCACCATGAAATGCTGAGAGAGTAATTTCACATTTTTGGATAAATTTTAAAAGCTGTTTTTCACTTTTAAATATTGTTGAGCCAGAGCTCATGCAATTAATCTACTCAGTTTCCTGAAGATATCCCCTAATTCCTGGGGAGAAAAAAATAAAGTATTTCCTGTACCAAAAGCACTTTTAATAGGTTTTCAAGTGAAAAAAGAATACTCACTCTTATTTTCCTGTTCAGCGTGCCAAAAATGCTGGAAAAGTTTTTTCTCATTGTTTTAGCATTAAGGAATGTTTGAAAAATGAAGACTTTTAAAAAAAATCTTAAATCAAAGGATTAATATCGAGGTCACGGGTAATAGAGATCTCACCAGCTTTGGTGTGCTGGGCTTATGAAATTGAAACAAGTGCCTCTATTCATTATTAATAAGAATATATGGCTGTACTTAAACTAAATATCAAAGTCCTGGTTGAGTCTCCAGGACCAAGTGACTGATTGATATAAAGCCCCCTAGTCATTTTTTAATGATTTTTTTCAAGACCCTTCACACAATTTACAGCCTTGCAATCAGTGGGGTCCTATAGATCAAGGTGTAAGCAGGGTAAAACATGTTTTGTTAAGCAAAAATCGTGAAACACTCCATTGTGGCATATAAATTGCGGTTTCTTCCTCGCTTTTCTGCTTTCAGATTTACAACATGTATCTGACACATTTTTTTTTCATACAGAGGTAAATCCAATTACTTTCATTTATTTAAATGAAAGCTATGATTTAAAAAACATCATTACCAGGATATTAAGCCTCTGAGCCCAGAGTAACAGTTGCCCTTGAATAAAGTGTGAATATAGGTTTTAGTAGAGTGTATTGAAAAAGGTGGTCTTCCCACAGTGTATCTGTTCCTAAATTAGAAAAGTAATGGGTATCATTGTGACCATTAAGGCCGCCATCTTGGACTCTTCCTCTCCTCGTATTTGTAAGCCCTCCAAATAGATTATTTTCCTTATATTTTGTCAATTCTGTAAAACCCAAACTAATATAATCATTTATTATGTAGATGAATATATAATTTCCTTTCACAGCAAAGAAAACTGGACATCACATACATTGTGCACATATCATTTAAAATTACTATAACAGGAGGAGATAATAGACACAGAAAGATAGATACAAACTAGGTGTAGAAACATTTTGAGTTCAGTTTTTCCATATTTGTCAAACTTCACTTGAATTCACTGAAAATTGGATAAACTATTTGCCTATTGTTCTGCATTATCAGATCCAACTGCTTGAGGATGGGATTGATTTCAGAATTTTAGGCTTTGAGCATATAAGTCATTAAAAAATAAAAGGGAGTTTTCTTGTTAACTTAATGCACTGGCGCTTATCCTAATGTGAAAAGTTGTATTTTGTTAACTTGAATGGCTGCCGCTTGCTAGAGAGTTGGATAAGACAGGGAGAAAGAGGAATTGGCAAAGATATTTACCTCATACTGGTTCAATATTTAAGAGATGATTATGAAAAGCATTTAAATCTGTGAGATCATGACAACCTTAACATCTATAATAAAAGGAATGGGAACATTCTCAATAATTTCAGAAGCTTCTCACATTTGTTATTAAGTAATATTAATAGCATTTATTAAGTTTGACTTCTCTGTTAGACTAATATTTTACTTTCATTATCTTATTTCATCTTGGCAAGTTCTAAAAAAATAAGTTTTATAATCTCATTTTATATATGAGAGAACCAAGTCTTAAGTTTGGATCTTGCTATTCAGCATTTTTCCCCCAAAACTTTCCAGTGAACAAATTTGGCATTTTTTTTTTTTTGTCCTGGAAATTCACCTAATTTCTCTCTTTTAATGGAAGAATATTTATTAACCCTTAATTTAAGTTCTCCTTTTTAGAAGATAAGTTTTCTTTATGTATCAAGCATTATAAAATTTGCGTGAACTCAGTTAAATTATTTTCAAAGTAGTTTGAAGGCCACCTGAAGTGGAATCTGGTCAGTCTCACAGGAAAGAACAGGAAGGGCTTTTGAATGGTCAAATATTTTTGTCTTTATTTCTGGTTACTACCTTGGGTACTTTTTATCATTTAAATCTCAGAGGCTGATGAGAAAGACTTCATCAGTGCCATTTAGGACAAACCAGATTTAGAAAATTAGGCTAGAAGCTGCGCAGATGAGGCTAATCCTACTCTGCGTACTGAGGCTGAGCTGTTTCTCTGTCAAATTCTCTTTCAGAGTATAGTTGAAGATACAGTTCAGGGTTTGGACCGAGGGTCCCCAGCGCATCATGAATTGGGATGTAGTGGGATAAATGTGAAACTGCAGAAATTGGAGGGGGGCACCTGGCTGGAAGGAGTGGATGCTCAGGGATTCACCTGGGGAGATTATGTCAACTTGTTGAGACGGGAAGGTGCCTAGGGCCTTTCAGGTATGCCATTGTTGACTTGCGGGTTAGAAAGGGAAGAGAGGCTGGTTGTCCCTGTAGGCCAAGAAGGGAGGAAGGGGCACCTATCCTGGGTGGGGCCCAACTTGCAGCTTGAACTAAGTAAAGGAAGAAAGAAGAAACATTGCTACAGCTTCCTCCTGGGAAAGCTCTGGCCTTGCCTAGACCTGAACTAGCTCCTCACTCGCTTGGCGTTCTGTCTGTAATGTCCTGAGCAGCCCTCCATGTGCTCCCATTGATGCCAGCTGCCTATGAATGGATGGTGTAAGACCTTCTGCAGCCGTGAGCTAAATAAATCTTTCCTCCCTTCAGTTGTGGACTTCAGATATTTTGTTCCAGAAATGAGTAAGTAATTAAGACAACACATGTGATTTTGATGATTTATCTCTTTGCCTTGTTTTGCCCTCAGTATTCTGCAGTCTTTTATTGATTGCTGCTGTATTTCAAGTACTACACTCCTGCTTCCTCAGTGGAAAGAGGAAACTATGAGGAACCTGAGATTTGGGGAGGACAATAATGATTGATAGAGCATTAGCATTCATACATTGATTGCACAACAGAATATACTGTATTGGGTTGAAATGTACTGTTTTGGGTTAAAACATACTGTTTTGGGCTCGTTGTTTTCTTTCTTTTTTTCCTTCTTTTTCTCTCTCTCGCTTATTTGTTTATTTATTGAGACAGAGTCTCACTCTGTGGCCCAAGCTGGTTTAGAATTGGTGTAACCCAGGCTAGCCTTGGACTCAGGACAATCTGCCTGCCTCAACCTGTCGAGAGCTGGGATTACAGGTGTGGGTCACCATGCCCAACTTTATGTGGTTCTTGGGAATCGAACTCAGGGCCTTGCTCTGGCTAGGCAAGTGCTTTAACTGCTGTGCCATTTCTCCAGCTCCCGAACGATTCTTAATGGCCTAAAGGCCAGGTTAAACAGAAATATAGAAGCTATTTTGTAATTAACCCAAAGTGTTTATTTTATGCTAAATAGCTTAGTGAAACCTGGCATAAAATATGTGAGTGAATGAATCTTTTCTCTCAGTACTGTAGCCTGCAATAGTTCATGTCTCTTTAATTTTTAGATATTGAAAGAAAATAAAGAGAAATTCAATCAGACCCCATAATGATTTTGCTATTGTTTTTTACTTATATTCTTCCACTTCCTAAAGCAATGTCATTTCATTGATTAGCTCAGGTGGTCACGGGAGCCATCACTCGCTCTTGTGATAATCCTGTTGACTGTTTCTGCGATGTCACGTAATGTGAAATCTTTGCACAGCAATGCTCAACCAAGACCATCAGCAAGTTGAATTAACGTGTGTTGGCAATATCTGCTAACGTGAGGTCAGTGTAATTCCTGTGAATAAGATGCGTGAAACATTCAGTGGGAGAATGACGACTTATTTTCCATAAAAGATAGTTTCTTCTCCCTTCTTCTGTTAGTAATAGTGTTTATCCTGTCTTATAGTGATTATAGATCAGCACCCTTAAGCACAGACTATTTAGGTATTTCCCTACATTACAATAAATGGTCTTGGATTATTTTTTTTTCCTTATGCTTTTGTTTCTTGCTACTTCTTTATTTTTTGTTGATGGAAAATGTTAGTGTAAGAGGGAGTGGAATAGGATGGATTGGTTCTTATGAAGTCCAGAGAAGCAGCCATTTAAGGTATTTCAGGTGTATGAAGTTAGTCTCCAGAGTTAGCATGGGTTCTATTTAACTCAGAAGTCACTATCTTCTTTGTCAGGAACTCTGACAAGCTGAATAAATACATAAAAGGGGAATCTTGAAAGTGGGTAGACAGACTGGTGACTCATGACAGGGTCAGAGCCTTTGCTATTTGCTTAGAAACAGATCTCTCTTGGGCTGCCACGGGGAGGAAGTGATGATGGAGGATAGTGAGTTCCTGAGCAGTGTGGTTCAGGCAGCTGGAAGGTCAGGGGTTAAACATGTGCTATCTCAGCTATGCTGGGTACAATAACAACATCAGGCTTCAGGAGAATGATCTATCAAGGCAATTAGTCAACCAGGCCTTGTGGTAGCCCAGATAGGCCTCCTCTGTTTGTATGCTTTTATCAATTGGAGATAAGAGTCCTTGTGAACCTTTTTGTTACCTTGGGAAAAGATACACCTGGATGGTAAACGTAAGACAACAGCGTCTATAAAAATTGATTTTGAAAAATGGTTACAGCTCCTGGAGGAGATTAAATAATCTGTATTTCTGGCTGTTAAAAGCTAAGAATAAAGACAAAGGTGAAGACAAATGGGGGTAGGGAGATCATTTTCCCCCCACCTACTTCCCAGTCTATTTTCTCAAGAACAAAAATGACAGAACTTGACCTTTTTTTTTGCTCGAATACTGAGTAAGGCACAGCTGTCCTAGGAAGTGGAGAAGAGATAAGTCATACTGTAGTTTTTCTTTTTCTCCCCTTGAAGATTTTTTTCCTTTAAAACACTTGTCTTTGTTGGTCCACGTCAACCCAATTTAATGTTTCCTTCTCCTCTGATTTCAGGCTTGAGGTTACCAGACCTCTCTTTTTGTCCACATGTGATTGTACTAAGTCACACAACAACAAGTCTCTTGGGCAAGGCTTACTTCAGAACTATCTGTGACTAATTTTAATCCCATTGAAATCTCAGGATCAGAAGCACTTTAGATAATAGTAGAAATTTAGTCTTAGATAGTAATCTGCAGTGACCTGAATATGCACGTGTGTGTCCCTGTACCTATGTTCATGTGCTTCCCTATGTCTAGAAGATTCTTCTGTTTATATCTACCTTGATGTGAAACTGGATGGACCCGAATACCTATCCAGGTGGGGTGTTCTTAGGTCTTTATAGCAGCAGGAGAACCGATGGGTGCATTTTTGTATTTTGAGTGTAGCTTACAATCTGCTTATTCTACCAGGCATTACAAATTTATCTTCAAACCTTGCTTTATCAACTTTATCTATTATATTTTATTTTTCCAGAAGAACAAAGCTTATTTGAGCAGGAAGATTGTTCTTTCTTCTAATCTTCTCGTTTTTCCTTCTCTATCAAGAAGCCACGCTGGAAAGTATGTACTCAGTTATGTGCAAGAAAATGTTCTCCCCTTCCACATCAATTTTCTCTGCATAATATTAATGTACGTAGTGAACTTCCCTGAACTTGATGTTTTCTCTCATCTATAAATTGAGAAGAGAACTACAGCCTATTTCCAAAAGAACACAGGGATACATCACACTTTGCTGAGCGTACAGGAGACTCTGTAGGAATGGCCCAGCAACAGCAAACCTCAGTAGCTGCTGAGCAATTCCATTGCCTTGGTGGTGGACAAATGCTCCGGTTTCTCCAATCCCAGATCTGCATCATGATCATTGCAACAATTTGCTGGATTAATACATTGTCACCTTTAAAATATTTGACTTTATTTTTAAGATGCTTGTAGATTCGAAGCAAGATTAAGTAGATGGAATAAAGATTTCCTAGTTCTCTCTTAATCTCATGGGTACATAGCCTTCCCTAATCTCAATGTCGCTCAGCAGAGAGATACATTTGTGACAAGTAGTGGAGCATCACTGACACGTCATTGTCACCCAAATATCCATAGCTTGTATTAAGATTCACTCCAAATTAATTTTTTTCAGTGTTGAATATACTCAACTATAGCCAGCCTTTTAGTCGCTATTCTTATGTTTATTTGGCAAAAACACCCTTTTCTGAATTGTGACTTTTTGGTGACAATTAGGTGCAACCTAGGCCCATAAAAGGATTATAATTTCATGTTTATCATTTTTGTCTAAAAATCCATTATATTTCATTTTTTTTGTAAAGAGAATGTTATTCTACTACCCACGTGAAGTATATTTCTACCAGGCACATGTCTTATAACTGCATATTTATAAGAACTGTTAACATGTAGGTGTCTGCCAACATATAAAATAGTGTGTTTTCTGAATCTTACTATTCATTTCTATGGTAGCAATGGAAGAAGACAGTTTAAATCCCAGCTCTGTAAATTTTTCATTTTTAGAAGTATTTCTGGACAGATGCTTGCCTTCATTCTTATGTTATTATTAGACTCCGAGGACACATCAAGGCTAACTACAATACAATCTGCTAGAGCACAAAATTAGGGAAAATGAAGATTCGCATTGGACTTTAGTTTTTGTTCAGAGTTGTATTTCCAGAACAAGCCTCTTTATGAAACTTTGTGCTGTCAAGAGGGCCCTGTAGTCACTAGGGAAGTGAATCTGGGTTTGGCCAGGGCAATTGCATGGAGTAACATCTGTTTTTATGCTTAGCTCTGAACTGGCTAGGCCAAACAGTTGGTTGTCAGGTGTCTGAACTCACAGGAGATTGGGCACATGCCTTTTTAGAATTAGCTAAAGTTGAGGTTTGAGGCAGAGTAGGGCAGATGAAACAGAAGGTAGGGCAACACAGGGTCACCACATTGGTCAATTGTTCTTTTCGTTCCAGCCATTCGGGCTTCCAGGATATTGAAGGTGACCTTCCTCCCTCCCTCCCTCTCTCCCTCCCTTCCTTCCTCCCTCCCTTCCTCCCTCCCTCCTTTCCTTCCCTCCCTTCCTTCCTTCCTTCCTTCCTTCCTTCCTTCCTTCCTTCCTTCCTTCCTTCCTTCCTTCCTTCCTTCCTTCTTTCTGGCTATGTAGCCCAGACTGGCATTGAACTCAAGGCGTGTCTTTTACCTCAGCCTCTTGAGTGATGAGACTATAGAACCTATGGCTTTCTGATTGATAGACAAGTGCTTTAAACACTGAGACATGCTTCCGGCCCCAATCAAAGTGTCATGTTTCCTCCTGCTGGCCAGCCTCCTTAAATTCATTACTTCCTGTCTGCAAAGCAAGACTTCCTCTTAACCTGATTAAATAATTCTATCCAGTTCTTACACTAATACATCTTATTTAAGGAATCTTGATTCCCTAGACTAAATCTGATATTCTTCTATTGCTCTATAGTGTGTCATAAAGTATTAGTGTGATTTTTCAATAAATTATTTTTTGTCCCAGTAGAATATAAGTTCTTATGGCACAGGTGTTGAAACTCCCTATATCCCTTAATATCTAGCATGCAAATCTTCAATAAATACTTGTTGAATGAACTAAAAAAAAATAGATGGATAGATGTGCTAGTAACACTATAAGTAAGAAGAAATTAGGAATTGTTAAATACTTATATTGACTTTTTAATATACAAAATATTATGTGATTGAGTCCAATGTTAGAAATATTAGAAGTTTTGGAAATGGTATAAAATTTTACTCTGGAAACATTTCTTTAATTGTGACTAACAAACTTTTTTCTCTTTTGGTAAATTAGTGAGGTTACAATTCTTTTAAGTAGTTGTCCTTTTTTTCTTTTAATTGCAAAAGTTTAGTTAATTGGCTTTTAGGATTAATAAGATACCACAGCTGCTTCTCAATTTGACCCCTACTTTTCTCCTCAAAGGAGTGGAGTGAAGTACAGAAAGGTGGTGAAACTTGATTAGATTTACAAGAACAGTGAAAAGGAAAAAGTTCACATATATTTTAAATGCTTTAATTTTTACCTAAAAGTTGGGCAAGTGCAGGAATATTAATTCATGTTAATGGTTTACCTTATGTGATATAGGTATTGACTCAAGAATCTATTTATCAAATGAGACATTCCCATCTTAAAAAATAGTCTTTGTTTCTGACATGACAGTGATATAAAATGTGATGAATTTAAATATTATGACCTTTGGTAACTTTCAGATATTTTTTAACTCAAGGTAATGAAAGCTGTTGGTTAAAAAAATAACAATCAAAGATTTAGGACTGCTTGATCATTCTGGGGAGACTTGTTGAAGTCAAGACATGTTGGTACAGAAATTCACATCTCTGAAGTGATTTAAAAGGAAAAACAAATCTAAGATATGTTGTGATCTTCATCTTATGGTTATTGTGTTGTATTTTGGGGTGAGTTATCCTGATTTATTGCTTGCTAAATGTTGCTACTCTTGGATGAGTAATGGCAGGAAGCATGGGCTCAAAGCAGCATGAGCTAAGGATCTAAGGCAAATGCAATGCATTATCTGATAGGTATGATAAGGTGGAAGCGGAGCAATAGATTATTAATAAAATCTAGAGAATTAAAGTTAATGAGAGAAACCAATTATAGCACAGAGGAGTCAGCCGGTGGCTAGAGAGGTTACACTGAGTAAAACCTAGCCGATTGTGGATCAGGTCAGAACGTTCAAGACACAACCCAACTTGGGAAAAATCACCATTGCCTCGTACTTAAGGACAAAGGATTGAAGGGTCACCAGGGGCCAGCTGGTCACAAATAACTCATTATCACCTCTTTTTTTGCATATATGACCTTTCTGAAGTTTATTGAGTCCCGTTAACTTCAAGTTTGCTGATTGCTTTATTTATTCTTGTTCATAAATGCATATTTTACAGGTCTGTAGTCCAAGTTAATTCAGATGAGCTTGATAAATGGCAGGGCTCTTGCTTACATATTTATTTTTATTTTGAAATTAATATTATTTTAACTGAAAAATCATAATCTTACATAGTGTAAAATGGAATGTTTTGCAATGTGCAAGCTAATTAACATCCATCACCTCACTTTTTTGTGGTGAGACATTTGACCTTCTATCTCTCAATTATTTGGAACTAGGTAATATATCTTATTGTTTATAATCTTACTGTAAAAATACATTACAAAATTTACTAATTCTGTGTGGTAGATACATTGTTCTCTTTGGTTAGCAGCTAATCATTCCCACCCTATTCTCACACACTGATAATCATGATTTTATCCTATACATCTATAAATTCTTTTCATTCCACATAATTCCAACTGAAAGCATGCCTTTTGAATTTTTCCTAAAGATTGTTTGCCTAGATTTTCTTGTGAAAGATACATCTAATTTTAATTTATTTCCATGATTTTGTTAGTTTTCCTCTTCTAACTCATTCAATTCTGATCATGGATCTTTCAAAACTGATATTTCAAAAATGCATCTGGCTTTGATAATCTAATATTTGTTGTTAAGATGAGTGCTCCTATAGTTTTAAGTGAATAGAACATTTAGGTTATTAATGTAATTTTTAAAATGTCCCAAATAATATTTTAGTTTCTGAAGTTTCAAAGGTCACATGGTCTGCATAAAAAACCAATATCTTTACTTTTATCGATCAAAGTATCTAGGTTATGGCAGCAGATTTTTGGTCTCAAAAAGATTCTAGGGTTAGAAATTTACATAAATTCACATCTAGCTGATCTCATGAGTTTCAAAGAAATCTCCTAAGGATTGAAAGTTGAAATGCATATACTGTTTTTTTTTTTTTCTAGGCCAGTTAAGAAAGGAAAACACTTTTAATTACTTTATGCCCCTATATTGGTGTACAGTGTAATTAACTCTGATACGTGTTTCACACCCAATTAGAGAGTATTTTAGCACCAAGATAATTGGACCCAGCAGCACCTAGGAAGTCTAATCAAACAAGTTTATCATCATGAATTATTGTCCTGTGATCTGTAGGTTATTTTTTTTAATGCTGTGCATAAAGAGAAGGGCCAAGACATCAGGAAAATGGTGCTCATTATTGAAATTTTCTTGAGGCTAAATCTAGTTCAGAAAACTGTTGTTTATTTAAAAATCTGTAACTTTTACCATGGCCTAGTGATAATTGTTACTTTTACTAATGGTTTCTTCATGACTTCTGAAGATGATCATACTCCATCACTTACCTCAGTACGCCATACTTTATAGTAATAGAAATAATCTGTTCAATTTGTTGTCTCTGATCACCTAGGGATCCGGTGGGAAACACGAGTTCGGCTTAACAGGAATTGCGCTTATAAACCATGCACTAAACTTTTCAGACACCTTCAACTGCAGGTTCAAAGGGCACAAGTAGGCTCTGTGTGCTGCCTGTGGACCCGCAGATCAGGAAATTGTCATAAATGTAGGTTCTTAGTCAGCATAGGCCTCTTGTCTCTGAATTTTAGTTAATATTCAAATGATGGCTATCAATATTAAAGTATGAAGAACATTCCTCTGGCTAGAGGAAGAAATCATTAGGACGTTAAGCACTGGCTATTTCCTTTCTTGGTTTTGTAACTGCAGAATGAATAACGGGAAAGTGAGGCAGAAGGAGGGAACGGAAGCACGCTGGGCCACTGCCAGTCATGAATGCCTGGAGGAGCCAGAATCCTCAAACATAAGAGAACACAACTGGCTTTCAAGTTCATTCCTCTAACTTAATCCGTGTTCTTCTAGTCCTGTTGTTTTCAAACTGCTGCTGACTCCAAGTAGCCTTAGATATTGAGTTCAAGACTGAGCTGTACCATGTGCATCCTGACATGGTAGTAGTGAAAAAAATCATCTCTTTTGGTCTCTTCTTGCTCCTGATTTGAGTAACATGTCAAGAGAAAGTCCTGGCAACAAAGACACTTGCCTTGGGTAGAACATATGGCATTCTTTGCTACATCACACCAAAAATTTAAATTTCTCTGAGTCATGGCTTTCATACAAGGTAAACAAGTCTCGTTTTTGCAAATCCTGGCTTTGTTCTTATTGGAAAGTAAGACTTTTTCTTCCTTCTCCAATATAATTATTTGGGCAAGGTGTTGTACAATCACATATGATTACATTAGAATATTTGCTATTTTGATTCAGCAACTTAAAAGCACTCACTGAGCCATCTAATAAAATATTAATGCTAAGATTGACTTAGTAGAAGTCGAGGAAATAATTCTTCAAATATCTTCAGACATTCATTTGTGATATTAATTTTTTTAAAAAAATGATAATCTACTGAGCCCTAGAGATTTTACATTTGAGAGAGAGATCACTGTCATAGACACCACAACAATGTATTTAAGCAAAAGTGGTTATAAATTGAGAGAGTAGTAGACAATATATGTCACTAGAGACTTTTAAACATCGATAGAAAGAACTGCTAGTAGTTGTATTGATATGTAAATTAATAAGGGAGGATAATAGAACTCAAAGATTTTGACAGCGAATCTCTTCATCCTGTCTTTGGAAACTGGATGAAGGATGCAATATGGCCATTTCACACTGGAGGAGTGATGGAGTCAACTGTGGGAGAACAGCAAGTCCTGAGAAGCTAGAGCAAGTTCCGATTTTAACTATATTTCATCCTTGGACACTTGAAATACACTGCTGGAAAATGAGAAAAATACAGAAATAGAAGTTTTTGCACTATACTGTAATAGATTGTTAGTCTTATGGTCCTGGTAACCAGAAAGAAGGCAGAAAAAATATATTAAAATGATATTTGTCTCAACATGGGTAGCAAAATATACTCAAAAGGAAAGAAAAGGTGTTATTTATGTGACAATCAGGCATGTGTGTGTATGCATATGTATGTACCTGTGCATGAATATTTGTGTCTATATTACATGTAAAGGCCAATTACAGTTCTTGGTTGGGTATTTTTTCAATGGATGTAGACTCTTGTAGACACATATATAGTGGATTTATTACTCTCTCCTTAGCAGCCATATGATTAGTACTTTTTAAATTCCTTTATATGATGTAAGTGAAAAAAAAGATTCTTAAATTCACCACTAATTGGCCTCTATTGCTTCACCATCCTGAAACCTGAAGTGTTGGTTACCAAGATTTAATGTTTTATTTTTGATAGTGTCCTCCATTTTCTAACAAAAGACAAACAAAAGATCAAAAACACGATCAAATGGAGCTGAGTGGGGTGGCATACCAAAGTAGTTCAATGTGAGGGCCCTGAGTTCAATTCCCAGCACTAATGAAAAGAGAGAGACAGACAGACAGACAGATTAGTTGACCAAAGTGCTGTATTTAATCTTGGGCCTCATAGATTTTTCTACAAAGACAAATGGAGCAATTAAAATTTCCAAGTGTAGATCTTCAATATCAAATTTCTGTTGGTCTCAGTTGCTACAGTGGTTTGGATCTGGAACATCTCCCAAAATTCTCATGTATTTGGTTGGTATGGATTGTATATGGAATCATGCATGTGCTGTTGGGAGATTGGGGCCTAGTCTGGAGGAGTGGATTACAGGCATGTAAAATGGATTATAGGTATATAGTGGGTGTTTGCCACACCTTTCACACCAGGATCCAGGAGGGGCTGATCATTGGGATGAGACCTGGAAGTTGCTTCCTGCTTTCCTTGAGAGACGAGTCTCTTTCAACTAGCCTTGACTTGGCGTTCTGTTTGTAATGTGGAGGAACTGCTGCTACCTGTGCCTCTGCCATGTACTTCCACTGTTTCCGGCTGCTCCTGAATAGACTGTGACCTTCTGAAACTGTGAGAAAATAAACTTTCCCTTCTCTAAGTTTGTGGATGTCAGGTATGGAGTCACAGCAACAAAAAATAACTAGAAGACTGGGCCAGAATGGTTTCACTTATAATCAGTTCCTCAATGTAGAAAATCATTGAAAGTTTATGCAACATCTCTGTATCAAAGAGGAAATGACAAGCCAATCAAGTTGTGCTATTAGCTTCAACTACTGAGACATTTGTAGATGGATTTACAGAGCCTTTGAAGGGCTTTTGCCTTCAACTTTTGCATTCAATGTTCTAATACTTCATCTCTTGACTTTTCAGATTTAAGGCAGCCAGAGACAATCTGAAACACAACAGAGATTGACAAACATTAGCTCATTCTTCTGGAACACCAACACACCTGCTATGATCTACCATTCCTCCAGCTCTGACATCTCAACTGCTCTGCTGTGAATGGTTCTAGACATAGACTTAGTACTTTGAAGCTCCTGAAATGCCGTCCTCAGTAGCAAATGTACTAATAGATGTATCAAGTATTTCTGAACCCAATCAGAGAGCAGGCTCAATTTTAGAATTCAATGCTGAATGTATAAAAATATGTAAGATTTTAAGCATGATTCTGTGAAAAGCTCTAAAGCCTTTAATCCTTGAAATAGTCTTCTCCCTTCCTCCCTCCCTCTTTCACTCTGCTTGTGTGTGTGTGTGTGTGTGCTTTTGTGTACATATGTGCATGCATGTGTGTGTGCTTTTGTGTACATATGTGCATGCATGTGTGTGTGTGTGTGTGTGTGTGTGTGTACTCTAAGGAGGGCATTACCACCAATAATAAGATTTTCTAAAATAAAACATTCATCACCAGAAAAGTGCTGGTAACTCAGGTACTTATCAGAGTGATTATCGTTGCTAAACATGAACGAAGAAGCATTTTAAAAAATTAGGTGACAGATAGCTTCCCAGAGTTTGTTCTTTCCATCAGTGTGCAGATTAATTATGAAATGCTGCACCACGTGGGGACTTGCTTCCTGTGCACAAGGCTAGACGCTCACAAGGCAGGAATTTTGGCGCAGCCATAGCTTGATATCTGACTGTTTGGAAAGAGCAATTCTTACACAAGTGACCTGGAGCAGCAGTGGCGCTTCAGCTCGCTTTCTCAAAGATAAAATTATATATATATACATATATATATACATATATATATGTATATATATATACATACATATATATATATATATATATATATATATATATATATTAATTTGGGGGGAAAATTAGACACGAGGAGTGTTTCTTTGAGAAAGAGAATCGAGGGGGGAAACATCGTGTGGAACAGACTGAGCACAGGATTTAAAATAATGAATTTCTTCTTCACATTTATTCTCCAATAGGCCCCCTCTCTCCAATAGGTGTTCTGCTTGCCGAGGGGAAATACCTCTCACTAAACTCCTCTTGCTCTCATGCGCCCATCGGTCCTCTGAGGTGTTTACCAACAAGGCACACACTGACATTTCACTCTTATCGTTAGTTTAAAGCTGTGCTTTTGTACAGATACTTTTCAATAGCTGCAAGGTCTCTGTGCTAATACCCTCAGAATGTATCCCCTAACAAATATATCTTAAATAAAAATTTACTCTATCCAGTCCGAGGTAGCACCAAGGTGCCTGCTTTGTGAGCATCTAGCCTTCTGAACAGTAAAAATCCCCACGTGTCCAAACATTTCATAATTAATCTGCACACTGGCGGAAAGAAGAGGCTCTTGGAAGCTATTTGTCACCTAATGTTTTTAAATGTTTCTCCGTTCATTTTTAACAACCGTAATCATTCTGATAAGTACCTGAGTTTGCAGCACTTTTCTGGTGCGGATGTTTTATTTTAGAAAATCTTATTACCGGCAATGCCCTGCTTAGGGTACACACACACACACACACACACACACACACACAGAGAGAGAGAGAGAGAGAGAGAGAGAGAGAGAGAGAGAGAGAGAGAGAGAGAGAGAAGGAGGGGGGGAGGAAGGGAGAAGACTGTTTCAAGGATTAAAGGCTTTAGAGCTTTTCACAGAATCATGCTTGAAATCTTACATATTTTTATATATTTGGCATTGAATTCTAAAATTAAGCCTTCTCTCTGGGTTCAGAAATACTTGATACATCTATTAGCACATTTGCTACTGAGGACGGCATTTCAGGAGCTTCAAAGTACTAAGTCTATGTCTATAACCATTCACAGCAGAGCAGTTGAAATGTCAGGAATGGTAGATCATAGCAGGTGTGGGTACTTGTCATATATGCTTAAATATGAATATAAAGGGGAAAAGCAGTGTACAATGAAACTTCCCTTTCCGTGTGTGTGTGTGTGTGTGTGTGTGTGTGTGTGTGTGTGTGTGTGTGTGTGTGCTGTTGTTAATGAGTTTAACTGTGAGAAACTCATCTGTCTTGGGAGATATTGAGACCACAGGTTACTAGCAATCTGTATAGTTCCTTAAGTTCATTCTCTCCTAGTTTTATAGGTCCAGGCAGATCCTCCTAAGATAGCTGAGGAAGGTAATCTTTCTGTTGTGTCCTGTGTTGTTCCTGAGTACCTGAGATTTAAGAGTTGCTGAAGTCTTTAATTAATCTTTTCCTCATCGGTGCTTGAACTTCCTATAGTTCATTCTGTCATCACGAATCATGTGGCCGTGCTGTACTGCCAGGGCCTGGCTGTGTGGTGCTGATGGATAGCTGCTCAGTCCCAGCACACAGGGAGTGCACGAAGTCTGACATCCTGTCTCCTTGATGAAATATTTGTCTTTGTGAGATAAGATTTTCATGACACTAATGGTAGAATCTGCAATGTTCCACAGCCTGGTATTGAAAATGCTTAGGGAAGTTGCTTAAACTCCTAAAGATGGAGGAGACACAGTGATGTGACTCACCTTGGTCACTGTTGCTAGGAACGGATGTGAGTGTGGGGACTACCAAATGCACATGTAAACCCAGAATCCTCAAAGACTGTGATATCTTCCATTCACTAATTCCACTTCCAGGAGCTTATCCTTATGATATGATCATAGTTTATTGAATTATTCTTTTAATAATACAGAACATAAAAAGAGGGCTGGAGGGATGACCATGGCCTAAAACACTTGTCTTGCAAGCACAGGGCCCTGAGTTTGATTCCCTAGCACCACATAAAGCCAGGCTTTGTGGTGCATGTCTGTCTCCCAGCACTCGGGAGGTAGAGGCAGGAGGACTGCTGTGAGCCCGAGGCCAGCTTGGGCTCCATAGTGAGTTCAGGACTAGCCTGGGCTACATATTGAGACCCTATCTCAAAAAAATAATAATATGAAGAAGAGAAAGATAAAATACTTGCCAATAATAAGGACTAGCTTTATTTAGACCTCACTAGAAACTTTATATTCAAAGTTATCAACACGTGTTACCTTATTTAGTTTTCTCTGCAAATCTAGGAACTGTGTGTTATTTCTATGCTAACTTTAACAATGAGGAAAAGGAGGATTAGGAGAGTAAAAACACACCGTTTAAATTAAGCCAGATAAGAAGCTGAGGAACTGGATTGTATTGCCCAGGTCAGGAGCTTTTGTGCCACAAACAAGCTACAAAATCGTACTTGGAAACCTAGGCTGACAATAGTGGCCACAGGATTGTGCTCTGGGCTCCTCAAACTGTCTGCTCAAAAACCTTCACCACTGTGCGTACTCAGCCTCAGCCTTGCCCTCGTTAGATACTCCCTTGGACTGTGGGAAGTGAGTGAGTTCTGGAAAATTAGAGGACAGGGAAACAGGACACCACTGTGTTTTCTCACAGGGGCATGGTGGGATTTTATGTCCTGGTTATGTTGTGGTTGGTAGACCCCTGTGTCTAGTTCTATCCAGTCAACTGAATATATTTCTTCTCCATGGTAGAGCATTTGATTGCCATGTGAAATCCCTCAAACACTCTTTCCTGTAGTAGCTACCCGAAGTATTCCAGGTGTAACTGCTCCGTCATGACGTCTTGGTCCCAGAGTGAAGAGGGCAACATTGTTGGACAGAGCTCTAGTCAGTAAGCACACAGAAGAAATACATATTGTTCAGCTGTGTCACTGAGATCTGACGTTGTTTATTCCACAGCACTCATAGCCTAGCTAATGGAAGAACCCATCATCTATCTATCTGTCTCTTACTGGTGTTATGGTCAAACACTGGCACAGAAAGTCAGATTTTCTATATATAAAATGAGGCCATTTATACATTGTTTTGATATAGGATAATTGTGAAGATCAAATGATATACCTTCTATCTGTGCTGCACAGATAGACGATATTAGGTTTTGAGATGTTTTGTTTCTTTGGAGTTTCCGGAACTGTATTGAACTCTAATCGAAATTAGGGAAACTCAGGGCAATTTTGCAGTACTTCAGGGTTATAGATGTGTTAAAGGTCTACAGATACTTTTTATGTTTTCTGATATTGAACCCAGTCACAAGGCATTCTTTTTTATAAAATGATACTCACTTGAGCTTTTGTAACTATGAAGGTATGATCTAGCAACAGCATAAAAACTAAAATAACTAGTGGCTCATTGTGAACTATTGTTTCCTGAACATTTGACATTTGTCTAACATAAAAGCTCACTGTCAATCAACCCATATTTAACACTGCTCTAGACATAATGTTAACTTCAAGAGACAAACAATTTTTAAATTCTGTTCAGAGTTCACTCAGGGTGTATTTTGTACCTTAATCATGTTAGCAGCCACATCAAGATCACATTCCATTTAGAACTGGGAAGCAATTGAGCTTTTTAGAAAACATTCTTCCTTTTGCATTCTTTGATGTTGCATATGACTAACAAACAAACAAAAAGTTGTTTTTAAAAGAAAATTAATTCAATAAATGTCTTTTTTTGTAGAGTCTTTTCTCTAGAGTTCAGGCTGGTCCTGAACTCATTATGTACCAACGAAGGCCTCAAACTCAAAGTAATCCTTCTGCCTCAGTATCGCTAGTGCTTTGATTACACTCAAACCATATTACTTCTTATTCAACAAATATCTCTTTGCCAGGTACGAGAAATTCTTTAGTAAAAAAAGTAGAAAAGATCTTTGCTTTCACTGAGATTACATAAAATTTATGAATAGTTTTTTAAAGTGGTAAACATACATACATATACATAATAACATATAAAATAAATAATATATAAAATAATTATACATAAAACATAGTATGTAATTAAAATATAACAATTATTAATGTATAATAATTTTTATAATGATAAATAATATATAATATATATATGATTGTGTATTTCAGAACACTTTGACAGTAGGCATTACATTTATTGTATTTTCTCTACGTGTTAAAGATACTCATTGAATTATTTTCTTAAGCCTTTTAACTACTCTGATCAAATTTCTTTATGATATTCAATAAATAGGAAATTATACACATGAAATTGTTGGTTTAGCGATTGATTCACTCTTTTGACTTCAGTGTAATAACATTTGCCATTATCAGTAATTGATCCAAAAATGATGAAATGAGACTCTTTTATTTTTTTATAAATTAGCATTAGAAATAATCTTTAAAAATTAATGTTATTTTTGAATATAAATGAACTACAGATTCAACATGTTGGCATCACACAAGGAGAGAAAACTGTGCCAGCGTAGGTCATATTTGACCTCTTATTCCGTCCTCCCTACCCTTTTCTTCTCTGTCTTCTCTTTTCACTCTTAGGGTCCCTTCTCTTTCCTAGAAGTCCATCATCCCTGCCCCTATGCTGCCTCATAAGTTAGGGTCTTTTTACGGATATGTTTATGGTAATTTCATATGAGATACACCAGTCAATATGTAGTCTTTTGTGTCTGGTCCATTGACCTGAGCATTGTTGACTCCAGATGGCCTCATTTTTTTTCAAGTGCTTTTTTTTTTTTTTGTCTTTCTTTCTGGCTGCGTGATGTTCCACTGCATACAAATACCATATTTTCTTTATCCATTCCTCTATTGATAAGCATGCAGATTGTTTCCAGGATGTAGCTATTATGTGTTGTGCTGCTGTGGACATGGATATGCCTGTTTCTGTACGATATTCTTCTGAAAAAATGCATAGTAAAGCTGTATCTCGGTCAAATGGGATTTCTATTTCTAGCATTCTAAACTTTCCATATGGTCGAACTAGATTGCAGTCCTACCGACAGTGTAGAAAAGTTTCTTTTTCTCCACAGCCTCATCAACAACTATTTTTTTTTTTTGAGTTTTTAATGTAAGCCAGTTTCACTCGAGTGGGACGGAATCCCACTATTGTTTTGACTTCCTTCTCTTTTTCTTAATGTCGCCTCCTGTTTATGATTCTATGTGGGAACATACTTCACATTTTTTAATCCAAGGAGGTATATTTCTGGCAATTTGTGGTCAGTTGGTAGCATTTTGGAATGTCTATTTTGAATCTACTTTGATTTGTGTACACTCTGGGATTATATACTTTAGGTTGAGGTGCTGTTTTAGAACATAACAGTAGACAGCATTTCTTTTAAACAAATGCTACATTAGATTCCATGGGATAAAAATTAAAATAATTCATTGTTTCCTGAGTTGACAGTAAACCCAAACTCGAAAATCCAGGGAACAATAATATTACTTCTGCTATCCCTGGTGGCTGAACGTTCATATCATTCTTTAATTTATGATTTTCATTTCTTGATTTTATTCTAATGAGAATTGTCTTCTTGAGTATACCTTTCACCGCTTACCATTTTTAAACTAATTTGGAGTGAGAAGAGTTGTAAGGACATAAAGATACAATGACCTGAATATTCTATTATGTCACACAGTAGGTTTTTTTTTTATGTTGGTGGTTAACATCTGCAAGAGGTTTTAACCTACCTTAATCCTCTGTGTGATTTAATGTCCCTGACCCTTCAAGCAGTTTAACATCCAAAAACTTTTAATACCCACTCATTTTGTGAAATAAATATGGGAAGTCACAACCAAGTAGCTTAGACAATAGAAAGCCAGAGACAAAAATTAGTTCCTGAAGTGCCATTTTCTCTTCCGATGAGAAAAAGAAGTAACACCACCAACTTTTTAGTAATTGATTTAAAATGACCCAGGGTCGGTTCAGTCGAAGAGATCTATTTTCACCAGAGGAAGACATGAAAACCTCTTAGCTTTGGATTTATAGCTCTGCTCCCAGAACAGAGAGAGAGAGAACATCACAAAAGGAGTTGCCAGCTGTTTTGTGTCTCACTGGCAATCAATAATGCAGGTAAACATCAACTGGAAGTGAATCCGCTGTCTCACTACTTTCGCGACTGCAGGTCTGAAGAGGCCGATCTTTTTCTAAGGAAAGCATTCCTGCTTTTTCAGTGCTCTTGAGAGAGCGAAAGCAGCGACCTTGCACACGTTCAGAGGACAGTCATCTGGGGCCAGACTCTGCGGGTTGACACTGCCCTTTCTCAAGAACCGCAGATAGACACAATAAACGTTCAGGTCTCCTAAAACGCCAAATCACCGAACCCCGCCCGAGAAGACTGTGGAACATTTCTCAACAGGACAACAGTGGGGCAGTTTGCAGGGGCTTAAAAGACTGACACTTTTTTTCTTTAAGTATAATAAAGCCTCCAAAATAAGAGTAAAAACATGAATGAATTCTTTGGTTCATTAAAATACATTCGAAATCCCTGGCTTTTGATATTTCCCAAACCGAAGTAACATCTGCCAAATATTTCTGGAGTTAATGCCCAAGTGGAGACACCCGGCTGCTCTTGTCTTAATTCAGACTTCGAAGTTCCTGCCAGAATCTACCACTTCTGTTAACAAGTAGCTACTCAATCTGCTAGCGCAAGAATTAACCGCCTTTTGAACATACCAAGAATTTGCCCAAACACAAACAGAAACGCCAAATGCAAAGGCCTTTGCCTTAACAAATTAGCGTTTGAAGTAAAACTCTTCATACAGCTCAAAATGGAATTACACTGAATTAATCATTTAATAGGTGATACAGTTTGTATTCCCTCTCTCTTTTCTTTTCTTTTCTCGTAGTTTGTGGATAATCTCCTTCACTTATTTTAAAGTGAATGCTGATATTGCTAAACTGATCTTTGCATCTACTAGTAACAGGAGTTTCCTTAACTAAAATTTTTTGTTTTGTTTTGTTTTTAATTGAAGGAATCTCAGAGCAAGGAGAGGACTATTCAAGACTCAATTCCTATCATTATAAAGCACAGGGCTTTAGTTCTTTTGATACACCTATAGGTTTCACCTTGGTGCATCTACTCAGTCAAATGGTGACAGTTTCTGGATTCTCAATTTATTCCCCCAAACTTTCACACTGTCCCTTTTCTTCTTTGTCCAAAAAGTACCCTAGTACAGATCTGACAAGTACTGCTTGATTTCTTAAGCCCTAGATGTAAGCTAAGGAATGACGTTACTATTTTTAAAGTAAATAATTGCTCTCTCAAAAAAATTCTTTAAGAGAAATGAAACAATGCAATTCTTGCTTCCACTTCATTGCCTGGGTGGCTCTTCACAATTCGTACTGTACTTTTTACATTTATATTGAGAGATATAATTCATGAATCCTCAAGTGCACGCATTGTTTAAAGGCACAACTTGACTTTTTTGAGTTAACTTAGAGACTTGTAAGCATGAATACATTCTTGCTTTACGACATTTCCATTGTTCTCCAATTTCTCTTCAAAGCCATTGGTAGTGAGTCCTCCTTACTCTAAAGCTAAAACAATGAGGGCTGTACCTGCACAGTAAGTCAGCACAACCTAATGGATGCCTGGTAAACACAATGAATGCTCAGGAAGGAAATTTACAATAAACTTGGAATATCTGACAATACTGAAGAGGAGACTTAATTCCAGTTAACTGGTGACCCTTCTCCTAGGGAAAGACAAAAAGGATTGAAATGTCACAGGACATCCAAGTGATAAAAAAAAAAATAGCAAGCATTCAACATTCAGTATGAATGATGTGCAAAGTACTTTAAAGTGTGTTAATTTGTTTAGTGCACACAGCAACTCCAGCAGACAACATCTCTTCTCCCCTACCCCCTTTCACAGATAAGGAAACTGCTACCCAGACGGGTGAAACAAACAAGTAGGTAAGAAACGTGGATTTTAACCTAGGAGACCTGACTCTAAAATCCACCCTTTTATTGACTCCGATGTAGATAAATGACAAATATTCCCTAGCAATAGTCAAGGTTCCGGGGTCCAGCACATGCCGGCCAGGGAAGAAGCATTGCGGTGCCGTGCTAATGCTGTTGCAGCTTGGTGACGTCAGCAGAAGGGTTGGTGTTGCATACATGACGGGAAGGTACTTACTATGCTCGTGTCTTGGATGGAGTCTTTTCTTGCTGAGGTCCCTACTCTCCACTTCTGCAAACAAAGCAATATCAACTAATGACTTTACATCCACGCTAATTTGTTGCTTTTTATTCCCAATTCCCTTAAACCGCTCCATTAATATTTGCTTTTTCCTTAACTTACCCTCCTCACTCCTTTTTCCAGATGTGAGACAACCGCTTTGTAGGCTCTAGGCGTACTGCAGGCTAATTTATTTAATGGCTATTCGTTCTCCTTTCTTGCTGATGCTAGAGGATTACGGAAGTCTGAGGAGACTTCCATGGGTGTTGTACCACCATAACTCAAATCCCGAGCTTGTGAATATAGGTCCTGGGAGCTTTGCGAATTCAAATATTTCCTGAAGTCCAGGGTCAAGATGGGAAATGCCGCACACACAGATGTTCTGGGCTTAGAGTTGCCTTCTTGGCTTTAAAAGCTGTGAAATTTGGAGGGAGATCCTGCAAAGCTAAACCAGGCAAAGCGACGAGAGGGACAACGATGGCTGTATTTCCATACGCACACTGTCTTGTGTTCTTAGACTTACTGTGGCAAGAGTTTGTAAAATGGCCAGCATATGTGATGCCTGGTGAGTACAAGACAAAAAAGAAGAGTGCCGTTAGAGACAACAATAAATTAAAGGTATTCCTTTAGCATGGTAAGTGGTCTTGGAAGACCTATTTACAGGAAACAGATTCACCCATAATAAATTGTCTGAGGGCATCACAACAAAGGTGGGTTTCTCAGGAACAGATGGAAATGAATATCCATTCCAGGGTCATTTCTTTTCAAAGATGTAAGTTCTAAGTTCTTGTTAAGTTTTGGCATGAAACCACATCACGATAAAATGTATCTCTGAGAGCACTAAATTCTTCTGCTGAAAAGAAGTGATAAGATTTTACTCACTTAACTGCTACACCAATCTCTTCCTATCACATTGCTTGATTCTATTTTTGTTTTTATTTTCTAAGGCAAAAAATAGATCGTTTTCAGAAGACAGAGACTGTAGAAATGGCTTCACATGTTTTTGTTGTTGTTAACTTTTAAACTGCAATTATACAATTTCTCTAATGTGAATAATTACACTGTGCTGTGTAAGAATATTTTCATGAGTCACCATTAAAAATTTTTGACACTCTAGAAAGCATTTGTAAATTAATGATCGTACACAAAGATTAAATTGCACTAATGGTTGTTGGTTGCTTTTAATGCATAGGGTGCAAAGTTCTCTAGATTGGGAGGTAGATGTGTCTAGCTACTGTTCTCTTTCTAGGTATAACTATGTGACTGTAAGCAAGTTGCAGAATTTCCAGTTCATTGATTGTATTACTTAAAACTTAATTTTGTTTTATTTGACTGCTTTTAGACATGAGTTGAAAGATGCATAAGCCACTCTGGTTAATTTATGCAGAAAAGAAATATGTTAAAGTGTGTAAGGTAAAGTTCTTGGATCACTGCAGATGGCTGCATGTGTGGTCTTGGAAGCTGATGAAAAGGAAACAACATTGGCAACCAAGCTGAGGGCTGGCCCCGTGAAGACAGCATCTGCCATCTATGTGAGTGGAGACTCTTGGTACTATCGAACCAATCCCGAGTT
The DNA here is from genome assembly GCA_004027205.1 of Ctenodactylus gundi. Lineage (NCBI taxonomy): Eukaryota > Metazoa > Chordata > Mammalia > Rodentia > Ctenodactylidae > Ctenodactylus > Ctenodactylus gundi. Next base: position 506,321 of record PVKB01000430.1, read on the forward strand.
GTTGCTACAGCTCCCATCATCCCTAGCCCTGCAAATCAGCTTCCACGACACTTGAGTGCCAGCTTTCTGAACGGTCTTCTCTTGCAGATATCCTTGCTCTTTCTCAGCCACGTCTCACTGGCCGATATGCTAAGCCTCCAGGGCGAAATGAGGAGCACAGTATAAAGATCTTAAAACCTTGATTTATTCACTTGAAAAAAAGTGAGAAATGTCCCAAATATAAAAAGAAACTTACGACGATAGGCTAACAGAAAAGCTGATTTCACTAAAAGAAGAATTTCAAAGCCTGCTTTTGGAGTGTTCTAGACTTTTAGGGAAATGGTTGGCCTGAAAATGTTCTACGGGACATTTTTTTCTCAATCAATTGCCTGTTTCTCTGTGTATTTCTTAAAATCACGTCAATCCCTTTCATTTATGTCCCGGTGTACAACATAAACTATGAAGACAACCTATTGATGATGGATGATGTCATTTCACACACTAGGGTATTTGTAACCAGTTATTGTAATTATATAGAATTTCATCTCAAGTAGTGCTTTCCTCTAGCCTAGCCTCTCACACTAACCCCAGTCTCTGCATCTCCCAACTGCTCTGGTGGATGTAGCAATCCTGCCACCTTCCCAGTTACTTTAGAGAACTCTCACCTTTAATTCATCAGCATTGCCTGAGGATGACAAAGGGAAGATGATTGGAAAAATGGGAAATTGACAATCACAGCGTCAAAGTTGTGCTCTAAACCACAGCTTGCTATCTTTGAGGAGACAGTGCCCATTTGTGCTTCGGTATGGCTGCTCTTCCAGTGCTCCAGGCAATGGGAACCTGTCCCTTTGGCTTCCGGTGACAAACTCTCCTTCCTTTTCCATAGTGTGCTTTGATTTGTCATGACTTGAGAAGGCTTGTGATGTCCTACTCTAGGTAGTCTAGTAGAGTCAGTCTAATCCACTTAAAGCTACTGATTCATTTGACACCATTTATCAAATGTCTGACTCTCTGGTTGTGGTGCTAGATGTGACAGCTAAGAAGTCTTTAGAGCCAGCTCCGACCCATGAGTATAGCTGGTTGTGTTGCAAAAGAGGCAGATAGGCAAACTTAAACAAAGCAATACAGGTGATCACAGGGGCTCTGGGCTTCTGGGAAGACTTTGGTTACCAAAAGTATATGAGAATGTTTTCAGAAGGTATAGAGTTTTATTGAGTACCAAGACATAGAAAAGATTTTTCCATGCAAAAATATGATGCCTGTAGGGGAGAGCATATTTTATGCAGAATGAGCAGCCAACAAAGGCTGAGACTCTAGTGGTCTCTCTTCATTTATAGCACACAGACCCTTCCATACAGCGGAAGAGCAGGTGGGTAAGTGGGTAGATCTCAGTGCCCAGAGCTTAATAGAAAAAAGAAGTGTCCTCCACTCTAAAGCTACAACTTCTGGCCCTAAAGTAGTATATAGAAAATAATAGGTTATTACTTATTCTTTTCTCAGTATAAGAAATAATGCTATCAAAGTTGACTCAAATGCTTCCAATGAGAACTCAATAGAAAGAGCTAGTATCTAGTAAGCATTGTCTATGTTTTAACTACTGTCCTAAGTACTTTATAATTATCCATTAATTTAATCCTGCCTACAAACTTATGAGGTAAACATGTTTGTCTTTGTTTTACATGATAAAATTGGAGCAGGAAGCTCCAGCCATAAGTCGATTTAAATCTGCATAATTTATTCTCAAAATCTGGTTCTTAGGTACGATAGAGTAGCTAAATTACAAAACTCCACCTAATGTATTTCCATCACAATATGTGTTTACATGAATGCTGGTATCCTGATTTATTTGCAACTGCAAACAATGAAGCAATATCATGTTTCAGAATCACCTGACTAAACTAATATCACAATAAATTTATTCCTTAAGAGACCATATGTTCTTATGTCTCAATAAAAGATTATTTTCCCTAAACCAATATCCACACTGAGATTGTTTTTCTTACATGTAAAGCAAAAATAAAGTATGTTTATTAAGTGAGATGATTTAGGAGCAAGGGACAAATACATAGTTTTTTAGAACAAAATATGAAAAACTGAATTTGACACAAGGAAGTAAAGTCTTTTCAAGGTTTTTGAAAAATATGATGAAACTTGTAGTGAAATTTGTCCACAGAGCAGTGGATAACATAGCACTAATTTTGTAGAAAGCCTATCACTTGGATTCAAATGTATTTATTCAATTATTTTTATTTAATAAATTTGATTTGAATGACTACATGTCAATCTCTATCTTGATACATGGAACATAATGGTAATCACTCTAGAAGTGTCTCTTCTCCAAAAATTTTCAGCTTCCTCGAAGAACCCAATATAGGCATAAACAGAAATTATAGTACAATATACCAAACATACTGGCAGACAATGTATGCAGTTAAGTCCAGCCTTAAGCTTCCAGAAAAAGTTCAAAGTAAAGGAGACACTACAGGTAGTTTCAAAACAAGTCCAGGCAACAGTGTAGTTAAAGAAAGATAGAATTTGTTCATAGAAGAGCAAGAATCTGTTCCTTTCTCCCTGGTAACCCGTTACATCGTTAACAGGTCAAGCTAGTGGGTCCATCTGTTTTTTATTTCTTTGCCATTTTTGCTTTAGTTCTCACTTCAGCTACATTCATCAGATCCATTCCCATCACACCCAAAATTTCAGTCAGATTATTCATAGAATTGCAGATGGCCCATCAGATCTTCAGCAAAGCTTGCTGTCCCCGACTATCATTCCAGGAACACGGTGAATCATTTGTCCCCAGTAGGCACTGCAAAAATATTTTTGTCCCAGAATGGGCTTGGAAAGTCCAACACAAATGCTGTAATAGCTGCTCAAACACATCCTTTGAAAACCACTGCTGGACACATGTTGGAATGAGATTTTTAAAAAAATAATAGTATTAGCCCATGCAAATATTTCCTTGGACTGTTTATAGCCCAATAAAGACTCCTAAGACGACACATGCATTTGGTTTATTATTAAAAAATGCTATTTCAAGAACACATGCAAAGAGTTAGGAAGGAATTTGTAACAATTTCTTTTCATGCGATGGGCTTTGGAGATGCTTGCATTATGTAGTATAGCAAAATATGATGTTATGATCATAAAAATGAATTGTTATCTACAAAGGACCCCTTCTATATTGAGAGTAATTATTTTTCACCATTTTATTAGTAGAGGTATGGTATACAATGTTAACATTGAGTATTTTGAGTATTTTGTGCACATACATATTTCATTAACATTACAATCCTTCCCCTTTCTCCTTTAGGTTCTCCTGAACCCTCCGTCATGCCCCCTAATTCCCACTGTCACACCCATTTGGGATCTACAAAATGTCCGTCTTCTAAGTTTTTCACTTTAGAGAAATCATGTGATACTTAGCTTTCTGAGTCTGACTTACTTCACTAAGTATGATGGTCTCAAATTGCATCCATTTACCTACAAAAGCTTCAAGTTTGTCTTTGTGAAAGAGTAGTATTTCACTGAGAAGAAGTATTTTGAGTAGATTCCCATTTCACCATTTCTATCCTATATGTCATTATTTAAGTTCCAATTATTTCTCTGCATTTCCCTTGATGTCTGAGGGCAGCTCCTTTCTGGTTCTTCAAAATCATCAAGTACATTTAGTTTCTTCATTCGGTTTATTCCTCGACCTGCGAATTGTTTTTCCCTAGCTCAACTGTTCCCACACTTTGAAGCTGAAATCTCATCTCGGGTCCTTCATGAAACTGTATCGGTGCATCTTGCTACTGAATTTCATGATGATTTTCTTAGTTCCTGGGTTCCTTGATAGGAGCAGAATAGGGCTTATGGTTCACATTCGTTCGAGTAAGTGAGGTGGTGGTGTGAATATCACTGAATTCCAAATTCCAGAAATCACACATGGAGAAATTGTTTTGATCCAACAGTGGATCACTACGTGGCTGAGGGCTCTTCTGCTCCACGTTGCTCTACGAATACAGCAGGCAGAGAAGCCACAAGCTAGAACCTTGGTAACTACATCACAAAAGGAAGGAAAAAAATAAAAACTGTAGAGAGCCTTGCACTTGCATTAATACGTTTTGTCCAGAAAGGGGTTGTATTTGGGCTCTATAAAATGTAGAATTGACAGAAATTATTTTTTAAGAAAAATTCTATTTGGAAGGCTTACAAGTCTGAGGACAGAGGTAGTCCAACGTGGAGGCCTGTATGTGCGAGACCGGGAGAATTCAGTGAGTGCTCAGCCAGGAGGTAGGACACCCGTCTTGGACTATAGCACAGCTGGTGGGAGTCTCTTGAGCATCTTCGTGGTTCAGTGAGCAAAGGCAAAGGCTAGAGACTGAAGATTGGTGACTGAAGATAAGCAACGGTAGACAGGTCCAACTCAAGACTGGAGTAAATCTGTGATAAAGATCTGTAGCATGTAGCAAGCAAGTCAGCGTCAATAGGTAATCGAGAAGGTGATAGCTTTTCCAGAAGAAAAAAGTTGTAAAATTTTTTTCTTCTTCCTTCCTTTTATATAGTCTGAGTTCATCGTTGGACTTCCAACATTGGGGTGGGTGCTCTTTCCTCATTATCTGGCCCACAAATCACCCACAGTTCAACCCAGGAATGGTTCTAATCCAGGTGTGGTTTCTAATTGCCCGATCCAGGCTTGGTTCCTAAACTCTAATACGGGCATGGTTCCAAATTGCCTCAAATTGACATAATCTCTTCAATGGTCACCGAGGCACATGTCACTATACTTGTAACTGATTGCCTGGTACTAGACCCATGGCCCTAAGGAGGCAGGAAGTCTTAACTTATCCTATCCTCAGAAGCAGAGTCCCATACATATTTAATGAATTGCACTGAAGACAATCTGGAGTCATTCAGATTGGGGCTTGATTTTGGGCTTGAGCAGTTATGAGTGATGTACCTGAATCTGAGCAAGTAATTTAACTGCTGAACTGCTTTATATCACAGCTTCCTCTTTGGTAGGAAAGGAAAATCCTTTATTCTCCAATGGCTTCTGGTAAACAATGATTGACTATATAACTCACCCGACAAATCACATTTGCTGTTGCTCTCAGTTCCCAATAGTGTGATGAGTGTATTTGATTTGACCCTTAACAATGTAAGCCGGTTCTGTTGAATTGAGCTCCTCTTACACCGCGGAGCATTAGGTGCAAACCGGTTTACGGTACTAGCTGTCAACAGAATCGGCAAATGAAATTTTCCTCTATGAACTTTATTAAAGGAAGAAAGACAAATTAGAAAGAGTATGAATTGAGACCTCACAGCTACTGGCTGGAAACTCATCTTTGTATTTCGGAGAAAAAAATTGTCTCACAAATAAATCATAAAATGTTTCTGTGATTCAGTGTTTTTGAAAGAGCATTCATTCCGCTCATTTTTCTCAATGAGGCAACTAGGTGTGCTGCATGAATGGTACCAGGTCCTATGGATTTGACAATTGTGTTCCAATTTCTGCTTGGTCATTTGTTAATCAACACCGTTGTTGCCTCTGTTGCTAGAGAACGGATTCATGCACTGTTTGTTGTGACATCAATGAGCATTACAGGCAATCTGGGCGCAGGGTGCCAAAGCCCCAAGTTGTATTTCCTTTAGCATAAAGTAGTCGGCTGGCTTCAAGTCCGAACTGGGTAAATGATTCATTTTAATATTGTTGATTTAGACCCACCTGAAGGGATGGCCTTGCTGACCTGCAATAAAACTGGCATGATTAAATATTTTTCTCATCTCAGATCTTCCTGCAATTATTCAGACTTTTGAGCGCTATGAACTTAATAATTTTGCATACGACAAAAGAAAGGGATGGGTCATAAATACCAGTCATTAATTAAAGCTGCTTCTGCAGTCAGCCTGGTCTTTTTCATTTTCCTAACTTAGACAATGTATATGCTTTTGCCAGATGTGATGGTTTTTTGTGCTTCATGAGACTATTTAATTTTGAGCTCTGTTTTAAAATACATTGTAACAGTTTTTGGGCTTACTCTTGCCTGGTCATCCTTGAATTGCATTTAAAAATATTTTTAACTGTAGAAGAAATTAGTCTGCCCCAACATTACTGTGTTTGGACTGGTACCTAGCTAACTGTAGATCTGGGCCAACACGACTTGACCTCATTATTCACTGACGTGTCTTCCTAGCTTGGGCAAAAGGCAAAAATGTCATCAGGATTTCTTCTTCTCCAGTTAGAATTCAGGCATTGACCTCAGGAGAAAGGACAACCAGAGGGGGTCCGTTCTTAACTGGGAATTTCAGAAGTTGTAATATCAGCTTGAAGTTGGTTTCCTTATGGTACCCTTTAAAAGCTACTCACATTTACGTTTAGATTTCCAGATTCCTCAACCTTTTGTGTGTTTGGGATACTGTTTCTCTGCTGGGAATGGCTGCTTCAGTTTCCTCTTTTAACTAACGCTGAGTCATTAGAGTTGCAAAACCCAGGTCCAGTAATGCCCCTTCGAGACAATTCTTCCCTAAACTCATTGCAACTTCCCCATTCCACATTGTGATAAGGGGGCCAGTAGAAGCCTTAACTACCCATCTATTTAAGTGTCTATTTCCCCCAAAACACTACCTACTGGACAATGAGGCCCATAGGTTATTTTCTTCCTCATAGGCAAGTCATTGTCATTGCATGAACTTAGAAATATTTGTGAAATGTATGAATATGTGTGGAGGGAATGGGTGAGTATTATAAAGCCATGACCTTGCTTAAATGCTATGCCCATAGGAAATCAATAGATAGAACAGGTGCAACATTTATGTCCCAGATACTGTTCATTGCATTATGCTTACTCCAACTCATTAAAAGTGTGCTGAAGTCCTTTGAAATACTATTATTATTTCATTTTACAGATGAGGACACCAATGCACTGAAAAAAAGTCAATTGCCCAATGTCTGAAGTCAGTAAGTATAAAACATTCAGTTCCAAATAATTTAGCTCAATAACCAGTCAATAGCACTACAATACGAGGCCTTAACTTTTGTAAATTTCTAATATCCAATGAAGAAAATTAACTAGATACACAATCCCTTCTTCCTGTACCTGCTTATGTCTAATGGTTGTGCTTTTTAGACCACATAGAAAATAAAGCAGTAACATGTTTTAGTATTTATTGTAGTTTTAGTAATTTCAGCTTGTAAATTTGCTTTGAAAGCCCTAGTGTTTAAATATTAATAAAAGCAATGGGATCACCATTAGTTAGATTTTTACTTGCTGACAAATTAAAAATACGATTCTGGTCGCTTTCCTACTGCCTAGAAATATGTCGGTCTCTAAGCCCACTGTAAGGTTCAAAAGAAAGTTTTGGCACTTAACTTTAAAGCAGAAATACATAAATATTAACAGGTAAATGAAAAACGTGATTATCTTCACTATTGAAGATTTGTGAAATAATCCTTCAAGTATGTAATCTCACACTTGTTTTAAAATATAAACTATTTCCTTCATATTTACATGAATGTATTTAGTCGATAGAATTCCATATAGCGTTCTCTTAGAAGTGTTCTTTTATCTCCTTTTCTGAGCGGCCAATATATCATAAAATACACTGTGGCCAAAAAGTCTTTATTATATTTTGGAAAGTTTATTAAATTTTTACATTTTATAAATAAATACTTTTCAACACACGAGTGTTCAGTGACTCACTTGTACTTTTCCCCAGAAAATGGCAAGCCTTAGACACGTGATGGTGTGTTGCAATTGTCACACTGTGACGACATTCAGAGTGTTTTGGATCAGTTTCTTGTACCAGTTGCGGCTTCTTTGAAAAACAGAGCTAGTGATAGGACTTCCTTTATGAAGAGACTATAAACTGGGCACCGCTTATTAAGGAATAGATTTCAATAAATTACTCCTTTTTATTATTAGCCTTAAGAAGATGAATTCCTAAAAGGAAAAGTGCTTTAAAAATGACAATTATCTCCTTGGAAAATATCATGTCACCTTCTGTGACTACATGTGAGTTTCAGTGTGCACAGGCTTCCAGAACATAAATGCAGACAGGTGAGGTCAGGCTACAAAAACTTAACTGCCTCGTCGTTCTGAAGGATGGAAGCAAAAGGTTGAGGCTGGGAATGGCTGCTTCCTTCTGGTTTACCAGCAGCTGCTTTCTTGCTATAACCTTACATGATTTTTTCCCCTCTACATATATACTTCTGGTGTCCTCTTTTAATAAAGATATCAGTCCTATTGTATTAGGGTTCCACCTTTATGATCTTATTTGACCCTAACGAACGCTTTTTTTTTTTTTTTTTTTTTGGAGGAGGTACTAGTGATTGAACACAGAGGCTTCACACTGAGACGCATTCCCAACCCCTTTTTATTATTTATTTGAGATAAGGTCTCACTAAATTGCTAGGCTGCCCAGGCTGGGCTCAAACTTGGCAACTGTCTCTGCCTCCCAAAATGCTGGACTTACAGGCCTGAGCCACCAGGCCCTGCTCTATGAACATCTTTAAAACTCTATCTCCAAGTACAGTCGCACTAGAGATTAGAGGAACAGGACTTAGTCTATAAATTTTTTGAAAATTATTTGAAGATGTTCTAAAAATCTAAATAGGCCTATATCAAATTTGACATAAAAGCCTGCGTAACTACCTTCCTGCTTATCTCATTGACTTCGATTTTAAGTAAATGACTTCAACTTCTTCTGAGTTTCACACATTAGTAATATTTTCATCTTCCAATGTTGCACCAAAGGAAACTTCCATGATGTCTCTTGCAGGTTTTATTTGAGTTTTAGAGGTGTGGTAGGGAGCTTGACTCCTTCTCACCACCAAGAAGTAAGGGATTCAGGAACTGAGGTGGAGGCAAAACAGTGGAGCGTTTGTCTGGGCATGCTGTCGGCCTCCGGCACGTCAAGAATGTTGTTGAAATGACGTGGCCTTCCATGTAATGTTCTAGCGCCACACATCCGTCCTTCATTTAGGTAAGTGTGAAATTCCTAAGGTCTTTAAACATAACAGAACTGTGTAATAGGCTCTCTTTCTCACAAATTGAATCTCCCCCACCATTATAATAAATACAATTTATGAAATGATGACACTTAAATTGAGACTTAATATCTCCAACCAAGAAGTGGTAATGACTAATTTCATATTGTGTGGAGTAACCCATTTGTCAGTGAACACCTAACTCCCAAGCTTATTTTCACATCATTCTTTTATAACTGTCCAGAGTCTCTCTTTAGTTATGTTATGATTCCTGTTGATTATTTTTATGTAATATTAACAACTCATCACATTTAATGAACACCGAGCTAATTTTCTGCAAGTCTGCAGGTAAATACTGAATTATTGTCAATGCCTTAGAGTAACACACTTTAGAAAAATTTCCACTTGCTTCTCAAGTCTGTCAATGCTCAAAAGAATTCCCCAAGTCCTCACATATTTATGTACAACCTTGAATGGAGTTATCATTTTATTTTTATTTTAAGTACTACTGTGGTCTGGATAAACTAAGTAATCCATTGACATAGATGATATCTAACAGCGACTAGTTCTTCAGGTGAATTAGATAAAATTATACCTTTAGGATGTCCCCGGCTGGCTACAATCTCATAAATAACAAGGAAAAGCTCTACTATGCCTTTTGGTCAAGTTTACAAAATAAGTGTATCCAACATGAAGATAGCAGTTATTAATATGCAAATATTCCTGCAGAGACATCCTAGGAAGGCAAATACAGTTCTTAAACATTATTGTTGGTTGCTCATTTTGAAAGATTTTTACAGCTTGGCTCCTCCAAATGGGGGTCCTCTCTTCTTTTATTTTCCAGGTTCCATAGGCCAAAGCAAGTGGCAGAGAAACAGCAGCACAATGGCCATTCCCCAGCACATTTCTGGCAGCTGGGATTCCTGGCTGAGTCCTGGGGAACGTGAGGCCCCATGTGTCACTAAGAAAAAAGAGTAGACCATAGGGGAGGCCTTGTGTGTGGGAAAAAGTGAGAAAACGTGATTCTGTGTGTGATTCTGGCCAGTTGAGGCTTAGTCTGTCATTAAGGAGTCTTAGGCAGATGTTCTCTTTGGCTCACGTCTAAACGACAAACCCAGCAGTAACTATGAACTTCTGTGGTTGTTGGTCGTGAGCTTTCTGGTCCCCTGTCCCTTTCGACACCTTCAGACAATAATTGGATCTTTGTTTTAGCCTCCATGTAAGTTACCTTCTCCAGAAAATCACTCACCTTTCTAACATTTGGAATGAGTACTTGATGAAACAAGAGATGGAAAATTGTACCTATGCTCTATAATGATGTTAGAGAAAAAAAAAAAAAACAAGAAGGATGACGAAGCACAGAGAATGTCTGTCTTTAGAAAGCCGTCACAGGTTGAGCATTATTAGAGGGTGACTCAGCTGTCTGGCTCTACCTTTCAGACAGATTTAGGTGACCTAGAGACAGAGTCAACACGAGGGATTTTTCACACTCTGGCAGGCCTGGATCAGCCAGGTTCCCCTTTACGCAGGGGGAAACAGAATTTCATGATTGGGCCAAGCCAACCTTATCCTTTTCCGTTTAAAATGACATCAATTTAAACTTCTTAGAAAAAGCCAAAACTCTCCAGTCATCGTCCCAAACACGCTTCTTTACACAGCTTTACGGGATTATTCTGGTTAGTTAGCAAACACATAAAGGTGAAAAGGTTCAGATGAGGCGTTTTTTAATGATGTAGAAACATGTGTACACATTAGAGAGGAATGAAGTAGCTTCCTCCAAGCCACTATGCTGTCTTGTGCTAGAGAAGAACCTAAATATCTCTTTGTGCATTTTCCATTGAATTCTTACCTAGATTTTAGTCTTGAGTTTAGTTTTATACTAAACAGAAGACATATACAGACATATTCATGAATACTAACTGCCTAGAATGTTCTAGGTACAGATGTTTTAGCTCGAGTACCTGAGATTGCTGAGAGGAACAGAAAAAAGGTTGAGAAGGTTTTTAATGACATTGCTGAGTGGTGAGCCAATTCTGAGAAAATCTACCCTCAGTTTCCTCTCAAGTGAGGCAAATCGATGACAATATCACATATTTAAATCAATAGTTTGAACAGAGCATGGTAGGACATGCCTGTAAGTTCGAGAACTTGGTGAGACTTTGTGTCAAGATAAACAAATAAAATGGGATCAGGGTGAGTTCAGTGAAAAGGCTCTGGGTTCGAGTCTCAGGACCACAAAAATCACTCAATCAATCAATAGCCCAATTCTTTTCTTATTTACAGCAGGAATTTCCTATAAGTTAAAATAATCAGCTCAATGAGAAATAAATGAGCTCAATGAGAGGAGATTGCCAAAGTTTAAAAATAAATCCACCCAAGATAAACTCATGCTGAATGTATTCCAGACTTATTTTTGGAGATAGAGTTTCACTCTGTAGTCAAAGATGTTTCTGAACTCACTATGTACCCCTGGACTCAGGATAATCCACCTGCCTCAGCCTCCTGAGTGCTGGGATTGCATGTGCACCACCATGCTCAGTTTATGTGGTGCTGGGGAATTGAACTCAGGTACTTAGTGCTTGTGCAGTGCTTGCTAGGCAAGTGCTTTAACTGTTGAGCTATTCCTCCAGCCCCTGTGTTCGAGTTTTAAGAATGAGGTATAAGGAAGTTATCGATCAATTTATACAATGTGGCTTTTGGTCAGTAATGCTAGAGGACTCATAAAAGTTGTTCACTTTATAATAGTATCAAATATAGTCTCTTTTGAAATCGCATTACCAGGAGACCATGGTAGAGGTGTTGTATACTCTCCAGATCCTGCCAGTGAGAACGGTTAACCCACGGTTAATCGGTCATCCTAGGAGAATATAACATGACGTGGCATGGTTTCATTTTTAACAGCATACTCTGAAAAGCAGAGGCGCAAGATGCCAGCCTAATGTGTTTTTGATGTGAAGAACTACATCTGCAGATATCTGTTTCCAAGGTCACCAGTATGAACTAATTAATATTAAGTTCTGTGAGATTTTCCTAGAATACAAAAGAAGATACTACACTATAGGTTAACCACTGATTACCACTAATAAGAAATACGATGTTTAAGCTTAATTGTTGACTTAATTAGCCTCAAATTTGATGAGGGCGTTAGTAGCACACACTCCCTAACAGTTCCCTTGCATCACCATTATAAGGTATTCATTCCTTTCGTGAAAGCTCAACCCTTATAATCAACTCCTAAATCCTTTACTTAATAAGATTACATTAGAGATCAAGTTTTAATGTGAACTTTAAGGGGATGCATTCAAACCACAGCATGTCACCCACGAGCCTCTAAAATCCATGCCCTTCTCATATGCAAAGTACATTCATTCCATCTCAACATCCCAAACATCCTAACTTGATCAGCATGAATTTTAAAGTTGAAATTCAGTCTCCTCCAAAACATCGTCTAGGATAGGACTCATGGTATGATTCATCCTGAGGCGAACTCCTTCTAGCCATGGGCCTGTGAAATCAAACAAGTTATTTGCTTCCAAAATGCAATCAAGGGACCAATGTAGGGTAGATATTCCCATTCCAAAAGGAATAAAATAAATAAATAAGGCCAGAAAAGAAGAAATTTGTCCTAGGTAATTCCAAAATACTACAAAACAAACATTAAATATTCATGCTTGGACATAATCTATTTTTACTCTATTTTCTTACACATGGGTGCAGGTATTGCTTTCTTATATCCTGGAAGTCTCATTCTCACTGCTGTTCTGGACACCCACACAGCAATTCTCATGCGTTGCAGTTGCATGATGGTGACTCTAATTCTAGGATCACAAGGGTGGCCCTAACACCATGACTTCACTTGATGTTGAGCTAGTGGAGAGTCCACCCCCTTGGCTTCCAGACTCTCTGAGTCAGCCTTTGAAAACCAGGTAGAGATAGCCAGGAAGCCACAGCTCTTGTACTCTGTGTGCCTGCCGTGAGGATTGTATGAATATCACCAATGCTTACAGCTTATACTTTCTGCTGAGGAGAACCAGGAGATACCTGGGTCTGTCTGAAATACAACTGGGGCATTCAAGATTCTCTGTGCTTGAAGTTGAACACAAACATTGAGGCCACCCTGGACACGAAGTCCCAAGGTCTCAGAATCATGCTGGGACACTCCCTTGAAAACATTCTGCTTTCAAGCCTTTACTATCCTTAGCCCATGTGCTAAGGGGCTGCCCAGAAAAACCTCAGATGCTTTTAGAATTACTCTCTCATTGTCTTGCTGAGTCTTTTCAGGCTCTACTACAACTATACTAATCTCCAATCAAATGTTGGCTTGGTCATACTAAGTATTATTTTTCTGAACACTGCCTTTTTTTCTTTACAATGTGTTCAGGCTGAGACTTTTCCAGCTCTCTGTGTCTTGATTCCCTTTTGGATATGTATTTATACCTTTTCTCACGTTTTATGAAGAGCAGCCAAGGGTAGTCACGCAGTTTCTTTAACACTTTCACTAGGAATTTCTTCAAATTCTCTACCTTTCATAAATCACACCTTCCACACAGCACTTGGACTTGGGCATACTGTGGTCACTCTCTGTGCCACTTTGCAACAAGGTTTGCCATTCTTATAATTTTCAATGCTCTGTTCTTCATTTCCCTCAGACACATCATCAGAATGGCTAGCATTGTTCACTTTTCTACCATTTTGATCCTGAATAGGGAATTAATATTTAAGAAAATTAAACCTTTCCCAGTAGCTTTCTTCTTTTAAGCACTTGTCAGAATAGCCCTGTAAGATCAGGCTTTTACCTACTAACCAGTTCCAAAGATGTTTCAATATTTTTGGGTGTCTGTTTTATCAAAACCCTCCTTTTTGGTAACTATTTCTGCTTCATTCTGTTTGTACTATTGTAACGAAATACTTGGAGTATGTTTCCATAACTTGGAAAATATGTTCCCATAACTTGGAAAGTTCATGATCAAAGGCCCAGTGTCTGGTGGAGATTTTTTCCCACCATAAGGAAATCTCACATCCCATGCATGGGTCCTTGAATGCATACAAGGAAGAAAGGAACTGTGTCTTCCATGATGGAAGAGACAGATATGCAGAAATGAGAAATATTTCCTTCACAACTGTCTTATATGGTCATTAATCCTATTAGGGTAGAGTATTAGAGGTTTAATCACCCTCTAAAGACTGCACCACTTCATACTGTAACATTAGATAAACTACAACACATCAATTTGGAGACACACTTTCAACTACTAAGACGTAGCGCTCTTTTTACCTTTCAAAGAAGTGGAAGCATACCTTGATGGTGATTGAAAGGGAGAACACTGAAATGGAGGTATGGATATTGCACAGGTCCAACTGAGTATTTTTGATACTTTCTTTTCAATATGCCATCATGAACTCACACGCAAACTTGAGCTAATGAAAAAGAGTCGGTAAACGAAAACCCAAGCTGTTCTTTTGCTGCCCAGGGACACTTTGTCGTGCAGGAAGTAGAACAAATGAAATCTTTGTAATTAAATGCATTCTGATTTTGGGCTGAAGGAATAGCTCAGTGGTGAAAGCCGCTCCCTAGCAAGGGCTGAGCACCCAAATTCGATTTCCCAGTACCACATAAGCTGGAGGTGGTGGCTCATGCTTGTAATCCTAGTATTTGGAAAGCTGAGACAGGAGGATTGCTGTGAGTTCAAGGCCATTCTGGGCTACATAGTGAGCTCAGAACCAGACTGGATTACGGAGTAAGACCTTGTCTCAAACAAAACAAAAGAAAAGAAAACAAAACAACAACAAAAAACCCCCAATGAAATGAATCCGGGTTTAAGATCCATTTTTCCATGTTATAGATGTTAAGATCCATTTTTCCTCACGTACAAAGCTATGGTAGTTATACCTAAGTCATAGTGACATGGATGGAAATTAAATGTTTGCTTTTGTCTGTGTATTTATCATGCAAATTATCTAACATAGAAGTGAAACAATACATTTATAGCTATTAGGTAAGTCTGTAAACATCTAATTGTTATAATAATAGTATAGTTTTATACTGACCTATATTACAATTAATAACTTGCTAACTACTGTCTTATTACCTCACTCTTAACTTCTCGTCCCACCTGGTTTCTCTGCACTTGAGTAATCCTTGTAGAAGACCAATGATTTTTCTTTTCTTCATATTCAGCTGAGAAGATTTATTAATGATATTATAATGATTCAAATTGAAAATGGAAAAAGTTTTAATCAAACTGAATCCAAGGTCAATCAGTTTAAGAGTCTAGCATGTTTCCAATTTTCCAGGTAGTTCATTGTAAAAACACCCATTTCAATTCAATCTCCAGTACTGCAAAAGTTAAAAATAAATTAATAAGGTAAGTGATAAATTATAGTAAAATGTATAAAATATGAAGTTACCACATGCTGTCAATTAGTGGTTAAAAGAATCAGTTTTGAGGTTCTACAAGTTGTGCAGTACATTTTCCATAAATGAATCCTTCAGAATTTCCTGCTTGTTGAGGAGACAGGTGTTTAGAGATGACATATTTATAATGAAAGAATGGACCCTAATGATGGTTTAAGGACAATTCTATCTTAAATTTATGATTAAAATCACTTTAGATAACTCTTTTCATGGTTTCTAATGGTCTCCATTTCATTAATAATGTTTTAAGAATTAAAGAGGACACCAGATAGACATCCTAGAAGTCAGCATACATTAAATGCTATTAAATATTACCTTACCTGTAATGTTTTCCCGTTACAGAACTGCAAATATAACTTTGCAAATAGTAATAATCCAAGACAGACAAATTAGTACTGTTTTGTTTTCCTTTTGTGCCAGTCTGTGCTATTGTTCCTCTCAGCTTCAGATGTGCCCCACAGTCCCTTGCTTTATGATTGCCTGGAAAATTGTCCCTCTCCTGGCCCAGCTGTTTTCTCTTAGGCTCTGACAATAGAAGGGCCCTATGGGGAGAATGGAAGGCAGGAGGAGAAAGAAAAGCATACTGTTATTCTGGTGAAAATCACGCTTGTATTAATAGCTGCTCCCATGAATCCCAACCTTAGAATGCAAGAGCTGTAGTCGCTCTCTTTGTTCCCAGTTTAGTCTTTATATAAACTACAAAAAAAGTTCTTACAGATTTCTCTGCCTTTTGATAATCAGATAGCACAGGCCCCAACTCGACGAAATCCCTTCTTTGAGCCCCTCTTAAGCTGGAACCTGCTCTGCGGGTCACCCTGCCCAGAGTCCTGGGTCCAAGTCTGCAAGACTCCCCTGCAATCTTCAAAATTTTAATAATCTTCTTCCCTTCCATTAGTTTTCTGAGCTATAAGGGTGACAGTGTTTTCTTCTCATAGTTACTTAGGTGAATCTATAGTGTCCTCGTGGCTTTCATCTTGATCATGCTTTGTATTTAACTCCTCTGTTAAAATAACTAGCGGAGTTTCATTCTCCTAACCAGATTCTGACCAATAAATGACGCCGTGCTTGGCCCAAAACGATGTTTTGAAAGCAGTCGTTGCACAGGCTCGCAAGAGCTTTTGTCAGGTGAAAATGAATTCTAAATGATAATTCTGTGGAGCTACAGAAGGTCAGAGTATTTGAAAGGGGGTTGTATAAAAATTAGGAATTTATACATTCTAATCTTAATATCTTTGCTGTCATAAAATATCTGAAGGGCTGTGTATCTTCAGAATATATACTTGCAGCTATGTACAACCCTGCTATCCAGAGGGAAATTCTCTCAGGCTTATACATCGAAGAACATGTCTGCTTTAGGGGAAAGCTTATCTTCTTTAACTTAACATTTTTCCCTCCACTGCCCTCCATTTGCCTTTACTCCACAGTAACAGATTTATTCTTCCCGAAAACGTTCCTGTTAAAGGTCTTTGTGTTTCATCGAAGGCTTTGGTAACAAAGTGATGACTTCAGCTCTACAATGAAAAGCACAGCAAACAGAAAACATTAGGGAGGGAAAAGAGGCTGAAATTTACCCATGTCGCGAATGGTTGGTCTAATGCAATCAAATAGGATTCTTGTTTCATAGAATTCAAATAGACCTACTATTATCTTGATTATGATCTTGACTGCACTAAACATATATATATATATATATATATATATATATATATATATATATATCCTTCATATGAGTTTCACATGAATATGTGCTAAGATCAAAAATATGGTAAATGCTTACATTTTTAAAAAGAATTACAGAAAAAGACACTTTGCATTTGACTCCCCTCAAAATACCAACCTCCCCCTCACTTCTAACACACTTATTCCGTGGCTCTTGCCTGTTTCTGAAGCAGTTCTAGAAGTCGTCTTCCATGAGCGGCTTTAGTTACACTTTCATGGCTGCCTCAGTGTCTGAATTGGCTCAAAATGTTTCCTTTTCATGGTCATTTTCACTGTGGGGAAGAGGTAGAAATAGCACAGTGTCAGATCTGACTAGAATGAGGACACACCATAATACTTTCGTGGGAGCCTACCTTTCTTAAGGATGGCAAACTATAGTATTAATAACTTTGATTAATAAAACATTTTTTGCACATAGGTGGAGTCTGACCAACATAATTTTAATGAGAAACAAAAGTTCTCCTTTCATGATATTCCAGTTGTGATATGGGGTTGAGATAAACAAAATTACTTACCGCTGCATGGCAACACATGAAAACCACATTCTATGTTTTCTGTACATATTAGCGAGAGAGGCCATTACTTGGCTGTGTCTTGAACACTTTTGCTTGGGATCTAGCACGTCCCTCAAAAGCATCATATATTTGGTGTGAATTACCTATGGATTCCATGTGCTTTCAAAAGATGGGACCTGGTCAGGATGTATGGATTCTAGGTGTAAGATTGATGACAGTCATGTGGTACAATATAGGATATAGTTGTGTGGTGAATTAGAGGAATGTTTTGGATTATGGTTGTGTCACATATTACCAGGCACATCACCTGGAAGGGGCGGATCACTGGGGATTAACCCAGAAAGGGTGAAACACTGAGCCTGGATCCTAAAGGAATATGAATCAAGGGACATGGCCTGGAAGGATATGTGCTAATTCTGCCCTTCCTTACTTACTTAGTTCCTGTCTGCCGTCCCGTGAATGGCTAAGCCTCTATGGTGTGCTTTCACCATTACTAGAAGCCCATGACTAGATCGTGACCTTCTGAAACTGTAAACTCCATTGAATCTTTCCTTGCTTAAGCTGTAGATGTCAGATATTCTGTCCCAGCAGTGAAAAAGTAAGACACTATTTAAATTAATGTTACAAATCCCTAAACGATTCACCTATTTACTAAACTTATTAGCATACTTGTATCCTATCATAGACTAGCTCATTCCTTGAAGTCTATGTAATTGCAGGGTTTTTTTTTGTATTGCTTAATTTGTGTCTTAGAAGTTGTATGTTTTAGTAGAAATGGCACAACATGTTGGTTAAGATATCTGGGCACGTCATGCTCCTTTTAAAATAAATTACATAAAAGAGTTACCATGAGTTTCAAATAAAATTATTCTTTAGAACGTAATCTTCATGAGGGTGGAGATCTTTACCTCCACTCTATGACAAAAGCTAGGAACAGTGACTGGTACAGTGAGTAGGTTCTCAATACCTAGCTATGGAGTAAATAAATCATAATTTTTAAACCATGTGTAAAGTTATAAGTATTGATGCAAGTATCATTGTTCACTAATATACTATGCATGATAGCTTCTCCGTTAGCAATTTTTATTGATTGAAACTTGATAGATAGTTCTCATGTTTCACTATAAACTAAATACTACCTTGGTTTTGTGTCCTTTTAATCTATTCTCAATGTTGTGATACAAGGGGCATTAGTTGATGTGTCAAAGTAGTGTTTTCCAAAAGTAAGTCACATTAAAGCACGACACGGTAGCATAAATATTTGTGGAGGTGTGTGTGTGTGTGTGTGTGTGTGTGTGTATGTGTGTTTGTGTGTGTGAACATATCTCTTTGTATACTGTGTGGGTGTGCCTCTGTGTGTGCATGTGTGTGTGTACATCTACTCTTGTGAGTGTGTTTTGCTTTGTTAGTCTTTAGTCACTGAGAGAAATGTGAGAGCCTTTTTTGGTGAGACATTAAACTGTAGGATCAGCCAAATATATATAAAGAATTTACTTTGGCAAGCCTTAATTCAGCACTTTCCAAGACCACCTATCACAGAAAGCTTAAAGTGGGGGTGAGGGGACAAAGAAAATAGCAAAACTAAAAAAAAAAAAATAGTGCATTAGGTAAAACTGCTTTCTATAAATCCTAAGATACTAAAACAAATTACAAGGTGAGTTCACTTAGTCTTCTGTTTTTCTAGCCTGGCTTTAACTGAATCTTCCATCTCCTCAAGTCATCACAGGAAACATTTTGCATTCTGGGAACACCAAAGAACTCCTGACTTTATGAATCCTTTCCTGTCCATTTTGTAAAGGTCTATATATTTTCCAACTCTGAGTGAGAGATACTTCTTTCTTTGCATAAATTTTATCTAGACGCCCAATATGCCTCTTTTCATCAAGTAGGTAGGCAACTCTTAGCAACACCATCTTCAGAGTCACTCAGAACTTTTTAAAGACAGGCTTAAGTCTTTTCTCTCAGCAAGTCTTAATGTCAGAAAGTGAATTGGGAGCAAGAGAGCTGGGAAAACATGGGGTTTAAATGCACCCATGCAACCTGTGATCTAGTCTAGTCAGGGACATACATAAACTTACAGGTTATTCTTAGATGCAGACATCAGATTCAAAGTTCTTTTTAGACATGATTATTAAGATCTACCCTTTTCTTTAATGAGTTTCCAACACACATGTTATGGCCTGCCCTCCTGGCCTTAAAGCAAAGTGGCTTGCAAAGCCCATGTTCACCTTAACTTTATTACAGCATTGTTTTGTTTTGAAGAATGCTCAGGAGCTTCTCAACAGTGTTCTGAGAGGAGGATTACAGGTTGACTTGAGTCTGGGCAACACACAACATAGTGACTTAGTGAAGCCCTGTCTCTAATTAAAGAAAAAGAAAAGGAAAGAAAGAAGGAAAGAAGGAAAGAAAGAAAGAAAAAAGGAAAGAAAGAAAGAAAGAAAGAAAGAAAGAGAGAGAGAGAGAGAGAGAGAGAGAGAAGTGAAAAGTTTCTTTGAGAAAGTAAGGCTGTGGTTGTAGCTCAGTGAGAAGGTTTTTTGGTTCAATCTCTAGTACTACAACAAGTAAATAAATAGACAGATATCAAAACACTAATCAATGGCAATGATAAGCATCTAAGGTAAATATAAATATACAACTTGTGGAAACCTGGTGGGCAATGTTTTAATGCAAGGTATTGTTTCCCAACTTGAAACCTCAAGTGTAGACTGGCAGGTCAATTAATTGATTATGTTCGTGCCCACACAAGTCTAAAGGCAGGGCATTTTATAAATAAAATTTTACAATCCAGCTGGGTTAATTTCAAAACAATCTACCTTTTCCATCTCATTTGCTCTTACATGCTTGTATTATAATACATGAATTTCTCAGAACCTATGAATTCGGGGAAAAACTGGAAATCAAAAGTTGGTTAAAATTTTGGAATAAGATTCTCTGAGAGTTGAAAAATAAAAGTACAGATTTTTTTTTTTTTTGTTATTCTCAATGTACATCAAAAACAACTCCTTGATATTATTTGGTGTGAGCAGAAATAATTCAGATTTCTGCTTCCCAACATACACTTACAGAATTCGAATTTGGGGAAACTGGGCTTTCACATTTCTTTTACTACTATGTGCCCCAGCAGTGTATTTATAGATATTTTGAAACTATGGTAAATTATGTATCATCCTTAAAGTTGTAGCTTTCAATAAAGCAAGATCAGTCGTTTCTTCTTCAACTTCTACATATTTATTTTACCTTGGGCCTTGTGTATGTGATTCAATACACAAGGGGGTTCAGTTGGCTGAAAGGAAGAGTAACATATTCGAAGGAGCTCAATTCAAGAAAAGAAAATGAATGAGCGACAGCCAATATGGTAAAGTTGATGGGACCTATGAACAAGAGAGACAGCCTGGCATCGGAGGAATCAACAACACAGCCATTCGACTTTCTCTTATGTGCGTTTCCTGTGTCTATCCTCTCCCCTTTCATTTCTCCCTCACTCATGTTTCTCTTTTCTCCTTTTTAGTCCAGCAGGTATTCATTGGAATTTCTGTCACAGCTGTAGAA
Source organism: Ctenodactylus gundi (assembly GCA_004027205.1). Classification (NCBI taxonomy): domain Eukaryota; kingdom Metazoa; phylum Chordata; class Mammalia; order Rodentia; family Ctenodactylidae; genus Ctenodactylus; species Ctenodactylus gundi. The sequence goes on from PVKB01000430.1 coordinate 527,466, forward strand.
GCTGAGGATCTATCTGTGAACGATGCACAATGATAATCTCTCATAGCTTCTAGAATCTTGTGTGTGCCTGTGCATGCACACAGAAATAGACAGCAAACACACTTTAAAAAAACACATTATATTGAGAGTTGATTACTGATTGTCTTTGTTATTTTTCTTTGCTGCGGAGTAGTATGCAATGTTCAGTGTTCACAGCTTAAAGGACAAAAGGTTTATTTTAGCTCATAGTTTCAGAAGATTTCAATCCATTCATTGGCATCTGGCGGTGGTGGAAGCACATTGTAGAGGCCTAAGAAGAGAGAAGCTATTCGTAGCGTGTGTGTTAATTACTTTTTTTTTGTCACTGTGACTCAATACTCAACATCCACAATTTAGGGAAGAAAGATTTATTGTAGCTTACATTTTCAGAAGGTCTCGGTGCCTTCAAGAGTGGGCTGTTGGAAAATGGTGGAATTAGATGGTAGGGATGTACGTAGAGCTGGACTCAGAGTTCCTGGGGGCAGAGATTCTTGCCACATGGTGGAACAGAGAGAGAGAATGGGAGGAAGGGTGGAACCAGTGCGTGCTCCTCCAGGTCAATCCCCAAGTACCCACCCCTTTCATCCAGGCCCCAAACCCCAACCCTACACCGTATCCACAGGAACATGAAACTTTTAGGGGACACTGTAGATCCTAACCACCACAGCATGGTGATAGAAAACTGAGTGGTTGAGGAAGGATGGAGCCAGCATGTGTTCTTCTGGTCACGACCCAGTAATTTGTTCTTTCTAGGTCAAGCCCTAGAGATCCACACCTTCTGAACGTGCCCTGCCTCTTAACAGCATATGAATTTCATCAATATTCCACAGAATACAATAAAAAGGTTTTCGGGGAGCATTCCAGACTCAAACCATAACGTTGGTAGAATCTACTGAGAACAAATCAGACAAAAAGGGGAAAGGCAGAGACAGGAGATGCAATGAAGTCATTGTAGTGTCTCATGTCTGTTTTGCGGCAGTGGCTTTCCGCATGTTTCCTCTTGCTGTATGTCTTTTCCGGTCACTCCTAACACCCTCCCCTCATCAACAGCTGTGTCCATGTGTACAATGTTTTCATCTTGCATCCACTTGGCCTGATTCCACACGATCTTTTAACTCAAGTGCCTACTACTAACTACACTTTAATTTGAATGCCTCTTAGGACAAATTCTTGAGAGACTGTGAGAACTTCAATTGAGTTCTGTCTGGACAAAATCTTTATTGCAATCGCCTCTATTCATAAGATACTATTTAGTTCAGGGATGCATTTTCCTAGCTATACATTTTTAGTGGATCATGTGAATTTATCTGCTAAACTTTGGATGACTTCAGTATAGAACACTCCACTTTGGTGTATATTTCATCTTTCTCTATGTATAATTTATTATTTTGTAGAGAGGATTAAAGACAAATACTAAGTAAGTACCCTTTTTCTTGGAGAAGGATAAGATAGTCAGGGATTACATACTATTTTTAGGAGGCAACAGTTTACAAAGAGAGGAATTAACATTTTGAAATTTTAGTGTATGATTCTTCTTGAAATTTATTATCTCCTTTTGGGAATACAGACACACACACACAAGTGTATTAAGTATAAACACACACACACACACAAACACACACACACACACACACAAACACACACACATATATATATATATATGTATGTATATAGCAACAAAAATGCTATCAGAAAATATAATTGAAATTGAAGCTTTTTATTATAAAAATGGACTTTTAAACAGCATAGTGACAATCATTAAAGAAGAAAGTTATGGGTTTTGATTTTTGAAATTTTGCAGTCTTAAATATTATCAACTATAACAGGATGGCATGGGCTTCATGTTACATATTGCAGGTAAACTTCCTCTGTTTTTCCAGTCACAAAGAAAACAAAATGTGTCGGGTTGAAGGACAAAAGGGAAGTCATCACAGAGAATGCTTGTGGAGAAGCCTGAGAATAGGCAGAAGAGGAGCCAAGCCAGATGGCTGGAGGGGCGGTGCACCCACAGTGAGTGATGGATTAGCTTGGTGGTATTAGACCAAGTTTGAAACACTGCAAATTCTGCAGAATTTGACTGTGTGTCTCAGAGTTCTTGTGTCAGAAACCGATTCTCAAAGCAACATTATTGATGACTAAGATCAGTGGATTACTACCATTGTCACAGGGAATACATTGGTGACAAAGGGAACCCGGCCCTCTGATGCTCTCTCTAGCTCTTGCTGTGTGCTGCCTTTGATCACACTGTGAGACGGCAAGGTGGCCTCATCCGACGTAGCTCCTCAACCTTGGTCTTCTCACTCCTGAGCCATGTGCCATATACATTTCTATTTACACTTTGTTATCACAAATCACATCCTATTTACCATAAATCAGTATAAATTTCCTAGCGTTTGTTGGTATTTTGTGATAGCAGAACACCAAGGCAGGTCAACACTGGGATAAAGGAGAAGGATTTAAAAAAAATAGAGTTTATTGAATTTACCAAGTATGGATTAAAAGGTAGAGCTTTCGATAAGGGGGGGGGGGGGGGTCTGTGGATTCCAAAAAGAAATTAGTCATAGAACAAAAAACAATTCACTTCCTTGGCTCTCCTGAGCTTCTGGCTGGGGAGGTTCATACCCAGCATAAGCAGCTAATTCCACCCCAGCTTGAGGTTAGAGGAAGGCGTGCACGATTTCATCAGGCCTGAAGCACCACAAATGGCACAGTCTGATAATCTTCTGCACATGCCCAAAAGGAGCTAGAACCCACATTTCTCTTCAACATGATTACCTTGGAGGACTATGATGATTTAGAAAATAATTCTAATCACATATTCCCAGTTATGGTAAACAGATGTTTTAATATTTCTGCCTTTGAGCATTCCATGTTGGTTTCTGCACTGCCTTTGATCCACGTGTCTGTAGTTTAGCCTGATGGTATTGTCAATGATTTTTTTTTTAAATGCTGACTCTTTCTTCTGTGTACAGTTATTTCTCTTTATTCTGATTTTCGCTTGACTGTGGAAACAGAATACCCCTTCCAGGCTGGATTCACCAGGTAGCTGCTTCACATTAATATCCTGAAGTGCCTCGTGTATGTCAAAAATTCTGCACCAAACCTGAAGACATTCTACGCCCTCCCCAAACTTTCACAATATCCAAAAAAGCAGGGACAGACAATGTCATGCTTCCCTCCCACTAAGTGTTCCAGGCAAGACTTTGTCTGGCCAGCAGGTTACGAGGAAAATGGCAAAGAAATGGATCCCGCGTTTGGGAAGCCCAGTGCACAAAGCACGGGGAGGCAAAGTTGCAGTGTGCTCCATCCCTGCCTTGCCCCCCCTTTTAGTTCTGCCAGACGTTTCCTTTGTTCTATTTTCTATCTCACTGAGATTAAAGTGCTGTTCTCCCCCTTTTTGAAAATGATGTCACTTTTTTTTCCCTTGGCAGAGAGCAAGTTCATTACAAATCTGCTGTGTGACTGATGGCTTTGAAGAGATAAGGCAGAGGGAAAAACACATTTGAGAAAGGTATGAAACCCCGAGACAGGTTGACAATTAAACTGGCACTAAGAGAGATGGGGAAGGATAAGGCGACATGGATACTGGGTGTAAATATTGCTCCAGTATTCTCTTTTACAGCCATCTAAAAACTAGTTTTATTTCTTGATATTCCAAAGGAAAGCCATTGGCTATATCTCATTCTGTGTGTTTGCTGGTGAGATCCTTGCACGTTGGATGGCATTTTTTGAGGCAGCCCATCCAGGCCATATGGAATGTTCAAGGTAAAGAAGGCATTTCCTTTTGCTGTTTGTAAAAAGGGAAACAGTTTGGTACTGAACTTGGTTTACTATAATGGCTGATCACAAGGATGTTTGGCAGTTTATAGCAGAAACATCTCAAGTGTAAAAACGAGACTGAAGTCATAGTGCATATTATAATGTCATTGACTATATTTAAAATTATTAGTGACAGGTGCAGAGCTTGGGACTTCAGAGATCTGTTATCCCCTGGCGTAACTCGTGGTGGAGGCAGCAGATAGGAAGTGGCTGCATGGACCAATTTGCTGATGTGTGTGACAGCTGATATTTAAACACACATCCACCTACCCCCACCCCCCACACACAAGCCCTTGCAGTTGATGGCATCTAGTAAAAATAACATTATAATCTTTACATCTCTCATGTGGCTCCAGTCTTTATGATGTCTCATCTTTCCTATGGACATTTCCACAGATCAAAAGATTTTTGAAAATATGGGAGATAGTGGTGAGAAGTGAGCGGTGAATACTGAGATGGGAAGGGACCAGTGAGGCAAATATTTGCTAGGCTGCCACATATCTCATGAGAACGTGATTCATTCTTTCCTTTCTCCTAGGACTCTTCTGTTTGCTTCCCACACCATCACTCAACTCCAGCGTTTGTTTTTAAGCAGTCAGAGAAATATTTATGGTTACATTTCTCATGTCTGAAGAGGAGGGTGTATAAGTTCCAGGGGTGCTTTCCCCTCTCCACCCTTCATGTATGCAAACTATTACTTGATGATCATAACACTATTTTAATTGTAGTCTTTCATTACCTACTGGTTCATGAAGAAACACTTGGAAGCAACATGTCTTATAATGTTACAGCTCAGTTCCCCCTTCCTCAGTGTCTCCACTGGCTTCCCATTGTTTGCAAGAGAAAATCTCAAGTATTTAGGTCTCCACCACTGGTTTCACTCTTGTTCTTGCCAACTATCTCTGTTACATGTATACTTGAGTCTTAACAATTTGTTTGTTTGGTTCCTGAATGCACTTATTCCCCGTGTTCCTACAGTCTGAAAACAAATATGACTTCCTCTGTGAGCTCTTTTATTTACTCTCTGACCACACCTACTTTCTTCTTACAACTTGGCCTTCACAGTCTCTTAAATAATTTCTGGATTATTCTAGAGTACTACTTACAAGTCCAACGTCAAATTTTCTAGGAAGTATCTTGACCATAACCAATATCCAAAAATCAGAAACAGCATCCCTGCAATACTCTTAGTAGCCATTTATCAATTTTAATGAAATTATTACAGTCTGGTGATTGATGTTGATGAATGCATAACAGATGTTACATATATTTTTGTGCGGAATAGATTAGTATTAGTTAGCACTATTATTATCATTATCTCTCCTCTACTTTCTTTTCTCCTCCTCCTCCTCCTCTTCTTCTTCTTTTAATCTTCCTCTTCTTCTTCTCCTTCTTCTTCCTTTGAGACAGGATCTCACTCTGCAGCCCAGGCTGGTCCTGAACTCACTATGGAGCCCAGCATGGCCTTGGATTCATGGCAATCTTCCTGCCTCAGCCTCCAAGTGCTGGGATTACAGGCGTGCGCCACAACACCCAGCTTATGTGGTGCTGGGAAATTGAACTCGGGTACATAGAGCCTGCCGTAACTCTTGCTAGGCAAGTGCTTCGACCTTCAAGTTATTCCTTCAGTCCCACCATTGTCTTTCTTGTGGGACCAAACCACACAACTTTTATTCCAAAGAGCGTGGATGTATCCCCGGCCAAGCTGAGATTTATTCCTCTGAATTTCTGGGACATAAACATGCAGAACTCCTCTTGACATTGTCAAAGATATTTATAGAAGCATGATAAGTGGTACTTATGCCTCAATAGGCTCTTTGCATTTACGTGTTGTTGTGATGCTCAGACCATTTTGTACGGATGTCTTATTTGACAACGTGCAGGAGGTGTTGAACACTGCTGTGAATGCCCCAGAGTGAGTATCATGGCGTATTAGCCAGAAAATCCTGAGAAAATCAGTGTGAAGGAAGGAATCTTGGCTTATCAGTAGAGAAGGAAATTCCCTGTGAACTTGCTGACATCGCTGCCAAATTTTAATCAGGCTACAATGGGAAAAAATCATGCTAGATGCTTACTATCTTTAATAATTATACAATTTGATTTTCTTCTGGTAGTATTTCATCACTTATATTTATTCTGTTATATATGCATCTTCAGAAACCATACTAGGTCATTGTTCTTCTGAAAAGAAGCAAGTTGATTGATTGATCTTAAAGCTTAGTAGGACAGGAGTTCAATGGTGCTCCAGCAGGAGCAAGGTATGTCTTCAGTGATTTCAATTTTCTTCTCTTGAAAAGATGGGCTCATAGTTGGCCTTTGAATTCAAAGAAATAAATAACACTTTCTTATGGCTATTTTAAGCCCCGAGTCTGTTCATTTTAAAATCACAAGCCAAGAGCAATGCTACACAGTGGCCCTTTAATAGATTTTCAAGTTCTGTCCCTTTATACTTTGTTATAACGTTGTAACCTCATAGTCCAATGAGATTTTGGTTTTGTTTGGATTGTAGAGGAAAAGAGAAAAGATTAAAGAGAACCACATCTCTCATACCCCCTCCGTGTGTGTGTGTGTGTGTGTGTGTGTGTGTGTGTGTGTGTGTGTGTGTGTTTGCTTCTTGTTTTGGGGGATACTGGCAATCATTTGATGGTCTTACCAATGAAAAGACAACACTACCTGATATATCTATATTTATAATAGAACAATAATGGGAGAGGCACCATACATTAAATTCATCCAACCTGACTCTAATTACTACTTGTGAAGAGAGACAACTTGAATATAGGTGCTTGTGTTTAATTCTCCAACTAATCTTTAAAAGAAATGCTTGAACGCTTTCACCAAAACATACAAACAAGAATTGGTAACACTATGAATACGAAGCTTGGATTAGAAATCAAATTTATAGCACTCTTCTAAAATAGCTGCTTGCCAAATCCAGCTTTCTGATTAGAAATTGTGATTGAAGTGAAAAGAGAAATTTTTCCATTGTCTAACCTCTACCAGGAAGCAAGATGCCAAGTAAAATCTTCAGAAGAAACACGTGCTTATTTACCCATTCAGTCTTTTGCATAAGTTGACAGAGCTGGAAATTTAGATTTTTCAACATTTGTTGAAGAAGTTTCTTAGGCAAAATTATGTATTTAAAGAAGAGTGTTGTATCTTTTCTTTTATTCATATTTCTGAAATTTGTCACACATGAAAAGCTTTACATTTTTAGGGGGTTCCTTATTTATTCCCAAGGCAGCTTTTGTGAGGACAGCTACACTTTTTCTAAGAGAAACCCAATTTGTTTGCCTATAAAATATAATGTGAAAATTAATATTTGTGCTGTGTTTACAATACTGTGAAAATACTGATACTTTATTTTGACTAATTATACAGTGTATCTCATTCTATAATGGAGCATTTAAATAAGGCACATTCTTCCTTTACACTTTCCTTTATGGTAAAAGTAGAAGTGTGAGTTTTCTATCTTGGCTATATTTTAATTTGTAGAATAAAAATCAAATACATACTAATAAGAATAGTAACTCTTCAGAAAAATATGATCAACAAAACCACATTTTAAACAAGTTTTCTGCTCCGAAGCTCTCATTTTCTTGTGGAAAGTTCATAATTACTCTAATGATGATTACATATATGATTGTCCTATTATGAAACGTAAGATTGTTTAAAGCCCAAAATAATCATCCTTGGACACTACATATATTAATGGTTGCAAACCACCCACAACCCATGGACTGAATCCATCCTGAAACTTTTTTTCTCCATGGAAATCAAGTTCAAAAGAGGTTTTCATTATTAAATGATTGGAGCGAAAGTATAAGCAATGATACACAATACTTATATGGAGTTCAGTTTTTTGTGTCCATAAATAACTTTTTTTTTTCTGGAACGCAGTGGCGCTCCTTCACTTACAAATCGTTATGACTTTTGAATACAAAACAAAGAAAGTCCAAGAGTTACGTCAGAAACCATGTGAGCCATTGAATGTGAAATATTAGCTGCCCAGCCCTTTACAGAAAAAAAAAAAAAATCCTTGATGACCTTCTGTCTCTTTTGTGTACATTTGCACATATAAATATAGAAGGCTGGATAGATATATGTAGAAACGTCTCTCTTCCTGTTCACCCATCTCTCTTTCATCTCGCTCCTTTATCTATGTCTGTTTCTGCAGAGAGAGACTGTTGAGTTTAAATAGTAATGGACATGTAATATATAATGTCTTTGGACACGTTTATACCTATACAGAGAATAAAATTTACAGCAATCTACATTCTTGTCTTAAATTACACTTCATGTGAAAATGACATACAAAGTAACGGATGGGTTAGCCTCTACCATTGTCATAGGAACACATTACTCTCTCATCTTCATTTAGACAGACCTATTTCCTTTAAGAAATGATGTATTTGCATCATTAGATGACGTTAAGGTTTAAAGAAATTCTTTTTCAATGTGCTGTTTTTACAACTCTTATGTTTCTGGCTCTAGAGGTCTCAGAAAACACTTAAAATTTTCTACATTTCCAGAAGAACACACTTTGAACATTAGGGGACTGTCACATTCTAGGGAGACACTGGTGACTGTCCCATTCTACACAGGCATTGATGAAATGCATTTCCGGAGCAAATATGGCATTTGTCTCCTTTGCCCAGAGACAGGAAATCACTTGATGTTATTAAAAACCTTCTGATTTCATTTATATTTTTCTTCTCATTTTACTTTTGATTTTTATAGTGAAAATGTGAAGCTGATTAGTAACTTAGGCGGTAATAATTGTTTTTAACATGGGCTTTCTCTGATGTTTTCATCTAATTTTTAAGGCAGAGTAGCAATTATTTATGTAAGAAGGACCATTGGTGTTTGCTGTATGGTATGGTCATGGTCACTTTCCTGAGAGACAAAAAATAAGTGTGTATGTGTGTGCATGTCTGAATATAGATATGCATAAAGTGAAAACATGATATTTAATTCACATGTTTAAAGTAATATTAAATTGTGGACAAAAATGGTTAATACATTTTCTAAGGTAATATTGTCAAAGACTTGTAGTGATTGATTCTTTAGGGTAATTTGATAATATTTTCTGACTATACATAATATTGAATCATTTAGATTTTACAGATAATTCTCTTACTAGATAATTCAGGCTAGCAGTAGAGTTGCCTAGTCACTATAGACATTTAACCATCACATAGTGGCCACAAAGTCAGTCATGTGACAGAGTTTAAAAGGTGAGTACATGCCACATTTCTTCTAACATACTTTCCTTTTCTTATTCAGAGATCACCTTATAGGTCAGCTTCATGATAACACTAACACCATTAAGTCATTAATTTTTCTGCATTCTATTCATAATAGTTTTTCCCTTTTGAATGCATTGAAGACAAGGGTCTACCATTTAGCTCTGACAGTTACATGACATTTTTCAGGAATGTGGGAGGGAGGCATGAAAGGAAACACAGGGGATTTATGTCTCTAAACGTTGTTGGACCATGAGAAAACACAGCCAAAACAAAGGTGAGGAGTCCCTGGACAAGGCAGCATTCTGAAGTAGGAACCGTCCTTCCTGTCCTCCCAGTCTACTCAAATTACCTCATTGAGATGCCTGTTTACTGTGTAGCTCATAACCCCCCCACACCCCATCTCCATCCACCATGTGCTTCCTTCTTACCCATAAACACTGAGGAAGATTCTGTACTTAAAGGCAGTGAAGTTGTCTTCAAGCTATGAATTCCTTGCTAGAGGAGGTTGTCCAAAGTTAAGCTTATGCAAGACATTTCTTTACACGGTACACGCACTTGGAAAAGATATGCTCCTGTGTGGGAAACAATCTTCACCGGGCACTGTTTAGAACCAAATAAAGAAATTACATTTTTTTCCTTAAAATAGAATTAATCCCTCTAAAAACTAACTGCATAGCAGAAATGTTTAGAAGCAATAGTATTTGATTTCTCACAGCATCTCTATTTCTAGTTTCCTGACAAAGTGTGTACGTGTTTTCTTTTGAAAACAATTACCAAAATAAAAGCAACTAACCATAAAACAGGAAAAAGAATTTATCAAAGTATATAAAAAATATTGCCTTCTTGAAACACTTGTGTGCATAGAAGTTTTAATAGAGTATTTGTAGGTCTTGTCAGAGTTTTTGATTTTTTAAAACAGCTCCTAAGCATTATCCCCATTAAATTTCAAAAATATATTACTATATTTTCTGTCCTGAACTGTGAGAATAACCTATCACTTAGCCGTATAGCCACCAGCCACATTCTGGTTCAAAATGCTTTAGAACGCAGAAGCAGTTTTCAATTTCTGCTTCTATTTGGTTAGCCAAGTCTCTGGTAGGTTAGGGCTAAAAGTACCACATACTTCTAAGATGAATTAGTTTCATTTTTATTTTTATGACTGTATTGCCAACTTCTCTTCCAAATTACATTTTTAATAAATTTGATCTATAGCCGTTTTGAAGGGTGAAAGTCCATAAACACATCTTTCTGCTTTAATTGCCTTTATAAAGCACTTACTCAAAAAAGGCAGTTTTTCTTCCCAATTGTACCACAAGTTTTTATAAGTGAATCTGCCAGCCTCTCAGGATTAACTGAACCTCACCGCTGCAAACGAGTACTACACTGTAGGGTGTTAATATATTCACACTTAAATTTATATTGAAAACAGGGGAGGGGAATAATTGCCTTTTTAAGGAGACCGTATGACTGTTCAGGCAATGTTGATATTTTAATGTCTTTACAATGCTATATATATGTTTTATTCTGTAAATTGCTTTCCCAATGTCAGATTACTTCTGTCTGTAACTTTCAGAGAATTAAAGAATCACTGAACAAACAGCAGGTCTGAGCAAGTTTTCTCCTGGGCACCAAGCCGCTTCTGTCTTTCCTTGCTCTCTGTCTATACCCACGCTCTCACCCCGGTGATCTCACCCAGAGTCATGAACTTGGACTCCACAGACACACCCATGTCCCTGTCCTCTGTCTCTCCGCTTTCATTTCTCTGAATTCAGATGCATGCAACCCACTGCCTTTCCCCTCTGATTTTCTCCCTAGTGCATTATTAAACTCAGCACATCCGAAGGTTACCCCCAACGTGTCTTCCTCATTTTAATTTGTAGCTCCTTGAAACACAGGGATCTGAAACCTTCTTGGAATCTCCAACACCTCTTCCCCTCCCGTGTGCCTTGCTCTCATCTATGAGCAACCCCGATGGCTTTGACCTTCATAGCACGAACATGTAGACAGGATCTGACTGGGGCTTGACACGTACCCCATTAACACTTACCTCAACCCACAGCTTCCGTTTGTACTGTCAATATACCACTGACAGGTTCCGCTGGCTGGCCAGCAGGAATTCTACAGTAAAACATAAATCAGATAATTTCTTACACTTAATCAAAACTCCTCTCTGGGGTCCATCACTCTTAGAACGAAGCCCGAGTGCCGCACGCTACAATGTTACCCTGGGTGAATCCGCCTGCTTCGTTGCCTGTGACATTCCAATCTTCAGCCCCCCTCATTCACCGTGCTCTCTATACACTGACCTTCGTGGTTCCTGTGGTTTCTGGGATAAGTCACTCCCACTCCTGCTGCAGGACGGAACTTTCTTTTTCCCCTGTGACATTGTTTTTCAGATCTTTACGTGGGTGGCTAAAATATCCGTCTCTCCAGTAGGCCTTTTCTACATAACCCAACATCTCCTACCACATTCTGCCACTCTATAATTGTGCCTGTCTTAAAGTTTTAAGATCTATAGTTTGTATGGTTTTCTGATATTTGATTTATTTATTTATTTATTTATTTATTTATTTATTTATTTATTTTTTGCCTTGTCCAAGAGAATTCTACCTCCATGCAGGACAGGAGTTAGTTCTCCTCGTAGCCAACACAGTGTCTTTTCTGACTGAGCGATCCTTTAAAGGAAGTAATGGATGTATCTTCCCAGATGGGAATAGTCGATCAGGTGCTTCCTGCCTCAGAGTCGCAAAAATATAGAAGGGAAAAAAAGAGAAAAAAAAATGAATCTACGGGGCAAATAAATCAAAAGGCAGGAATATTTTATTTTAAATGACATGTGGCAAAACAGCTAAGTCAAAAAGTGATCCATATTGTTTTTTTTTTTTTTTTTAATTTTCGGTTTTCCATATAAATTCAGAAGTGATACAATCTTAGTATTTACAGTGATTACCGGGAAATATTTTAATTATACAAGCTCTTTAAGCTCACCCTTGGAATCCGATGCAGTGATCCATGTATATTTTTCTGAGGAATGGAAGCTCACAGCAGTGAATTCTCTAAATTATTTTATTTTGGCAGAGAAAGGATAACTGTTTTCTAATTCCCTATAGATACACACTAAAACCTGTATTTTCAAGGTATGAAAAACCATCAATTCTGCCTGAATTCGTTCAATATGGTCACAAGGTATTGTTCTTGCAAATGTATTAATTTACACAAACGTTATTTAAATAATTTTTGTGTTGTGGTTGTCTCTCCAGTGGTGAAAATTGAGACAGAATTTATACAGTATGGTTCCTCAAGTGAGTTAAGGGATGGAAATACTCAAAAAGTAGTTGACATATAATAATCTCATTAAATATTAGTGATTATTATTTTTAATAGATATATATTTTAGAGAAATTTTGAAAGTTTAGTTTAAGTGATTTCTTAAATTCTGAGTTTGTTGACCAAAGTTATCACTTGGGATATACACTACTGACTAAATTTTCACAAATTTTAGGTTAATTAGTCACAGGACATTCATTATTATCAAAATTGCTTACACACAAGCTCAGTTGATACAGTAGCCTAATTTCTATCTCTAACAGTGAATTGAAATATCTATCTATCTAGAATATTTGTTGTTACATTTTATATATTTTCTCTATATCTAAATAAGGAAAGTATAAAGAATCTGTGATATATGTAGCCCATTCATATATTACATGTAAAATTTCATCTCGTCATGTGCTACACACTTACAAAAGTTGAGCTGTACAAATGTGGAGTCATAGTTTACATATTTCTTTAGTTTTTAAAAATAAAAAATATGATTAAATTTTTATTCTAGGTTAACTTTCATCTTTGAATTTTATTCTTCCATTCTGTGCCCCCCAAACCTTAATTAAAAACAAGAAAAAAACAAATCAAACACTATTGTGCTCTGATGTAGACCTTCAATGTGACCTTCCATGAGAAGAGTCCGCCTATGCCATCCCCAGGGTGACCTTGGAGGAAAGACAGCAAGCCAGTCTTACCCAGCACTGCTCAGTGACACTCTAATCATCACTGCTAGTTTAATTATATGCACGCTGGCAACGTTATATTTGAACAGCAACGAAAGAGAAGTCCAGTAATACTTAATTGACTTTAATCGCATATTATTTGGAAAGGGATATTTTCCTAGCAACACCTGCAGCACACAGCCATGGTTCCATGCTGTGAGCACAGGCATTTAATAGGCAGTTCACCATCCAGGTGTCCATGTGTCAGGCACACCCCTGCACAGCGGTGTAGAGGTTTCTCTCTTACCTGGCAAGTGAGTGAAAATTATTCCAATAGTTCTTTCTTTCCCTTTTTAAGAAAATTGTTGCAGCCCTATGCGCTATTGAGAATACACCCATCCTTCAACTGTACGGCTTCAATGTAACTGAATTTCCTTTATTTCCCACTTTTATGTCTTTGTTTTGAAAAGCAATGGTGTGTAGATAAAAGCTGAGGAGTAAGATAGACCGTGGATTGAATTTCAGCTTTGTTTGCCTATTGTGTGACCTTGGACAACTTACTTAGCCTCCCTCCCTCTTTTTTGGAATTTGTGAAATACAGATGATGATGCATTTTCTGATTCTATTATGAAATTTGAGTAAGATACATAAGATCATGTGTCACCCTGTACAGTTTAGATATAACTTTCTTCCCTTTTATTTTCCTGCCTGAGACATTTCTCCATAGTTTTGTTGGATACTTGTCACATATTTTACATTTTCTCTTCTTGTTGGCTTTGCCTGTTTCCAGAACAACCCATGAAACAAATGCATAATATATGACTGGACCCATCCAGCATATGACTGTCTCTTTCTCAGTCTCTCTCTCTCTCTCTCTCTCTCTCTCTCTCTCTCTCTCTCTTTCTCTCTCTCTCTCTTTATACCTTTCACATTTATTTTCTTTCAAATCAAACATGATTTGGGGAAAACACACTGAAGATTTCATAATCTACGAGTATGTAATGAACAGCTTCTCTTCAGATCCTTATCGATTTCATGAGTTTTCATCTTCCTCGGGTGTTGACTAATGTGCATGTGTTCCCAACTTACTTGGCATATGATCTACAATGTGTGCATGGCTGTCCTGAAATAATTGAAGTAAAAATAGCCTTAGCTGTTGTTGTGGTTTTGAACTGGAACATCTCTCAAAAGCTTCATGTATTTGGAATGTGATTGGATGATGACATCCAATCAAAAGGATCAATGCACTGATGATTCCTGTGCTGTAAGAAGACAGGGCCTTGTTGGAGGATGGGCCACGGGGGGGCATGACCTGGAAGGATGTATCTCCCACTCCTGCTCTATCTTTCTACTGCTCTGTTTTCTGGCATGAATGAGAGGCTGTCCCCCTCTAGGCTATCCCGTGATGCTGCTATGTACCATTTACCATGGGAGAAATGAGACTACCGAACTGTGAGCTAAAATAAACCTTTCCTCCCTTCAGTTGTGCGTGTTCGGTAGTATTTCCCAGTGTTTAAGACAGCCATGGTCCACTTTGCCATGGCACCAGAGCACAGCCACCGAAATACCTGGGAACCAAGACTGCACGCATTTTGCTAAAGGAGCATCTTCTCCAGCCGAGTCATTTTATTTAGCATAGTCGTGATTGGCATTTCCAGTTTATGGTACTGTCCCAAACATCTTTTGCAAATGTCATTAGTCTTTCGTTGTGTCGGTCGTTTCGTACACCTCTGATTTTCTTTTTTAAGCTGAGCAAAGATGTCTGGTCTAAGATCAGAACAAGAGGGATGAGGGACCGGTCGGCTTCCTGATTGCCTACTCCCAGCGCTGTGGAGTGAGGTCGCGCATTGAACTGCAACATTCTTTATCTTCGACATTTTTTTCTTCTGGCAGGAATTCACTTTAATAACTCTGTCTTAGAGCAAAGCATTTTAATTGCCTAGCACCTCTCTCCACCTCCTTGGTTCGGATCTACTTTCATCTCTAACTCACTACTACTTCCGTTTTCCCGAACAGAGTAAGATGTCTGGAGAACTTGTCTTTTATTTTTGCCTTAGCTTCCGGTTCTCCCTCTTTAACTCTGAGCCTATCAAGTCAAAGGACCTTCAGATTACGCTTTGGTTTCTCCTCTACTTTCTCCCACTGCTATCTTTCGTGGGTCCAAAACCACATGTGTCTTAATGGCTTCTAATTCTTAGAGCCCTACTTCTTTTCAGAGCCCTTTCCCCAGAAAGCTCTTCAATAATTTTCTGAACTTGGATGTCCTGAGAGAGCAGCAAAGATTTTCTTATCTTAATTTCTCCATTTTTAGTAGAATAATCTATTCTGTGGAAAGGAATTTGTGTTCCTAATATACTTTTCAATTTATCAGCTTCTAGAGAAGGCATTAATGATTTGAAAAGGCAAAGTTTTCTTCTCAAATTCAAATTGCAATTATCCTGTGTAAATCTATATGTATAATCTATCATCAATTTCATAAATATGTTTTCAGTCTTTTTTACATGTATAAACATAGAAGCATTGCACAGAAACATCCATTTCAGATAGATTCTGGGTATTTGTATTCTTTGTTGGGTTTTAGTTTTGTTGGCAATTTATTCCACTAAATGAATCTTATATTCTCTCCAAATGTGATCATTTTTCTTCTTTAGGAAAAGGAGACACATCCCTAAGCAACCTATTCATTTATATTTCTTGGTGTCATTAGCAAAGGGCAGGAGGGCAGCTCTAATATATGCTGTACAATCAAACCCCCCATTCCCCACAATTTACATCCATAATAATCTGACTCAGAGTTCATTTACTTCTCAAAAGTCTCCATGGCCTGTTCAGCTTGTGTGATGATTACAAGTACACTCACTCTCAATTCCCGATTTCTAGACCACAGTCCAAGGAATTATCCACTTTAAATTCCAAGAGTTGTACTTCTGATCCTGTTTTTTTAATTATCCATTTTTGTTATCTTCTTTTTAGCTGTGATTTGCATTAATTTTTCTCCTTGTCCTTCAAAATGTTACACAAAAATTCTTTTTATCTTTCTCTGGCTCTGTATAATCCATAGATTCCTCACATTGCTGGAAATACAGTATTTCCTTTTTTTCCCCAAACTTGCATTTCACGTATTTGGGATGTGACTTTTCATAATGGATAAAATCTGGCCACAAAATGTAGAGTGCACGCAAAATTATTCAAGCCTCATTCTTTCCTTCTACTTCCGTTACTTGTGTAAAAGTAATTAAAGAACTCAAAAAGTTATGAAGTCACAAGTAATCATTTTCTTTTATTCTACTGACCACTTCGACTCTTTCTTATCAGTCAGATATTTCTCTTTAGATCTTTTGTTAGGTTCATATAGATTTCTAGTGACAATTTTTCATCTGTGTGTATGTGTGTGTGTGCTTATGCCAGAAAGAACATCATCTATAAAAGTCGTATTAGTCATAAAATTTACTCTATTATTACTTTGTATGTTTTATTACCAAGAAGTAAAAAAAGCCACTTGTTATTTTGCTATTTATTTCTTTTAGCTGTATACAATTATGTAAATGTAAAAACATGTTTAAATGGTCATTAAATATAGATAAGGTCTCGATGCAAGCATCTTTAAGAAAACTTGACCTCTTCCCCGTATCACAAGTAAATACTCATGATTAACTTCATTTTTCTTTCACAACATTTTGTTGTTTTATCACCATGCATTCCTCGGTTATGGAAAAAGTAATTCTCCAAAGTAATGGCTTGGAGACTGTGAGAGTCCTGTGTACTTGCTTCTCCAGATTCCCAAAGTAGCTCCTGACCAATCAAAATGAGGCGGCACATCCCATTACTCGGAATTTGTCATCTACATGGAGACATTGTGCTCCTCATTTATCAGATTACATTTGTATCTACTATATATGCCAATGTGCAAGAGGTTTATATTAGATAGGAAAAGAAAAGAAAAGAGAAATGTTTAATTATTGGAGAACTGCAAATTATTTCTTCTAATGGTTACTAAGTATGACGAGTAGTGACCCGTGTTCATATTGAAATACATAGCCACGTTAACCTGCTGTGTTCAGCTACCGATTTTTAAAGATGTGATCAAAATACAACCTTATATTTTTTTCTTTAAAATTCATTTTATACTATTTACTAGCTGGCAGTTGTACAACAAAAACTGGAAAGTGCAATGATTGTTCTACCTACTGTTAAAATAAATAACCATACAGTCACTTTAAAAAAGAACAAATTATTAATTAAAGCTCTTAAGATGTCCTGTCCTAGACACTAACAATCTCTTTCATTTCCATACCTACAAGAGATTGTTTTTGTCCAAGCAGCTGTTTACATTTTTGTCTTTCTAGTCACGTTTTTTGCACTCATCAGTTCAGAGATGGGAGAGGAAAGAAGACACGAGGGGAAGTAGTTCATGCTCACTCTGATTTTCTGTGGTCTGTCCTGTGAGATGTCTACGATCGGCACTTTCACTTTTCTTTGTGAAGTTCTTCCAATACTCCCTCACGGATTATTTGTGATTTCCTTTTCAGCCACCAGCTTCCCAAAGAGCCATTCTGCATAGATCTGTCCTGTGTGGAGACACAGTAATCTCAGAAGCAACAACGAAAATCTGCCCCACAGCGTTCATCCACATCTGGTCCATGGTTTTCTTCCCTCACCAACTACCTGGACGCACTCTTGAGATTCGCACTCTTCCCTTACTCCTACAACTCCATTGAGTGAGCGTCAGTGCCAGTCTACTGTGTTCCGCATTCTAAGTGATCACTCCCAACCCGTATCATGAGAATATATGCTAGAACCATTCACTTGGTTTGAAATATAATCTTTTTCACTTGAGTTTGCACAAATCACTTACCCTCTCTATGCCTCGGTTTCCTAGTTGTGAAAACAAGAATAATAATGATGTTATCTGTATCATCTGGTTCCAGATAGTTGTTTTTCCAAAATAATTTTAACCAATTTCAGTGGGAAAGAGAGTGTAGCTCTTTCGCTGATTTGTCAAAAGTAAATCTCTTTGTTGATGTTTTAATGAGGATTGAGATGGGTGATATTTGTGAATTTGTTAAAATGGTGGAAAAACACAAATAATAAAAAACGATCACTGGGTTTTGAGTCTGAATCTATAAAGTTTTCTCTGGAATCCTTTATCCAAGTACTACGTGACTTTGGGAGTGTCACCTATGTGACTATTTTGTCTTTGCTCATAAAAATATTCCATATTCTGAAAAATACTTGAATATTTTCTTACCATTCCTAGGTATTTAGTAACCTCACATATATCATCTTGATACAGAAATAAAACATCCCATCTTTCCATTTTACTAAGATAATATCAAAATCTTAGCACAGTTCTATATGTAACATAAGAAGGAGCACCTACCTCCAACCACAATGCAAGATGTGATTTCAATACCGCTCCCTCCTGTTGTGCAGAGAATCTTTCTAGAACCCTCTTCCTTGTTAGTATCTATCTGTCCTTAGTAAAGACTCAGAATCCCACCACACATGGGAGCTCTTGGAGCGTTCCTGTTGATACTGAGTTTAATAAGTGGTGTGGCTATAAGAGGAAGCTAAAGTAGCTCTGGCTGGATGTCCATTTAACTACAGCCACACAAGATACCCTTAGGAAACAGGAGGTGATGTCATCCCATTAGCATCAGTGAGTGTGTTGGCCTATAGACCAATCAGGGGAGCCAAAGGGGTGGCTTGGTACACAAATTGTATGAGTCACCAACCACTTTTGAAATGAAATATCTGGGAAGAAAATATATATTTCCCCAACACATTTCCTTTGGGGTGGCAATACTGTGACACGAGACAGCACTGGTTACCACTCAAAATCGGAATATCTTCTCATTTTATTAATCAGAAGCTGGAAGCAATTAAATAGATCTTGTGCAAAAGCATAACACCTTGGAGATTTAGAGAAGTCTTGTGGCTGCAGATTGGCCAAGCTAACAGGAAATATTTCAGCATGGTAGAAAGATAAAAGAAAACCCTACTTTGTTAAGAGTACTGCCATCAGCCACTCACTTATAACAACCAGTGCTCTCTAATGACATCTACCTTCTGACCCTTGTTGACAGCTGTGTATTACAATTATTTACAAATCTATTGATTGTTAGTTGCTTAAAACCCCAAACTGTATTTCCCTCAGAATTCTTCTACACTAACAAGCAAACAAATCTTTCACATAGGATGAACAGAAACATTACTGGAAACAATAATGGCATATGTGTCCTCAATCTCATTTCCACGTGAAAATACATTTAGTCATTCTGAGACATATACTTTCCACTGACTCCACAATGTTTCAGTTCATAATTCTAACTTAATTTTAGAACAGATTGCACCCGACTTATACACACCACACACACACACACACACACACACACACACACACACACACTGTGCACATCTTTACTGCAAAGAATTGATAAAAGCAATAGAATTAAAGTTCATAGAAATCAAAAGAACTAAAATTATTTATTTTCAGCCTATTCATATTTATGTATCTATTGTATCTTATTTGATTACAAAATCATTTAACAAGTAACCTCTAGCAATGTTCGACTATGTGTACATTATGATCATTAAATATTTGCTCTTCTGAGAAAATGATTTCATAGCTATAAGGAAAGTAATGGCCGACTATAAATTAAGTCTCAGTGTTGAGAGTTTTTCCAGACAAAACTCTTGTGTATCACCCACCATTTCCTTTTGCTAGCTTTGCTACTCAAGATGATGGGCCCATTGTCCATCAGAAGATTACTAAAGATGTAAAAGATGACACAAAAAAACCAAAGAAAAGTGACAATGAACAAGTTGTTTAAAACAAATCCTACTTATGATTCTGTTCTTATTAATTCTTGCCAATAACTGATTTTTTTTAAATCTCATGAGAATGAACAACGTTTAGCAATTCTGGAAACCCTTAGTGTTTTCAGGGAAGTGATTATGATCAGAAGATCCAATGTGACTTAATCTAACAAATGATGATTCCTTATAATGAACAAGCCATGAAGACCTGGATGCAATCTGAATGCAACATAGAGCCGGTTTTACCACTTCTTTGATTGAAATTACTTTCCCCTCCAGAAATGTGGTGCTCTTTTTATGTCTCCTGTCTTCCTCAGTAGGCTACCTTCTTCCTAATCGCCAGAGCCAGAGGTCCTGGATGGCTGTCTGTATCTTCTTTCTTATCACCAGCTAGATTTAATGATGAATTATACCCTTGCCACTACATCTAACCCAGTCCTTGCCATTTTCCCCTATGACAATCATCTAACCGCCCCTTTCCCTCTCGTGTTGGTTTTCTATATTCCTGCAATAGTAATAAGTTTATGTTATTTACCAGGCTAAAAAAAAAAATTAAGAGCCAAGGATTTCTGAAAACACGTCTTTCCCAATTGCGATTGTGCCAATGGTTATATTCAGTTTGGTGCAAGGTGTCACAATTTTTTTCAATTATTAAATATTCAACAATTTAGAGAATGCAGTACTTGCTGTAACTGTTTTTGAAAAAAAAAATAACAGTGGGTCAACCTTTCTGCCGTCAGACTAATATACTTCTCCTGTGCAATCTCCCAAGGGCAAGATCATTCAAGGTCACTGCCTTTTCTCACCCTTTCCTATTGTATCCATGCTGTCTGAGGTATGACAGCGTCCTGCAGCCATGGGTAGTGTGTGCTTGCTCCTTAATTCCTCTTGTACGCAACCGCTTCCTCAAATGCACTCTGACGTCCGCGTTCCTCAGAACAACATTTAAGAACTTTCGGCGGTTGTGCATCCCTTCTCCCATCCTACCTTCTTCTTTTAGTCTGCTCCTTGTGGTTCCGCAGTTTTGATTCCCCTCTGCTCCTAGAATGTGCACCAAACACCCAAAGTGCCCAGGGACCACGGTCGCATACAATGTTTACTTTTATTAGCTCTAATATCTTGGACAAAATATCTTTTTGCCACTGTGACTTGGATATTTAATTAGCAAAGTGGAAATAATGGTGCCAGACTTACACAATTATAATAAAAATTCCAAAGGAGAATATATGATTTTTTAGCCTTTTACAAATTCTCGGTAAATTTTAGCTATTGCTAATTTCCCAACAAATATTTTAGTTAATAAAGTTTCATTAGTGGGGCACATCCTTTTGTCTTTTTTTCTGGGGGGGGTTGTTGATCCATTTCTACTTTTCCTTTAATATGCAACTATTTAAGGGCTACATTTGAAAAATACTTTTCACTCTCAGTGTCAGAATTACTTGCTCCTTGCATTTATGAAAGTCCGCATGCACTAACAAATTTGATAATATTTCTTTTATGGACTTATTATTATTTTCTCTGGATTTTCAGCTACCCCAGGGAACAGAGCAGACTTTCCATGTCATTTTATCTTCTGAATATTTAGCAGAGTACTGTGCAAATAGTCAGTATTGAGAAAATGCTTATCGCTTGAACCAAAGTGGAGTCGTGTTTGCCTCTGATGAGCCAAGTAATTATGAAGTGAGTTAATCTTAAAAACCATCGTAAGCAATCCATCTACTGGAAAAGTAGAAAAACAAACAGATAGAGGATGGAAACTGAACAATTTGTCCAAAGTCAGTGAATACAGCAGACCGAAGGCCATGCTACCAGCACTGTCACCCTCAGCTTGTACTTTGTGTCCCTTTCGTATGTTCGTAAGGTCCAGACACATCATACGACAATGGGATCACACACGCAGGCCTCCTAATGAATAACAATCGGCCTGTATATGTTAAATTATGAAACTACTTCAACCAAACCACATGAGGGCATAAAGGCTGTGGCAATGGTCAGATTGTTGGGGAACTACAACTCATGAGATATAGACTTACAGTTGAAATAATCTCTCTTGCGCAGGGAACACCATGAATCATCTTTCTTACATTTGGTTATACTCTTCCCTTTTACCAATTATGTTTATAATAAATATTTACAGAACGAATGAATAATTCGTAATACGCCTGTGATTTCATAGCCAATAAAGAGTGAAACTGTTTTATGAATCTAAGCCCTTCCTAGATCCTCTCCTAGGATCTTTTTGTTTTATAATAAGACCTTTCATGATGAAATAATTCCTCACTGTGAACCTGGGGAGCATTGCTTCTAATTTACTGAACCCCTTGTAATTTCACTGGACATGTCTCACAATTCTAATCTCACATGATCTTCCATCACACGTCACTGACTTCTACTAGTCTTTTACAACACAGCTGAAACATGTCAACCTCGTCTGTTTGCCTCATCTGGGTCAGACGCTCTATCTGTATTTTTCTACAGCACTCATTGTATTACGTTCTCATCTCCATCCATAGAACACAAATTCCTCAGGGGCAGGAGACTTGTTTTACTATACTTTGCGGCCCCAACTTCTAACACCATTCTCAGCAAAAGTAAAAGTGTGAAACAAAGAATACAAACTTGCCCCTAGTACTCAGCATCGTAGGGACAGATCCCAAGAGTCAACAATTTGCTTGACTCACATAACAAATTGTTGGAAAGGATAGATACATTGTTAGTCACTCCTAACACTGCTTTGTCTTTACACACCCCACTGGACCCAGTAGGAAAAAAAATGATTTATTCTCAGTAGAGCATTTCTACCTGGGCTCCAGCCAATTGTTGCCCTAGTCCATTACGGATTGAAGGTGCTGCTCTACCCAATTTATTTCTTTTCTAGCTGTGGGCACTGTTTCAAGGCCCAAACACTCTCAACTAAAGCACACATTTAGAGTTTCTCCCCAAACTGAAAGCCAGCTTCTGAAAGGAGTTAGTTGATCACACAATAGAGTTAATCTTGCAGCGACAAGGTCCTCTTCAACATGGGTTAAAAAAAAATAAAGTATCCATGAGGGAGGTTTGGGTTTAGAAGCCTTGAAGGTGCAAATATAGAGAAACTGTAAATATTGCACATTTTAAAGAAAGTTAAAACAACAGGTTTTAAGTTTGAAGGCTGCTTCTTTGCAGAAGGATTGGAGGAGGGGTGCTTTTTATTCCCAGCCCCAGAAGATCTGAAAGTAAATCCGAGACTAGGTGAGAATTGTGTGGCTTCATTCTGTCAAAACATATTGCTACTTATAGGCCTAGGGATGTTGCCAATAAAGTATTTCTTCAACCCCTGAGGTTCTACAAGAATAGACTTGGATAAGATTATTGTTAACAGTGCAAGTGTTGATACAGCCACAGGTTAATAGCTACTGGAAAACAGCAGCCTTTTTTCGTTCTGTGTGAATAGTTCTTCCTCAACTAGTCTGCCAAACTAAGCGCATTTAGTGTGTTTTCAGAGTGGCACCCAGGAGGTCAATTCATTAATCATTCTCACATAGTAGGAAACAGGGACTCCTGCCTAGGAAGCCACTGGAAATGTAGTCTTTTCTGATTTCACTTTTAAGCGAGTAGGTGATATTTTTTGCCCTTAAAAGGTCCACCCTTCCTTTTTTTACGTCCTCAAGGGTCTTTAAATTTCTAATCACTAAGTTGGAATTTGTAGGTTGCATAATCATAGTGCAGGCGATTAGGTGGGTCAAAGATAGAGGAGGTACCTTTTAAAAATCATAGTTTGGTTCACATAGTGTGTATGGAATATTCAGCTAGAGCTCATCTTTCCAAAAATTTCGCCAGTAAGAGTTTCCTTCAGTGTGTGAACTGGCGGATTCTATGAGGGGACATAAGAGGAAATTATATAAAATTCTTCCCTAGTCTTTGAGTCTTAATTTCAGACAAATTTGGGTGGAAGGTGAACTCTGGGACTTGGGAAACTCACATAACATCTCAAAGCCTTGTTTTTCTCCTCTTTAAAATGTGTAAAATTGGAGAATCTTCCTACCAGTGAGCTTGTAAGTTTACATTGTATATTTATGCACATATATCTTTGTACAGGAATACAATTGACTCAGTCTTTTCTCTCCTTCTCCCTTGATCTCCATCATTGTTTTATTTTTTTTCCTTTTTCTCATCCATTTTTCCTTTGCTCTCATTCCCACACCTGAAACACATCGCTTTGTTCTACATTCTTACATAAATTCCTCCAGGAAATGATTCATATTTTAATTCACTGAAGTCTCTAAAACAATGAAAGGCAAGAGACTTTTCCTGAGCAACCTAAATTCTGTTTATACTCACACTGAACTGATTTTTTTTTTGAGGGATGGCTATAATTGTTCAGATTTTAGATGGCAGCACAGCAGCTGGCTCTTTGTTTGGTGGGGAAAACCACAGGGCTGAGCGTCGAGTGTGCCATCACGCAGAAAACATCAGCCTTTCCTCTCTGATCCCTGAACCTTTGTGAAAGGTTCTACTTGTTTGGAAGGTCAAAGTGAATTTCAAGTGGACATTTAATGCAGAGCCTATAATGCGTGCCCAGTTTAGATTCGAGGTTTCCAAGCCAATCATGCAACGGAACTCTGACATTTTGTTTGTTGTCATGTGAATATAAAACTCAAATATTTAATTGATTTTCTGCCTCTACAGTATGCAGATTTTCCTTCCCTTAATTCTCTCTCCAATTCTACCACTGCTGTCTGGGTCCAGCTCTTCTGTTGTCCATGTCTTCTTTACTCCATTAATGAAGCCCACACAGCGCCTCTCAAGTTCTTTGCAGGCTCATGGTTTACAGCAAGCAAGCTGTGAGGGTACTGGAGGGAAGTTGTCATCTGGCATTATTCTACTCAGGGCTCCCTCTTAAAATCATCTTTGCTTTCTCAATTTTTCTGGATTTTCTTCACCTTGCCATGTTTTGTTGTTTGTTCTATGGTACTGGGGGTCAAGCCCAACACTTTCAAACTTAACTACATCCTCAGTCCATTTTCATTTGTGATTTTGAGACAGGGTCTTGCTGTTCACTAAGTTGCTCATCCTAGGCTCAGTCTTGCAACCCTCCTGTCCTGACTACAGAAAGTGCTAGAAATATGGGCTTACACCGCCAGGGCCGGCTTCACCTTGTGTATCTAATGCATGGTCACTTCTCTCAAAGTGTCATTCTAATTCTCTTGATGATTCTCGCAGAGAAACTGGCCATTTCCCTACTTAAGTCATATCCAGTTGTTGAATTTGCCATGAATCTGCTCTGACTTAAGAGCAAAGGGCCTTGTCTGTTTTCATTTCTCCAGGAATGTCCCACATGCCATGTGTGGTCTGATCTTCCAAGCAGAAACTGGATGATATTATAGACTACTGTCTCAGAGAAAACTGGCTGGTTCACATCTGACGTCAGGATCTTCTTACTCTTTGGCTGTCTCTAGGTGTCTTTGAGTGTGTCATACACTGTTGCCTTCTTTTCTTTCTTGCTGTTTTCCACTGCTCGTATCTCCTCAACCTCTCATCATTTCTTTCACTTATTCTGGATATTTGAGATTGCACATCTCACAAAGGCAAGGCAAAGAAAAATAACCTTACTATATAAGAATCGTAGAAAATAAGCACACAAAGAACAAAAACCACTGGAGAAATGCTGTTTAGTTCAGCAACAAAATTCATTGTGTCATGACACCAAGCACATGTGGGGACAGATGATTGCCATATTAGTATGTCATAACACAGTACTAGCCACTTTAGAACAGCTTTGTGACTGATTACTTAAGATCAAGACTGATTCCTGGCTGGGCCTCTATCTTCTTGAAATTAGGGTCAAACCTAGGCACAATGAGATGTTTGCAGTGTGTGTGAAAATTTCACATTAGGGTAAGACTGACTTCATTTGAATTTACCTAAATATTTTGCAGCTGTGTCTGGTGGTACAGGCCTATAATCTCATTGCTCTGGGCAACTGAGGAAGGAAGATCATGACTTCAAGCCCCGCCTGGGCAGTTTAATGACTTAGCAAGACCCTGTCTTAAAATCAAAAATAAAAAAAATGAGGGTGGTGGGCTGGGGGTGTAACTCAATGTGCAGATCCTGGGGTCTGTTCCCAGCCCAACCTAACAACAAAAAAAAAATGTACAGCAATGAATTGAAATATATGCTATAAAGCAAGTCCTCTAATCCTCCTGGAGAAGAAAAGGAAGCTTACACGTGGGTAAAATAGGAGGGGCCAGGTGGAGCCTGGAGGCTGAGGCCCCACCAATGCCTGGTTGCTATTCACAGATGCAGCCCCTGGTGCATGAACTGTGGTGTGTGGGGTGTACCCTCTGGTTCTTCGTGTGCACCTGGCCCCTTACACATGATCCTGCTTGGGCACATGTCCTTTAGCAGGTGGCTCAGTCCTCAGGCCCGTGTAGGTACACTACGGAATTTAAGGACCTGAATTGGAAGGTCAGACCAAGTTCAGAGGGCTGATGGGAGGTGGCAGAGAGCAGGGAGCAGAGGGTCTCGGGAGACAGGTGGCAGCCAGTGGGGGTGGGAAGAAAGCACTAGAACGGCAAGGGGAACAAATGAGAGAGAAAAGCTGCAGCTGCCCAAATTTGGGTCACAAGAGAAAAGCTGCCGACGGAGAGTTCCCTGAGGTGGTACGCATTTCCGTGGGTTGCCATCTGTTCCGAGGTGGGCATTTCTGTAACGCAACTGCTTCTGAGCAGTTTACCCATTCTCCTGTACATAGCCCCATCCTAGACTTCGGTAGGTAACTCCTCCCCCAGGCTTCTGCTTAAGTAGCTACAATAAACTCATTGGTTCACCAAGGTAGATGCTGGTGTATATATATATATATATATATATATATATATATATATATATATATATATAACGTGTGTGTGTGCGTGTGCGTGTGTGTGTGGCGAACAGGTACACCTAACATTAACAGTAACATGTTAATGGATTGGTGGTAAAGAAGTTTTACCTGTCCCAAGCTCCATTATTTGGGATTTAGCCTCCTAACAGGAGCCGTTGAGGATAAAACAGCGTGTTCAGACCGAAAAACTTTCCCTTCCAGCGCTCTTGAGTGTGCAATGCCAGGTTGGAGGCCTGCATTTTTGCCTTATAGTCAGCAGCTGTAGAATTTTGAGGAACACAGCTACCCCTCCAGGCCTTCGCCTTGCCATCCATAAAATGAGAAACATTCAAGCTACCTAAAATAGAGTACTTCTTTGAAAAATATTTTTTGCATTATTTGATTTGCAGGATTGTGTATTAATATATGGGAAACGTTTAGAACAATGAGCACCAAACAGTAAACTCAATCTAATTAGCTCTGCTGTCCTCAGTAGTGACAGTACCAGGCGTAGTGCGTGCGATCCATGCGTTTGCTGCCCACACGAGGAAACACGAGCTTTAAAACTGTTAGCACTCAGCAACCGAGGAGAACACTCTGTTGGTTTATGGCAGTAAAATCTGATTTGGGGGACATGATTTATTGGGAATCAAAACAGTGCCCATATTTTTCCTACCACCTTCTTTCTAATTAAAAATACCTCTTGAATACTGAGTGTACTTTACAAAATGCACAGAAATCCTATTTTTTTTCACACAAAATCATTTGTTTCTCAAGCTTCCATGTGTTTTGTAGTAACTGTCTGAGACTCTCTTCCAGCCGTGCGGACATTCTTCAAGTGGGCGCAGAGGGGATGAAGCAGGAATGAAGTCTTGAGTGTGTCGCTTCCTGTGTGTGGTCCTTCCCCTCCCCAGGATCCCACCCTTCTGCTCCAAAGGACGTGCCAAGGACATTTTATCAAAGGGAAATAGTCTCCAGGGTGGCTATTGCTTTCCCAAGATGTGAGAAAATGAACATCCAGAGAGAAATGCACAATAGAAGGATGGTTTCTTTTTGTGGTTTCTTCTCTTTTCTTTTCTCTCCCCCCCACCCCTCCTCCTCACTGGGAGTTGAACTCAAGACTTTCACACTGAGGCAGATTCCAGCCCTCATTATTTTTCTTATTTTGAAACAGGGTCTTGCTAAGTCACTAAGTTTGCCCAGGATGGGCTCAAACTTGCAATCTTTCTGTTTCATCTTTTCAGAATGCTAGGATTACATACCTACACCACCACACCCAGCTCAAATTCTTTCTTATCCTTTCTGGATTTTAATCAAAATGATGTGACCATCCTAAGACAAGGGACTATCCTTTATTCATCCATTCACCAAACATTTCCTGAAGATCCGAGTAGTACAGCATCGCAGGGGAGAAGCCATTGCTATACAATCAAAGTCCTTCCCTGTTACCTAGTAGGAAAAACGGAGAGCCTTGTAATTGAAACATAATAGCTACATCTTTAAAATATATGGTGGGTGGAGAATATCGAAGAGGAAGTCCTAGAAAATCCTGGGTGAGGCAATCTTGGCATGTAGTAAGAAAAAGTGCCTCCAGGCAGAGGAACAGCAAATTCCAAGGAGAAGAATGTAGCCGCATAGTGCTTAGGAGCTCAAGGTGTGCTAGAGAGGGCCACACACAGGTGTGGTCAGGAAACAAGGCTGAGCAGGCAGGCGAGAGCCACTTGGGAAGTTCACCTGTCTTGCTAAAGCTTTTGAGAGTTTCAATAATTATGCCTAGGAAACTACTAAAGATTTTGGAGTAAGGAAAAAAGTTGTTAGTCTGTTTTGCAGCTTAGATGCCTGAATCTAGAGGAAGGTTTAAGCTTAATTATGTATGGGTAGGGGGGATGAGTGGACTTGAGGAATGTTCATCAGATAAGAGGGTATTAGAACAGCTCTCCTGAGAAATGGGAAAGTCCAGAATTATGACAAGAAACAAGAAAATGCAAGAGAAAGAAAGGAGTGAGGTTTGAAAAGATAGTCAAAAATGTTCACCTGGATTCTGATCTGTGTTCTCTGGTACTCAGTGAAGCTCATTGCCTGAGACAGCAAATAGGGGTTGAAATAATAGCATCCTTGTGTTTATTGAGTTTGAGGAAACATTGGAAAACCCACATACCCAGTCAGCGGACGGGAGCTCCTGGAATACTATTTTATTGAATATTGGGTTATAAAAACAGGTATGCTTGGGTTGGATAATGTGTTTCCAATACAGCTGTGGAAAAAGAGAGTGAGTAGTAGTTAGGATCGTTATGTAGGAAACAAATAAAAGGGTTTAAAATAGATCTTATATCCTCAGTGCTTAATTTCCACCCTTATAACTTACCTACTGATTAATTTTGAGGCAATTATTTAACACCTCTAAACCTCCTGCTCTTATCTGTAAACTGCAGGCAATAGCTGAATCTATCTTCTAGCATTATTTGGAATATGGAGTAACTTAATATATTTAAAGTACCTGGGCCACGGGGGGACACAAAGTCACATATTAGTGTTGAGGAAGATTTTTACAATGAATAGAAAGCACTTGGGGGTGTTTGTGGTGGGAAAAACGTTTAGAAGAACCCTCGGGAATGCTAACATTTAAAAGTAGGAAAATGAACTGAAATACCAGGGTATAAAACAGAGGCAGAGAAGGACGAATAGACCGGTAGACAACTATGTGACCAGAACCAACGGGGGAGAGAGTATTTAATATGGGCAGATACCGGCATGCAATTCAATTAAGATTAAAATTTAGAAGTCTCTTCGCATTTGTCTACATGAACAATTTCAATGGAAGAAACATATTTTCAGCAAGACAGCTCTAACCAGTGGGATGAGACAGAATTGAAGACAAGGATGTGAACATGTTTGTTATGAGATGCTCATTTTAGAAGCCTTAGCACTACGAGGAAGGAAAAAGTACAGCAGTCGTTGGACAGATATGGGATGCTGAGGGAGTACTCAGCTTTTATTACTGATAATATTCGTTACGTTTGATGTGAAGCACACAGCAATGCTTACAAGAACAACAGGAATGCAGGCCTGAAGACACATGAAAGATAACAAAGATATTTAGGCAAGTCTCTTGATAAAAAAAAAAAAAAAAAAAATGAGAATTTTCCTTGTTCTCAGTCATACCAGAAAAGCGCATACAATGGCAATTTTCTCTGCACAGTCTAACCCCAACCCAATTCCTAACAAGTTTCTAAAAAGCTTAGGAGTCTGTATTTTGAGATTTATGTTCTCTTAATTTCTGATGTCCATCCAAGGCCAACCCATACACTGCATTTCCCTGTTGGCCTACTGCTAGGGTCTATGCTGAGTCATGCAGAAGCAGCGAGCTGCCTATGGCTAGAGAGAGTTAAAGTTCTGTTTCTTCACTACACCAGCATATTTGAAATGCAGATGTGTCCACTGCTCCCTGTGTTAGCGTGGACACAGACTTTTCCTTAGTATGGCATGTTCCTTTGGGTATATTGTTTCTGGGGCTGACACACATGAGGAGCTAGCAATGCTGATCATACATCTTCACTCTGCTGACCTTGAACTCTGCGTGGTTCTGGCCTCTCTGATGTACTCAGGATCTTCTGTTAGACCTTGTGTTTGCACTACTCTGTCTTTTGACCTATTGCAACATTTTTGAAATTTGTTTTCATTGGCCACAGGTGCATGTTTGGAAGAACTTGGTACAGACTCACTTACCCACTGACTTAGGAGATGCTGGGTCAAACCATTCTGTGTTTTGGAACCCAATGGTCTATCGTCAGTTTTACATTCCCTTCTTGTTCTGAACCTACAATAGTATTCCTTACATTTTCATTCAAAGGCAATGTGGAATAGAAGTTAACAACATAGACTTCAGATCCAGATGTGCAATCTTTGCAAGTATTTTATGAATGTTGTATAAGCACTTTCTTTTTTTTTTCATTTTTTTTCTTTCTTTCTTTCTGTTTTTTTTTGTTTGTTTTGTTTTGTTTTGTTTTTTTTTTTTAATTGGAACAGGGTCTCACTCTGTATGCCAGGCTGATCCTGAACTCACCACTTAGCCCAGGCTGGTTTCAAACACACAACGATCCTTTTGCCTCAGCTTCCCAAGTGCTGAAATTCTGGTGTGTGCCATCATGCTTGGTTCATGTGTTGCTAGGGACTTGAACTCTGGGCCTGTGCTTGCTAGGAAAGGGTTCTAATTGCTGTGATATTCCTTCAGCATAGTTCTTAGTCTGAAAGCATTTGATTGATAGGCAATGTGTTCCAGACATAAGAGCGATCTGCTTTCAGGAGCCTCAAGAATATTACATGACACAAACTTATCTTTTGCTTTTCAGTATTTTTTCTTAAGTTTTCTTACAAGTTTACCTTTCTCTCTTTCTTTCCACATCCTTTATTCTTTCCTTTTCCTGTTTATTTTCCTTCCTTTTTGTATCTTTCTCTTCACTCCCTTTCTCTCCTGACTTTGTTGTCAGAACTTATATTTGATCACAAATTCCAGAACCCTTGTAACAGCAGCAGGTAGAATGAATACCAGCTTGTCATTTGCTCTGCAGACTGAAGTCTGGAAGTTGGCAGGATCAACATGGCTGGTGAACTTAAGTTTCCACCTGTGATTTCTTGGTTGTTCCTTCACACTGGCATGGCTGTTGGTGCAAGTCCAATCACTGAGACTATGATAACACCACAAAGATGACGAGAAGTTTCTGCTGCCTTAGAGAAAATGGTTTTCCTAGAAATCCCTGTGAAAGCCAGAGGGTTGACTTTAAATTGCCTGACCTTCCTTGTAGAGATCATTAGGAAATCATTGATTTGAGCAGTATGGAGTGACGTAACTTACAGGCTGTGCACAAGGAAAATGCGATCTCCTTCATGGTCACTAATCCTTTCCTTGCCTCACCTCAGCTCCCGTGGGGCTTTGTCATGCCAAGTCTTGGCACTCATCTGAGCATATCTAATGGACTGTAGCAGAAATCATGCTCCCCGATCTGTGCTCCCAGGTGCCTCCCTCAGCACCTTTGCAATTTCAGCTGACATCTTCTGTTTTCCTAGTGGAAGTTTGATGGCATATTGTTAATAAATTGATTTAAAGTTTGTTTCTCTCAGAATACAATCTTTACAGAAGGTTCTGAGAAAAACCACCAAAACCATATGTTTTTCAGGAGCTGTAGCCAGACTCATGCAGTTAGGTTTTTTCCACAACTCTTACTTTGTACCTAATCGAGTCAGAGTATTGTTATCTCTGGGCATAATATAACAGAATAAAAAAAAAAAAAACCTAGAGGATCAATAGATACTATTTTGTAATGTGTTTTGATCAAGTGTCTTGGCACTTTTCCTATTTGTAGTGTCCACTTTCAAATATAATAAACAGATGCATGCCCTCTTTAAAAACATAATGATTTATTCATTGAAATATCTGTATAATACACCCTGAAAATGATAACTACAGTTGCTCATTTTTAACTTTTTCACATTGTAGGATTTTATTCTCATAATTGCATTGTCTGCCATTCAAAAAGTAATAGAGGTTTAAAATAGCATAATTCACAGATAGCTTGATACGTAAAGCACACTCTCACCTCATGGCCCGTGAGTAATGTCAAAATTTACACCATAAATAATCTCATTGTAACATGAGCACAAATACTTCACGTAGAGTCAAGAATCCTGAGTAAGACACCTTGGGAAGCATGTTCAGAGCCCTGCCATAACCTAAACCCGAGCAGCACCACATCTGGAGTTATGAACATCTGTTTGGAATGATTTTTTCAGTAAGGACTGCACGTTTTACAAGTAAAAATCTGAAGAAGCCATCACCATTACATCATGCTGCAGACTTTCTGCACCTCTGCAAAGCACTTGGTTATATGAGCTTAACCCCCATTCCCAATAAACTGTCAATAAAAGCCACCCCTTCTCATGCTCAGAAAACTTTCCTGGAGGTTCTATGTTGAAAGAAGGAACATCTCCACCAGACCAAGGCTGGAAATTGTGTTTTTCCAATATAATCTTAAAATAAAATCTGCATTGCACAGGCCCTAACTAAGCCGTTTCTATTGGAGGTAGGGGAAGGCAAAACAAAACAAATCGTATGAAAATAAAGTAAAACAAGACTAAAGCAAAGATGATTCACAAAGCAGCTGGGGCAGGGAATGATTCTGAAATCATAAATCACACATCAGAGCAAGTGTTTATCCCTTACGAGTGTCCTGAAGGAGGATTTCTCTGGTGCAAAGTATTGTACAACTTATAAAAGCATACATCACACCAGAGAGAAAAACTTCTTCCTGTGGCTTCTTGATTCTCTGAGCAAAACCCACCTAATCTGTGTCAAAAGAGGGCTGAGAACTAGCTAGACTAGGAGCAAAAATGAAAGATTTTGAACTTTGATTGCTGTACTCTTTAAATACATAACAGTTGGAGACTAGAGTAACTTAAACCAGAGAACCATCTACTACTTTCACTTTCAAATCAGAACTATGATTTCTGAGCCATAGAACTATCTCACTGTGGAAGATAAATGATACATGCATATCAACATATTTTGTGAAATGTAAAAAAAAAAAAAATGTGAAATAACCGTTTTGGAATTGTTAAGAACAGATCCAAAAAATAAATTAAAATTTATTAAGTAACATAATATCAGGGTTTGTATTCATTTTTTAACTTGAATAATCTCCTCAATATTAAGCAGTTTAAATAGATAAAACATTAAATAAAGTAGTAGGATTTTACCAAAGACTTTCAGATATTATTTCCCAAATACTAAAAACTTATCTACTTTATCAGTATTCCTTTATATCATCTATTATAACTTGTCTGAGTTACTTTCTTGGTTTTGGGATAGAGACTCAACACCCATACTTGAACGAAAAAAAAAAAAAAACTTATTTTAGCTCACAGTTTCAGAAAGTCTCACACAATCTATTCAGGAAGGGTTGACCATTAGAAGCATGTAGTGGAGCCTAGCCAGAGAAAGGCTCTTCTGCCATGATAGGAAAAGATCCAAGTAGGAGAGGGAGGGCAGAGCTACCCTGTAGTGATCTGCTCCTTCCAGGTCAAGCGCCCGTGTTTCAACCCCTCTGACAAGGCTCCACCTTCCAACAGCACAGTGATATTCTACAGCATCCAGACACATGAGGCCTTTTGGTAGACACTCCAGAGCCTATTCATACCATTCCACTCTGGCCCAAAAGGGACCCATGTCCACATCTTTATGCAATATGCACTCAGTCTTTCACTAAGGGTCGCCAAAGTCTTAACAGTTCCAGCACTGTTAACAAAAGTCCAGGTCCTAAGTCTCCTCTTAGTGTCAAGGCAAACTCTTAGCTGTTAGTCCCTGTGAAAATAAAAGTGAAACACTTCCAACATACAAAGGCTTAGTGTACACATCCTTGTTCTAAGAGAGAGGGATAGGAGGATAGAAAGGAATTCAAACAAAGCAGACCGAAACCTAACAGGGTAATAAGAAAATTCTGTAGCTTGTGTCCAGCACCAAAAGTAAACAAAAGGACTTGGGTGGCTTTATCTCTGCAGCATTGCCTTCTGCTGCAATATCTGTTCTTTCTCCTTCAGGCTGGCTCTTCCTAACGCATGTAGCCTTCTTCACGTTTCTGGCTTCTCCAAATTTCCAGGGTTCCCACTGCAGCTTAAGTTTTTCCTTCACAACTTCATATATTGTCCTCTTAATGGCACACGGCTGGGCCATTTGTGGGGGCACCTTTGTAGCCTCACAACTCATGCATACTGCATGTCTGTGAAACCAGCTCCACATGCTTGCAGCTAAGATCCACCGCGTGCTTGAACAGTAGTCTGTCCTCCTTGAACGATCCCTTCCTCTGAGTTCTTAGATGGCTGGGCTGCAGCAAACACTTTTCTCTTTGGTCCTACAGGGTGCCATAGGATACTACAGAGATGGATAAAAGTAGCAAACAATTCCCATGCAATAATGTGGATGACCTTGATATTTCCTCCACCAGAGTAAGCAGCCCACCACCCTTATTCATACTTTTGGGTAAAATATCAAGACAGTGTCAAAATTCTATTTTTTTTTTCAGGGCATAGTGTGCATGATTTCTAGACTAGTTTCCAGTTACGTCCTCTGTCTCATCTTAAACCTCTTGAGCCTGGTCTTTATAATCCACCTTTCTAACAACATTCTAGTCTTTTGAGTTCCAGCCAGATTCTCTCAATAAATGTGGCTCACAGTATCCTAAGTCTTTCCTATATGATATCTTTAAACATTTCTAACTTCTTGCTGCAAATAAATTCCAAAATCTTTTAAACCAAAATCATTGAGTAAAGTCATAGCGATGACCCCACTTTTGGTTGCAATTTCTGTCTTAATTACTTTTTTTTAATGCAATAGAATATCTGACATCAACAATTTAAAGGATTTATTTTTGCTTACAGTTTCAGAAGATCTCACATAGTTCATTCATGGATAGCTGGTAAAAGAAAAATGCTTGGTAGAGCCATGGCCAGAAAACGACTCTTCGTAGCATGGCAGAGAGAAAACCAAGTCAAAGAGAAAGGGCAGAGCACTGTCATTCCAGGTCTTGTCCCACTTAACTACCCCTTCGGGGTCAAGCCCCAGTGCTTAATGCCCTCCAATCAGGCTTCACGTTCCAACAGCTCACTAGTATTTCACAATACCCAAATGCATGAGGCCTTTTCCAGATCCAAAACATAATGTAACTCAAAGTAATTTTCTTTAAAAAAAATGTGTCAGAAAAGGAGATATGTTGGCCACTGATTTGGAAATCCTGCTGTAAAAAATTTTATACTCTCATCTCTTCCACTAGAGTTTGACATCCCAAAGATAAAGAGGGTATGAGAGTGGAAGAGAAACACAACTAATGGAATTTTTGTCAAGAATATTCTTTCTTAATCCAAAAAAATAGAAGAAACTACATTTTTCAAAAAGGTAGCATGCAACGTGGTGATTATAGTGTCCTATTTTGGGAAATTACAGATTGTAATGTTTAAATGACTTAACAACAAATGATAAGTTTGTGGAGTAATAGATATGCTAATTTACTCAGTTAAACTATTCCTCAAATGTACATATTTTAAAACAATATCTTGTATATGATATAGTATGCAGTTTATATGTTTCAAATGATATGCATTAGCTTAAGGAAATCATTTCTTTCCATGTCAAGACTGTAGAGATCAAGAGATTCAATTCTCTTCCAAAATATCTCTGCGTTCTCTAGAAGTCACAAATGCTATTCTTCCAAATATGGATGAGCTTTTCTACTAACCTACCAAATACACTTTAATGTAATAGTAGACCTGAAATACATTTTAATGTAATAGTAGACCTGCAGACTACCTGTGGCTAGATGCTCTCTTCTTACCTCACCTGTCTTATCCTACACAAAGTCATCAGTTACACATGCTTTGTTGTTTTTAAGTCTAAAATAAAATTAAAACTTCAGTTTCTTAGTCATGACAGCAATACATCAAGTGCTCAAAAACCATCCATCTGCCACTTGTGCCTCTTGCACTGACTACTGATACAGAGCCTTTCCTTCATTACAAATATTTCTCTCGGACAGTGCTGGCCTATTTTCATTCTATGCAGTCCATTAAGACTTGCTCATCTTAGATAAAGAATAAGAGAAATAAGTATGAAAATGCCATTGCTGGTATTATACGGTCCAGATCTTCAAAGCATTGGTAAAATGAAGGTTTTTGGCCCAGATTTCGTCCTTTCTCTGAGTGAGGTCATGCAATTCCTCTTTAGAAGATGAAATGACTTGCAGCCAAAAACACCAGGTGACAGGTTCAAGTTCATATAGTGACAAGGTGTCAGACAAGAGATTTAAAACTTGTTTCACATTTCTCCTCTTGGAGGGCAGCTATTTTAATGTCATGTTGCTGCTTCTCATTCACCAAACACCCACAAAAGACAAAGTGCAACAGGCTGCAACATTATTGACTTTGACAGTAATTCATTGTAAACTTTAAAGCCCGTTAGAGCATGTCTACAAAAACACACTCGTGATAATGCCACAAGTAAAACTACAACCTCATTATCATAGATGATTCATGAAAAGAATAATTGTTGCAATTATTGAGTAGCTATATTGCATATAAAGAAACACATATTTGGGGTACATCATTTTATCATCATCATTAATGGCTTTTTGAGTTAGTGTTATGACACCATTTCCATTGATCAAGAAACTATCTGAAAAAGTTAAATAGCATGCCTAAGATTACAAACTATAAAGTAACATATGTTGCAGTACTTAAATCCAAGTGTGTTTGATTCTAAACCCATTGCCCCAAACAGAACTTTCTCTAATTAACCCCCTGTAAAGAGTGAGCCAGGAAGACCTTACCATAACATGAAGGTCATGTGTGTGTGTGTGTGTGTGTGTGTGTGTGTGTGTGTGTGTGTGTGTTTCTACGCACGAGTGAAAGAGAGAATGAGAAGAACTTTATCCATGGTGCTTAAAAACTTATGTTTAGATTCTCAACTAGACTAATTTTTAGGAAAATTAATTTATAGGTTCATTAAGGAAGAATTTAGCAAATATAAAAAGAAAATAAAGCCTCACTGGTACTTTTGCTCCAAATTGTCTTTCTTTCTGTCTCTCTGCCTCCCCTTCACTCTGAGAAATAAGAAAAAGAAGAGTTCAGTTTTGCATGTGTGGTGTAATATTTGTATAAAACAAAAGATTCACTCTTATAAGAATGGAATTGCAATGTTCAATTTTTGTTTCAAAACAAAACAACAGAAACATTCCTGGAGAGTGTCTTGTATTATAGAAAGCATGACCAGTGGCAGAGATATGTGGGTAAATTCAAAGGGAACCTTGAGCTACAGAGCATATCCAGCCCACAAGTCATGAAAGTAGACAATTGCAAAGAAAATCCTAAAATAAAACTCTGTAGGACAGGCATTTGACAAAAATTATGATTAAAAAATGAACCACTGTGTTGGTTATTCAAACAAATCTTGCCTCCCCTGGAAGGGTCACCGGTAGTGAAGGGTGTAATGTGGTGCTCATTTCTGATGGGCCATCTCTGTTCCACATCATTTTGGGTAAATGCTGGGAAAACTCCACAACATGGCAAAGCTTTTCGTGCCACATGTTTCTTACATGTACCACCTAATCATGAGTTTCCTTTCATCATAGGAGTGACTTATTTATATCTGTTTCATTTCACGTGAAATATATAACAAAACAGTGACATATATTAACAAGTATCTAAACATGTCTGGTAAGCTTATTACTGCCCTCAGTATGGAAATGCAAACATGGTATTATGAACATGTGACGGACATTATTTTACTATAAAATTCTTTTATATTAAACATTAACAGGATGAAACGTCATCTCCATGTTAATTGATTCAAGCAACAAATATGATCTATGAATAATTGAAATGCAGCCTTCAAGATTTGCCTTAGACCCACCGTCAGCTGAGTATGTCTGTTTTAGTTTTCAGATGACTACTAAAAGAATATATTCCTTTAGAACTGTTTTTTTCATACTGCTATATCACTCAATGTATCAAGCGCTGAGAGACTTTTTGCTTTGATATCAATGTGAGCCATACATGGGCCTGAGAGAGATGAGCACTGTTAATAGTTGATTAGCATGACTTCTATGTCCTCAGTACAGCTTATGCTTAGAAAACACAGGAGCAAAGTTGACTTCCAAACACTTTATTCTTATTTTTCTGATTATCTTTTCATAAGCTTCTATTACAGCCCAATTTTCACACTACATACAGAATATTAAATATTAATTTTAAAGAACTTGAGGGAAATCATGTTACAGCTTCACTGTAAATTTAATTTAAGACGCTAAAAGCAAATGCTTTCCCCGTACGCTGTGTTAGCCATATTTTGGAAATAGGAGCATATGAAGTGATTCTCATTTTTATTAAGAGACTCTCCATAATTGCAGGATTCTCAGAAAGTCACACAGCAAAGCCCATGCACCATGGGAATGGTTGAGTTCTTATTACTTGACAATTTCTTTTCCACAGACTTGCTAATCATTTACCCAACATCCAACTGAATGTATTTAGCTACAGCCACTTGCAATATTGCATGAAGTATAAAACGCAATACCTCTCGGAATGATTTTTTTTTTCAGGAAGTGGAAAAGGCACTGAAAAATCAACTCAAATTATTGCCACATTCTTTAAAAACTGAGAAGAAAATTCTGCAAGCTTTCATTCTGTCTGTTTTTTTTCTTTTTTTTAACCTCAATATATTTATTTATAATATTTTTAGTGTTAGGTTCTTCAGACAAATTACACTATTAGCTGGTTCATATAAAAGAAAGAACTTATGAGGGGATTGGCCCACCTGATCATGGAGGCGGAAGCGTTCCCAATAGGTCATTGGCCAGTTGGAGATCCAGTTGGGTCAGTAGAGTGGCACAATGCTGGAGGATGAAGCATCAAAACTTCAAGGAGGATGGGGCTGCCTTCAGTCAGGAGCCAAAGGCTCAATAGCCCAAGAGGGGTCCTCACGCAAGTCATAGAGCTGAAAGGTTGAAGAACTGGAGGCCTGCTGTCCAAGGGCAGCAAAGTGCAGCTGCTATCAAAGAGCCAGAGTTTGTCCATCTTCTAACTTTCCAATCCTTCTGAATTTCTTGGTCATTTCATGATGCAGTCCGCATGAAGCATAGTTCTTCTACTTTGTGTGTGGAGCACACATGCAAATCTCCTCAGAGACACCCTCCCAGATGTACCCAAAAGTGCATTTCACCAATTAACTGGGCATCCCTCTATCCAATCAAATTGAAACCCTAAATTGACCATCACAAGACTGCATTGTATTTTCTCGTTATCCCTTGGGATATGGAATTATGTAGATTTTGCTTTATAAACGTTGTTTTAAAAATATAACCTGCAGAAGGAGCAGCATTTCCCATTTTGATTCAAATAAATTAAGTAATGAAGGGTCCACATGTGAAATCTCACAAAAAGCAGGTGGCCTGAGTGGTCTGGTCTTAGACACAGTAGAATCACTATAGTGATTTAAATCATTTTATTTAGGGTAATTAAATCTTCATCACACAAACAGCTTTTTGGTGAAACCTGCTCACCACTGACTAATAAAACCAATCTCCATCTTCTTCCTTGTTTCCAAGCATCCAGTAATGCAGG
Organism: Ctenodactylus gundi; assembly: GCA_004027205.1. Lineage (NCBI taxonomy): Eukaryota > Metazoa > Chordata > Mammalia > Rodentia > Ctenodactylidae > Ctenodactylus > Ctenodactylus gundi. The sequence goes on from PVKB01000430.1 coordinate 567,356, forward strand.
GACATTAGTCTGTCCAAACATCACTATCCTGTGAACTAAAACAGCACCTGGGGGATCACCGAAAAGAATCAGGTCATTAATTTAATGACTCTTGGGAGTTTAAGTGACTTGGGTTGTCTTAATCTTCAGACTAACCTGGGTTAATACTGAAGATTACTCTCTATTAGTGAATGTATTTGGTCATAGTAGGACAAGGAAACAGATGGTTTATCGGTCCAAATGTTGACAAAGTGACGTCCAGCTTAGATAAACCCAGATCACTCATATATGTTGTTTGACTTCCTCAACAAATACTAACTGATCATTTTGTCGTGAAAGACCAAAGTCACAGATGGTTAAAAGATAATAAGTAGAATAAATGAACTGTCCGTATTACGGTACCAATAAATGAACAATGCAATAGAACTTCTGTCTAAGACTAAGGGCTATGAGGCTAACGATAAGAAGCTCCTGTTCAGTTACGGATTTAGGTTGTATTCTGATTATAAGTACAGCTCTAAACTATAGCTCTATTTCTTAGAAACTTTACACAAAAATATATTGCTTGATGGAAGTGAGGATGTTCAGATTCACATGGAATTTGAAATCAGACTTCAAATATTTTAACTACTGTGAAATATTAGGTTATTCAAGAAGACTTTCAACAATCTATACCACTCATCTTTCTGTCAGAGTTACCTAGGTTTTGTTCTTTATTGTATTTGCAAAAATCTTTTCGCCCTGTCCGCAGCTTCGGTATTTCTCTTGTGAATCCCCACTTCTCCCTGCAGTAGAGTGGGCTACTTAAAGTCGGTATAACTCATCCTTTTTTATTCTCTGTAGCAAAGGTCAAGATTTTTCATTGGTTCTACCAAGCCACACATGATCTGATTCCTTTTGCTTTCTTAGTTACCAGTTACTAGTTCACAGGTATGAACTGTTTTTAGCTTCCCACATGCATACACATATGTCTATAGCTACATAGACATACACATATGTAGACATCATGGTAAATGGATTAATTCTTCAACAGCTGTTACATCAGAGTTAACAGAGCTGCTTGTTTTAACAGTAAACTGGCCAGCAGGACCCAGCTGAGTAGCAGATGGCCTTCAGGTGATCACAGCAAGTTTTCCAGTTTATTCCCCGTATATTTATAGTAACTGAACCTGACCTTCTAGAACGTTTTATATGAATGGGACATTGGGCAAGTGCCTTCTAAGGAATGAAAAAGGCCAGTAGGGAATTGAAAATCTCAGCTCTCTTGGAGATATTGAAGATGTGTGATCTTTATTTCTCCTTCAGTTTGGTAAAATTGTATGAAGAGATGACCCTCCTTCTGTGTTCTGAGGTTTTGTCACCTCAATGTGACACGTAAATACATGATGACTTTCTAGAATCATGAGAGGGTAAAAAAACACCTCCAGTATTTCACTTACCTGTTTGACATCTCTCAGTGACTTGATCAGACATGCTATCATTGAACAAAAGTTAACCTGATAATAATAACGATTTTTATTTTGGTGCTGAAGATTGAACCCAGGTTTTCATATGTGCTTAAATATTCATTGTACCACTGAGCCACACCCCGGCTCCACAAAAATTAATTTATTATGTACTCATATTTATATATATTCTGAAGACAAAAGAACAGCTAGATGATTTATATGAAAGTATGTGGGGAGATTATAATTGCTGTTGGAATATAGTCTATAAAGTCAAAAATTACTGATATTTTGATATCTAAAGCTAGAAAAAGAGATACTTGAAATAAAATGAGTATGTCATATGTCTTAAGTTTAGATTACTTCTCAGTATATAAAATATCAATTGATACATATTATTTTTAAAACAAAGATGATTTTTTTGTGCCAGCAAGTTTAAAATGAGCAGGATACATGATGTTTTAACCAGTATTATTAAAAAAAAAAGAAGCAAAATCTTGGAAGCAAATACCGTGAAAATTCTATTTAAGGACCTCTCTATTCTACCATTTAGAGGTAATAAATAAAATTTCTTGTAACATAGCTTTTTAAATGTATTTTATAGGCATTCTCTAGAATTATTCTCAGTAAATAATCACATAAGGAGCGTTGCTCCACTTTTTTCATTAACCTTGTATTTATTAATTTTAAACTTTAACGTTTTTTCTCTTTGTGGTTTCAAGCTCTTACTGCATTATCATGAATAGCTCCGATCATGCAATAGCAAAATTCAAATCTGTATCTTGAAATACAGGGAGTAATTTTCAAGCCAGGTACTTTTCAATGAAACACATGGGATAGCAGAAATCTACATAAATCAGGACAAACTTGCAAAACAAGTTCAAAGTTAGTAAATTCTATGAATTTATAATTTTAACACGGGTGACAAATTTACACGTCAGAAAACAATTCTTCAAAAGTATGACACCTCTGTCTTAAATTGATGGAATAAATGGTGAGGCAGTTGCCCAAGGATTAAATCACAAAAAGGTTAATCACATTCTCTGTAAAGGAGAAGCATCTTCACATAGCAGGCCACACACTTGTCCCTTGTGCCATGCCGCAAAGACCAGTTTTGGTAGGAGAACTTCATGCTGGCTAAGAAGAACAACTCAGAGTGCTTATTATTTCACAGGGCATTGGAGCTGTTTGGCTTTGACTACGATGAAGCCAAAATTCTTTGAAAAATTGTGATTATTGGTTTTCATAGCAATGAGCACTCCAAAAGGCAAGAAGGTCATTCACCGAACATCTGATAATAGCTTCTGCCTTTTCAATAATTTTATTTATTTTTCTGTGAAAAACTATTTTAAATAAAATGGGGATAGTTTTAAGAGGAGATATTATTTAAGATCAGATTAAACATTAACATGGATGGCATGAAAGAGTGTGAAACTATTAGTGTGGAAAGAAAATCGCGAATTACAGCTACCACGAACCACTTCCTTTCCATTCTTGTTTTCCAGCTTCTGGTGCCAAGTATTTTGTGGGTTGGGAACACCAAACTTGTACTCTTCTTACGGAAATTCTGATCTGGATTCCAGCAAGGATATTATGAATAAAAAGGGGATACTGCAAGATGGTGCTTACAACAAGTCTTGTATTTGCTGGTGCTGTAGAGATCTACTGAAAATTGTTCTTCAGATACTCCAACAAAATTTTGTCCCAAACAGGATCTTATCAATTCTCTTAATACCAAAAATGCCAGTTTCTTGTATCATAGTATTTCAGATTAGAAAATGAATGTGAAAACATTATTACTTAGAAGTGAATTGTATATCTCAATCTTGAGAGTGGTCGTTCTTATGTATTACACTTTTAGAGTCACCGGAAGACAAAAGCACACTGGTAGTTTTGGGGGATTTGTTGTGTGACCTGTAGAGACCAAAATCCACAGATGTTCAAGTTCCTTCTGTAATCTTTGCACCCTTACATTTGAAATCATTTAGAGCAGTGGTCCTCAACCTTTGTGGCACCTGGGACCCATTTAGTTAAAGAATGTTCTCCCACTGATAGTTGTACTTGCTATGCAGGTTGCCGAAGGATAGCGTTCAGGGTCTCTGGGGTCCCTGGTCACCAATGGCCACCAAAGATCAGGAACCAGAGAAGTATGGGGGAACAAGCATGATGGAAACGCATCCAGGAGACTGGATCAGTGTTAACTGCTCATTTATTGGAGATGAAGGCCAGGTTTATAAGTAGTTGAAAGAAGGAGGGTCAGCCAGGGTAATAGGGCAAGCGTCATTCACTGATTGGAGGAATTTTGGGGTCTGAAAGTCATCTAATTTGCATGGAAGATCTTTTGAAAGCTGACCAGGTGATTTCTGGTAAGGATCTGGAAGCAGGGAAGAATTAGGAATTTAGGTAAGATGAAACTTGAGCTGCGGGCCTGTCTTGGGCCTAGGATAAAGATTATCAGGTATGATAATCATCCCAGGCCTACTCAGGGTCCCACGGATAGCTTTGAAATGGCAAGCAGTAGTGGGAGGGGAGCTGAGAGTGAGTTTCTGGCTTCTTCAGATCAGCAGGGGCATCAGATTCTAACATGAGCACACTGATGGGAGGTAAATTCTGATTAGCTCCTCTCTTTCTATTCACTCTTCATCTCTTCCTGTGGTCTTGTCCTTTCCAGGCCATGGACCAGCAGTACCAGCCCATGGCCCATGGGATGGGAATTCCTGATCTAGATGGTACTTATACCTAATTCAATGTAAGTGAAAGACAGAAGTGGACCACATGGAGACAAAGGTGATTCACTTTAAATATGCTGAGTGTCTGCAAAATGCTTGAGAAGGCATCATGAACTCAAAAATTGACATAAGCAAAGATTTTCTTACAAAACACCAATCATTAAACATCTGAATGTCAAAGAGAAAATAGAAACAATTTAACATATCTGAATTACTCAGAATCCGTATGTCCTTTTGATTGTTTGACAAGGGGCCTTCAAGGTGGCCCATGCCCGGACACTTAGTTACTGTGTCACTTGATACTTTTTCCAGCAATATTCAAAGTAGATTTAGTCAGGGAAGAGGCCAGTATTGTGAGGTCCGTATGGCAATCAGAATGTTTTGATTTTAGTGGAATTTCCTCGTAACTAATATATCATATTCCCAGCACACACAGCCTTTTCCTCCTCCCTCAGTCCTAACCTGTTGATACCTCCTGCAATCTACCCTGAACTCACTGTCAAATTAGCAAGTGATGGGAAATCCCTTCAAGACTGGAGACTGTGAATGCCATTGTTGGACAAGATATAGTCTAAAAAATAGCTGAAAGCTTTTAAGCTCTGTGGTTTTGTAGAAAAATTAGAGAATTAGAAATTGGCCAAGACTCTCCGAGCTATGAATTACACTTTTCTTACAATTTTTCTGAGTTCATCCTCACATATATCTCAGTGTCTAATTACATTTTATCATGAATACCTTTTAGATGAATATTTTTACATTCCTTTGTGACACTGGGGTCTAATTTGGGGATTTTGTGGGGAAATTCTATGACTTGAGTGCACCCCTTCAAAACTTAGCATGCAGCATATGAGCAATAACAGGGGGCGTTTTAAGGGATAATTACATCACAAAGGGCATGGGGCTAGGCCTGATGGAGCTGGCCTGTGGCAGTCAGCTTTCTTGTTTGCCTGCCCTATGTCTTCCATGATGTGAGGTCACCATGCTCTTCCTTTCCTGAGCACATTGAAACAAGGTAACATCGTGGGAGCAGAGAACAGTCTTTACAAGTAATTTAATTTGCTTCTGCCCTGATCTCACTTTTCAGCCTCCAGAATTGTAAGAAGCGAATTTGCTGCATATAAATAACACAACCTCGAGCATTTTGTTATTTAGTAGAACAAATAGACGAAGTGACGAAAATTAATAGAGAAACCAATTTGCAGTCTTAGGATTACTTTGTAGGGTCAACAAAGTACCATATCAATCAATTCAGATTTTCTAAATCTCTTATTAATGTATTTTGTAAGCATGTTTTCAATATTGACGTCAAATAAGAGAGCCAGATAAAATATGTGGAAGATTCCATTTTAAATGAAACAAAATACAAAAACTAAAAGCAATTCTCACAAAATGAACACAGTTTGTAAAGAATAAACAAAACAAAACAAAAACAAAACAATGGCCATCCTTTAACCCGTTCCTTACTTTTCCTCTTTCATGAGTGCAGATTACTGATCCATCCTGTGCTTCAAACTCCATCTCAGCATCTACCTCACAGAAACCTACGTGAGACAAGGTTGCAGATGGAGGGTCAAAAGAAGAACCCAATCAAAGTAAAGCTGTTGTAGTTGAGTCAACTGGAGAAGCCTCTTCCCTCCTAAGTGGACTCTGTCAGTCATGAGAAATCTCACTGTTCTATTCACCTCATTGCTAAGCGAGGAAACCGAGACCCAGAAAGCTACATTGTCTCACAGTCACATTGAACACAGGGGTAGGGTGTGAGTCCCTTTTATTTCATTTTTGGTGTTTTCAAGCCACCATTGGTCAACTCCAAAGTCTCTCAAACTTGCATGCACTCTAAATCAAAGTGATAAAAATGAATCTTAAGGAAAGGTATTTTAAAACTTGCAATCGGTATAATTTGTAATAACACTCAAAATTCTTTTTAAGTTGTGTCTTCAATTTTCACTGTAGCCATCTTAATAGAGCAATGAGAAGAAGTTTTGTAAATTAGGTAAAAGTGGCTTGCATTACGGAACAACAAAGCTCAATCTGCTCAATCCATTTTTCTTGTAACTTAATAAAGCCTATTGTGATGAGAATTCAAGTCTCAAAGTATAAGACATTCTTTTAACATTTGTGATGACCAGCAGATGTTCAGATGAGTACATATCCTTGATTAAAAGATTTTAGGACTTGCTGTGAGTTAAGTCCAGGGTCATGAATACTTGCAACTCATGTGCTCTGGCTCAATATACCTTGAAGTTTACAATAGTCTGAATCATAGAAAGTTATGCGTGGTTTCCTCACGCAGCGATTCTCAACCCAGAGTGGTTTTGCCACCTAGCAGACATCACGCTACATCTGCAGATACTTCAACTTCCTAGCTGGTGTTATTTGTCTGAGCTGCTGCTAAAATTTGATCATGCAAAAGATATCTCCCACAGCCAAGATCATCTGAACCCACAAGTCAATAACAGGGTTGTTGAGAAACTCTGGATCTAATGACATTGCCCTGGTAACTTAGAGTCAGAAATTGACCCTAAAAGGAGCCTGGACTGGGAACCCCAAAGTGGGTCCCAGTGTCCTGAGCTCCTCTGGCAGGGGTTCTAATAAGTATTTTGACCTTCTAACTGTGCTTGATCTGTTTGATCTCTGCCCCTCTAGGGCTGATCTCACCTACACTAATTAGCTGGAACCCCGGCTTATGTGAATGGGTGTTCTGAGTTCAGGCAAGAGGGAACGGGTCTTTGATGAAGCGAGGCTTTCCAACTGAGTTGTGACTGCAGACAGCTCAGATGTCTGAACCCCGCTAAGATATAAATATTATTTGAGGTTGAAATATTACTAAAAGGAATGGCTGATAAATAAAATGAGAAGTGGGTTAGCTACCTTCTGCTTTCTAGAAAGATGAAAACTGAGCTTTCTTTCTTTTTCTGTTTTCTTTTCTTTTTTCATGTCTGTTGGCTTTAAGACGTAATATGTTTCATTAGATTCCTCATATATTGTCATCTGGAAAGAACTTTATACTTTGGCAAATTGAGTAAAGATACTTGGTCCTAATGCCATAATCCTCCTTTAGATGTGAGCCCCTTGGCAAAACACCTTATTGTTAGAAAACTGTTCCCACCTTGTTCACCCAACTGCCCCTTATTTTGTATCATACCAAAACGTCCTCTGGAAAAAGTGTCCCATCTCCTGTATATACAGAGTCTGAATAACCGCTGGGATGTTACATGAGAGGGGACATATGAAATCAGAAAGGGCTATCTTCTAACTTGGCAATTGCTTTTAAATGAAGCTGTTCAGAACGGTAGGAATTGAGCTGAGAAAGGAGTAGGAGCTGAGTTGAGAAAGCTGAATTAATAAGGTACAACAGGACAAGATCGCAGTGGGTCAAGATGTGTGGATGCAACTGAGCATGTAAGAAAATCTTATAAAACAGATGTGTGAAAAAATCCAAATATGTTTTATAATAACTCGTTTTCAAACTTGGATTCCAGTAGAGAACCGTATCTTCCCTCTTGCCCACCCCCAAAAACCATGTGACTGTTTTCTAATTGTCCCAACAGAATGTTATCTTCATGCAGAAAAGTTTTGAAAGATGTTCAAGTTTACTCTTTTGACATAAACTCAGAAAAAAAAAAAAAAAAAAAAAACTCCTTTAGCTGAGCTGGAGGAGTTAGTCCGCACAGCACGTGCTCCCAGCGACCTACTCCTTAATATTAAGGAGACACCTAGGAGCTGTTTATTTGCTCCTGTCCCAGCACCCAGCTGCTCCTTCATCTGTGGTCCCAGTGCTAATTGCATAATGTCCCTAATTTATACCTGCTGGTAGATCTGATCACCACATTACCTGGAGGGCAGGCTTTAATTAGAGAAATTTCTGAGCAAATTGTCTAAACCGCTTGTTTAGCCTGATTGAATGCAAGGGGGTTTCTCCCTTCTCGTTTTAAAAATGAGCATTTATTGTATACTAACGCTTTGCAGATACAAAGCAGCATCAGTTCTAATTAAGGCCTATAAAACGAACAGCCACATTACCCAGGAAAACGAATTGGTCTTCTGTGTCTGCTGCCGGATGCGTTTCTTCCACAGCTTTCTCGGCGTTTCTACCTCGGCTCTGTCAGAACTAACAAGGTGAAACGGCAAACTGATTGAAAAAAGATAAACTGTGAAAAGATGATACACTGATGTGAGATACTAATTCCACTGTGGCTCATGAAAGGAGATTAAAATCATATGCACTCGCACCTGCGCGTCTCCTGGCGCTTGGGCCAGCCATCATTACATTAAACCTTCCACACTGCGAAGAGGCAGCGAGAGACCACGTGAATTAATACGCCATCACGACACGGGTGACTGCAGGGCAAACGAGCTAAAGAGCCCAAGAGCGTCCACAAACTTTGATGACTCAAGAAATAATTAAAGCGTGCTTCCCGGTTAGGTGGAATAATTTGGCTAGCTGTCAACATCACAAGAGAGGGCCAGGCGTGAAGGTGGTGGGGAGTGAGGAGAAATGGCAGTCATTTTGCTATCAGCCCCTGTGCAAAGTGTTTGCATTGTTCTTAATCATCAGCCGTTCTGTCCATGATGCTGTCTGTCTGCGTCTGCGGGTCGCGGGTCTCCGTTAGAAAACGCATTAAGGGTAGGAATGGCGTTCCCTCTCTGAATACACAAGTGGGCTCTCGTAAAGTGTGATGGATTATTTGATTCTTGTGAATAAACCTTTGAAAAGGACTTTCTGGCTGGCTTGTCACTCACTTTCTTAGCGAATATTAGCGCTGCTCGAAGATTACAATCACTTTTGAAATTACCAGTCTCTCCGCCGAAGAGCATTTGTCTATCCAGGGCACTCGCGTAGATGTAGGAGAGTCTGAGAGGCATTCCCCATGGTCGGAATGCACAATACAGGGTGAACACCCATTGCAATAAGTGATCATTGGCTGAGGCATTTAAATAGTAATCTTTCATTCAAACAGAAGATTGAATGAATGCTATTTCACCTGGGCCACTCTTTTCTCCACTCACCCCAAGTAAATAGCTAAAGTCTCTGGGTCCTCTTTGGTTGATTTCTTCTATTTAAATGTAAGCCAAAGAATTATACCAATTTTAATTTCATCATTTGTTCATTTTTAGCACACAATGCCAGAAGGAGGAGAATGTTCCATTCTCACGCACTCCGGTGTCTCTTGTGATTAGAATGTTATCTATGTACAAGTGATCTCCATAGTGAAGACAGAAGAGAGTTGTGTCCCTTTTGAGAACACAGGGCCATCACCATGTCTAATGCAAAGCTCAGCAGAACATGAAATAGCTACTTTTCCCCATCCTGGACCACCTAATGGCCTTTAGCTTTGTCCTTCATGAAAGCGTCATGGTTGTCAGTGAGGCTGCAGTTTGTTTTTAAACTTGAGCGTGTGAAAGCACCATGGAATTTTTTTAAAAAAATGAAACACGTATAAAAATTGTACCCATAAACATATTTCTATGTTTAAGTTGGGTTCATCCATTGACTTGTTCACTGTCTCACTCGTGATTTGGTGAATTCGATGTCTGATGATGAATTGATTGCTTCACCATTCATTTATTCATTTAATACTTTATCTATTGTTCATTAAGCATCTATATTTTTTTCAAGAAGAAGATTAAACACACTAGATCTGCAGTGTTGAAAGACCTCGATGAGATGAAGCTTCTATTGTCTACAGGTGTAATCTACTCATTACTTTTACACACCTTGTATTGGTTTTACTTCTCTCTCTCTCTCTCTTTTTTTCATTTGTCTAGGCCAAAGGATATCAATCCAAGGGCCTTTTGGGAGAATGATTAAAAAGAAAGAAGCTGCCATTCTCCAAGGTAAAATAAGAAAATAGCAAGCAGTCATCTGTCACCAGAAAGAAAGAATTTTCTTAATTAGAGTCATAAAAGAAAAGAGGCAAGGGACACACACACACACACACACACACACACACACACACACACACACGATTTCACTTCAGGTTGACTGAGCCCCTGAGCCAAACTAGAACTGCCGTAACAATCTTGTACTTTTCCTTTTCATGAGAAACGTGTTCTCATCTTCAACTGAAGTAAATGAATTTACCATTTGTAAAGAAAGGATTTGACACTAATTCTCCAATATCTTATCCCTGTGAAAATTACATTTTTAATCTCTCTTGGCTGGATTCGTTGATTCATCCATTCTGGCAAGATATAAGTTTTAATAAAAAAAATATTGACTTTCTTATCTACTCACCTGTATAGGTTCTGTAAAGGTTCTTAAGACAGTCTTCTAGTGTCCTGATAGAATAATGTAATTTGAGAGGTTTAAAGAACACAACTTTATCTCTGAAAGAGTTCTGGCTGTTGACAGGCCTAAGATCAAGGTGTCAGCTGATTGTGTTCCGGTGAGGACTCCCATCCCGGCTGAAGAAAATTTCATAGTGTGATATTCCTCAGTTCATTATTTTAAAATTTGTATAATGTTGCTCTGAGTCGATATCATAGGTTATGTCCTAAAATTACTTTTATTTTATCTTTTTACAATAATAACACTTTTCCCTTTCTGTTTCTACTGGTGAAATTTTAGGATCGTTTGCTTCATCGAAAGACATTTATCTTTAAGTTATGGTGAACTGATTCATAATGCAGTGATGCGTGCTTTTTCTACATCAATCTATCCTTGTCAGCTTTTAAGATATTTTTCCTGATTTTTAAATGGCATAGTCACAGAAAAAAAAAGGAGAACTAAACAATATTATTAATAAGTTTAACACCCAAGGCAGAACTTCCTAATTGGTTTTTATAAATTTGATTTTACGAAGTTAGTATCACATTGCATATATATTATACAAATTTATTTTCCATTGAATTATTAATCTTAGAATGGATATTATAATTGTTGCAAAAACTATTTTTTAAAGTGATGACTGATTAAACATTTTTAGAACATGTTTGTAATAGAAGTTATTTCTTCTCTTATAATGAGAATTCTTTTATGTACACTTTGATTTTTTTTTTTTTTTTGCAGGTTGTAAAGGGAATACATTATTGGGAAAGCTATAGAAAGGAAAAGAAGAATAACAGAAGGAAAAGTAGGAGAGTAAATCTTCTGCTAGTCAGAAAGGGGACCCAGAAATTTGAGTTGTCATGTGCACTTTTATTATTGAAAATGAATTTTTAGAATTGAACTGCTATACAGTTGAGTTCTGAGTAAGGTTGTTGGCACATTATATCAAACAGAAACTGCCATTCAGAATGATTTCATCTATCATTTATCTGTTTTTTATAATTGCAACCAACTTAAGGCCTGCTTGAAGATAGAAAAACACTCTTGTCACAGTTTAAAAAATGTACCAACACACATATTGAAATGACTTTCTGGTAAGCCTTATATCACTATTCTTTTAATTTCTGTTTTAAGCACCAAAAATATGTGAACATATGGATATAGCAAAAACATGAGAAATAAATGACAGTAAATATCAAAACAAAGCAAGTGACCTGTGTTTAATAATTTACCCAGTGATGAATTTAATGGTCAGGTGAGAACAACTTTTGAAATCTTAGCTAGAGCATTTGGTAGAATCGCAAACACATATTTCCACAAAAATATTTCAAATTTAGAATGTCAAGTCAAATTGCAGTGCTATAATTTCCTGCTCTTCAAAACAGAGCCCCTTTATACCTGGCTAAGCCACTGGGTCTCATTGTATAAACATCGTTTCCTTTCTATTATCCCATATTTATTCTTTGCTAACAGAAACTATATGCAAATAATTCCAAGCCCTACTTCAAAGACCCTAAAAAAGAATTCAGGATTAATGGGAAAATTCTTTGAGCTTTCTTCAGATGTCAATAAGAGACAGTCCAGCCTTGACTCTTCATCTTAGGAGAAACTCTAGGAATGCTACCTGTTCTGGCATTCTGGAGGGGCATGTGATGTAACAATGTCACAGGTTTTTTCTCTCTCTCTCATCTCTCTATGTATCTGTCTGCCCCCCTCTCTCTCTGTGTCACTGAATCTTTCTCCAATTTTCTTGATAAAAGCTTCATTCCTTGCCGAGGTAATCGTTAATCCTCATATGTTAACTTGGTGAATTAAAAAACACCCAAGGATTAGTAGAGAGAATGTCTGAGCATGTCTGTGGGGCCATGGTGGTGTGGCCTTGGGAGCTTTACCTGGTCCCGTGGCTTTTCTCTGTGGCACTGTTCTACTGTCCTGCTTTCTCGTAACCAGGAACCTGAGCTTTACTTCTCCCCTTCCCCCCCACGCACCTTCTTCCATGCTGTTTCTGCCTTGGAGCCAGCCAACTGTAGATGAAACTCCCCTAGGAGCCAAAGTTGAGCACTTCCTCCTTTAGGTTGTGGGTGTCTCAGCAACAGGAAAGCTGACATGAGCTCTCTTCTCAGTAGTATTGAAGAGAGAGCCCCTGGCTGTTTTGTGTTGGCACTATCTGGATCTCCCGTGCTCACTTTCTCAGAGGGAAAGGAAACAGAACCTCATTAGCAAGCGCTCTAACTGGTGGTGTCTCTAATTAGCCCACCTTGGGTGGGCCACGCCTTACCCCAGCCTTTCTGAAACTCTCTTCTGTGTCCTCTCCTCCCAGTCTCCCTCAAGAAGTGGGTGAGGTAAAGAGAAGAAAGCTGGCACTCTGTCCCTTGGCATGCGGATGGACGTGATCATTTCTAAAAACCAAAGAGATGTAACTCTTCTCCTAAAATGCAGGAAAGAATGCAAGCAGTGCAAAAATGCACATAGGTATTGAACAGGCTCACTGGAGTGGGCGGGAGGTGTAGGCAGGATGAGCGCAAGATCGCCTAGCCAAGCAGTGAGTTAGTGTCTGTATGAAGTGATTTTTAAAAAGAAATGTCTGTTTTTACTCTTTCTTCCATTAGAGAATCAGCCATCCATGCAGTCAGATTAGACCGGGGGAGGGGAGGTAGGGGAGTTTGCACCTGCGGAAGAAATGTTTAGGAAACTTGCCGAATGTTTGGGGCCCCAGAGCTAGTTAGCAGAATGCTGGGTAATTGGCAGACTCTCCCCAGAGTGAACCTCAGGCTCAGTGGCCCCTGACGTAGCATAAAGGAGTCCAGCAAAGTCAGGCTAAAGAGATAAACATTAAGAACTTCATCACTGCCTAACTGCTGATTGTACGTGACAGTCGCCTTTGAGAAAAGAAGAGGCTTAAGAGAAATAGCAGTGAGAATAACTTCATGTGTCTTTTTGGTTCTGTTTCTCCAGAAAGCCCTGATTAAAACAGTTAGCTAGGAAAAGGAGACTTAATCTCTCAGTAATTTATGGAAAATTACGTGGAAAATGAAAGACAAGTATAACAGAAATTTCAGAATGGTGAAAATTGAGAATTTTTTTTCTAAAAATAAAGACTCACTAACGACACTGCACATTTTCCTGAGAGAGTAGGATGAGAGGTAAGTGAAAGACCCTGTCCTGAAGATGAAAAGATTGTTGAGGGAATTTCAATTTTTTAGCTTTTCTAATAATTTCCTTTCTGACAATTCCCTTTCACTGGCAGAACATGAAGAAATTTTCTCCCCTAACATCCCCACGTCGTCTACCTTGAGCATGGTCACTCTGATATCTTTGTCCTTTTTTATTTTCTTTATGACATTTCTTATTATTTCAATTTTAGTGTGTTTGCATGTTTGCATTTACCTAATACGGATTTTTCTAATTTTAAAATGTATGTTCCAGGGAATGAAAGGATTGTCTCATTTAAAAATAAACAAACGTGCATTGAAAAAGAGGTGTCTGCTTTTATTCTTTCTTCCATTAGAGAATCAGCCATCCTTGTTGTCAGATGGGGGGGGGGGGTTGTACCTGCAGAAATCCTATGTATGAAGGTTAGGTTAAAAGATTGACAAAATGAAGAGAGAGAGAGAGAGAGAGAGAGAGAGAGAGAGAGAGAGAGAGAGAGAGAGAGAGAGAGAGAGAGAGAGAGAGAGAGAGAGAGAGAGAGAGAGAGAGAGAGAGAGAGAGAGAGAGAGAGAGAGGGAGAGATGAAGAGAGAGAGAGAGAGAGAGAAGGAACTGTCCTTAGTGTGTGACAAGTGTGGCATTTAAGATTTGGGTAGGCAGGAAGTAAGCCCAGGCCTTGTACTGAGGTGCAGAGAGTGGGTGCAGGTTGAAGGGACCTGATGGCAGGAAGGATCGGAGCTTGCTGGGACAAGAATGTCACAGAGTCCACCTGTGGAACGTGAACCAGCACACTCAGCATGTTTTCCCTCGTTTCTTCAGGGCCTTAACTCTTTGGCGGCATTCCATCCTCCAGGTGTTTTATAACTTTTCCCTCCTGCTCATAATTTATTTGCTTTTTGTCTTATTCATTTAGTATTTTGCACTAAAACAATAAAATTGCAAATAGCTTCTAAGAAACCATAGGTGTCTTTGTGGATTGCCTTAGGTGATTTTTCAGTTGACAGCTGCAAACTTTCATTGAGTATCGACTAAATGCTAGACACCAAGCTTAGCACCATGCGAGAGGTAAGTCAGGATTTCTATCTCTAAGGAAGTCCACGAATAGCAATCAAAGTAGAGTCAGGATACAATGTGACGAGGGCTAATGCAGTGTTATAGCGATGCTTTGGTAGTGACCAGAAAGTAGAGGTAGCTACGTGAGAGGATCAGAATTCAAGGCTTCATGGAGGAGATGATATTGGTAAAAGAGGATCTTGGTTAGTCGGAAAGGGGAAAATGCACTAACCAGAGAGGAAGTATAAGCAAAGGCAGATAGAGCAGACAATGCTTCGGGTTTGGGAGAGTTCACATCGCTGTGGGTAGGAGGCCATGGTTCACGGGTGAGCGGGTAGAAGGTGGAAATGGCTGATGACCCCATCAATCACTCAGAGTCTAAAGTGTTGACTCTACGATACTCAGGGTAGTTCCTTCCTACAAGGATTGATGTATTTCTGTAAAGTTTTCATCTTTTTGTGCCCTTGGAAGGCTTTCATAATTGTATCATTAGAGCACAAAACAACCACATCTAATGTGAGTGAATCCCAGTAACACTTCATTTATGAAAAAAATGGCCATTTATAGACAACTAGTTTTCAGCCTCTAAATAATGTCATGGAGTAGATTGGAACCTTCTGTGTAGGAAGAAAGAAAATTGTCTAAAATTGCATGACTGTGATTCCCACCAAAAGCTGTTATGTGAACTTGACTGATGGGCCTTTGTGTTTCTTTTAATGACTTTTCAAGGTAATATTTCATCAAATTTAACAAAGAAAGAGTTATGGTTATAACTTCACTAATTTACAAATCATGATATTCAATGTATTTTTAGCTGGAAACAGCTAACCTTGTATAGCAGTAAGAAGCTTCAAGTCCTTCTCCAATTTTTTTCTTTGCTGTCTCACCATCCCTTGGAGCAAACTCAGGACATACTTTCTAACAAAAAGTCACTTTTACTAAGTTAAAGACGCCCCAGATTTACATTTTCTTCAGCTGATGTTTTTACAACCTGATTTCTTTTCAACATCTGTTCAGAAGCACAAAGGTGGGCCAGGGGATCTTTCTGGGAAAGAGGGGATGGGATGATTGAGCAGCAATGACATCAAAGGAGTTTTCCCTAGAGCTTCCTGGCTAAAGTACAGAAAACGCAGATAAGTGTCTGTGCTTGTTAGGACACAGTCGGTCCTGTCTTCACAAAGTTACCACAACTGGGAGCACTAGCGGGTTGTCTTTTTTTTTTCTTTTTGTCACACACTCAAATAACTGGTCTGACAAATTTTCCCACTCAGTTGACCTTTGTCAAAACACTGAGGACCCAACTTGAAGCCCCACCACGACCATCAGTTTTTTTTTTTTCTTGGTTTTTGTCCCAACAGCACAAACAATTTAACTGAAAGCTTCATTTATTCCATTTGTCCCAAGTGAGTCTCCTGTTTTCATTTCGGTGTCACAGTGTCTTCTAAAGGTGCCTTTCAATCCTTTGCAACTCCCACCTCTTGCCAAAAATGTCTCTCTAGAGTTTCAGGCCTGGCTTCTCTGGGTTAGCCACTTGGCTGTTTTTGAACCAACTTGCTGTGGCTGCTGCTGCTCCCCCCCCCACCCCCCACTGGCTGTGGTTACGCATTTGCTAATTTTTCCAAATGCAAAAACGCCTAAGCACGAAACCTAATTACAGGGCCAGTCCTGCTTGGAAGATAGTACCAGATTAATATGTGAATGCTTGAGACAGTTACCATCATGTTGAGCTTAAACAATCTTTCTGTACATTTTAGCTTTTTGGGAAATGGTATAATTTCAAACTTCCAAATAATGATCAACGCATTATTTAATTTTCAATAAAGGGCTAAAATCAGACCCATGATAAATATATTTGGATTCAAATGTTAAATCATTAGAAATTAATATTCCCTACGTATGTATGTATGGCCAATGGGCAGGAGTATTAGTTTTTCCTAGCTACCACAGGTGGAAAAAGAGTTTTTCTAAATATACATTTTCCTTATGCTGATAAGGGGATGGATCCCTATTAGCAAGTGGGTAGTCAGTTTCTGTCATAATAATCGTAGTAATACCATTTTAAAGGATAATGAAAGAATGGATAGCTTTTTCAAGGTTATTATTTTAGAATTCCTTCTGGCCTCCACTATTTCTTCCTTTCCTTTGTTCTCCCTTTGTGCTTTGGACATAATCCATCCTGGCATTTCTATTTTAATGATATGTTTACTGTTCTTAATATTCATCAAGATAGGGGCTTTTCAAAAGCTGGGATCATATTTATTTAAGGTTTTGAATTTTCAATGTCTATGAATGCACCTGACAACCAACAGGCAACTGATTGAACTTACCTAGTGTTAGTTAAAGTAGAGCAGAACTTTTTTTTGATCCTAGGAGTATTAAATATTAGTATTAGTAATTAAGTACTAGTATTTTAGTTCTTTTTTGTAGGTAGCAAGGTATCTTTGCCTTTACAATCCAGACAGATGAATCAGAAAAGAGGACACATTATAATAGCTGAAAAATGCATGCAATAGTTGCCCTGTTGGCCTTTGAGAAGCTGGGATAGCCCTGGCATGACACTGTGCAGGTGGGAAGCCCTGTAGATCTAGATTCTGTCCGCTGAAGGTTGCTGACAGACAGCTACTGATTGGAGGGTTTCTTGTCCAACCCACAGTTGTCTTGATTGCCAGACACAAGCAACATGATTTTGGTTATCTTGAGACATTACGAAGGGTCTTGACATTCTTCTGATAGCAAAACAGTCACTTCTGTGTAAGACTGACTTTCCTAAGTGTGAAGAATGCTCTTTGCATTCAGACTGTGTATTTTGAGAATAGATTTAGACTGGCCACCTGAAAGAGAACGCACCTTGGTTGCTAAGAATACAGGTTGAAGATCAACCTACTAGCAAATTAATACTGTCTTCATGTAGTCTACACACTTCTCTATCAGCAGAACCTCACTGCCACCCTCCAATAGCAAAGGGACTAGAGTTTATGATGAAGAGCCGGTTGGTTTCTAATCACAAGCTGGAAGAACTATGTGGTCAGAAGTGAAGTGTAGCATTCCACTTTCCTAAATCTGGCAGAGATTCTGCAGTCAGTTTTGAAGATGAAGGGAAATAATCCTTAACTTTATAACCTTGCTTCCTATCCTTTCTCTTAATGGATCTAAAAGGACAAGTGAAGTTTATATTGCCTGATTGAAAACAGACTTTATTTGACCAGAACACAGTTAGCCTTCTTATACTTCCCTAGTCTCTGAACCATAAAAATTAAATGCGTAGGACTTGTACCTTATAAGATAAAATAAACGAGGTAACTTTTTTACTGGTAAACAATCAATAGCCTATTAAAAAGATGGAGAATATAATGTCCTGATTTTTGTGGAGGGACAACATTTTATATTGGTCCGTTAGGGTTTTTCCAGTAGAGTTAGAATAATTATTGCATAGATTTTAGAAGTAGTGTAGTCGGGAATAAAATAATGCAGTAGACAGTGAGTCAACTTGATAAATAGGTTAATTTCAGTAACGCGCTGGTATATAGGTCTTTTTTTAAACTAAAACTTTACAAATTTAGAAATTTAAAAATATTTATACGTGTAACTTAGAGAATTGAAAGGGTTTATTCATATTCAGAAATATGTACTTATTTCCTTTGAAAGAAGACATTTAATGGCGGTAAAAGAATTATTGACTTTGGCCTTGGACAAACTGAGTTTAAATCCTGACTTTTCCAATAACTTGCTCTGTGATTTTAGATAAAAATTTAATCTGGAGTTTTTAAGTCTAAACATTAGGATGACGGCACTGGCATTTTATGAGTATAGATGATATTCTATAACATTAATGCAGATAGAAAAATTAGACTGCTCATAGCCATTCTTCTCAGAAATTAAATAAATACTGGGTCTCTAATCAAAGAAATTCTGATATTATATGCCTTGGATGGGGTTGGAGTGCAGTGGGGGTTTTTTGTTCGTTTTTGTTTTGTTTGTTGTTTCTAAATTCAAAATAGACATGATCTCTATTCCTAATGGTGCGGCAATAACAGGACACACGGATGATACTGGTAATGAATGAAGTAGGAGTCAGCCAGATTTGTGACATCTTACCGCGTGTTCTTGGACAATAAATTTTGCTGAGTCTCAGTTCTTTCATATATAAATAAATGCTGAAATTTATGCATTCACACATCTTGGCGTACTGATTTAGGACTACCCTGTAATAAGTGCCCCTTAAGTAGTATTTGTTATGACATATAATGGTGAACATCTGTAATCTAGCCACGTAGGGGGAAGAAGGAGGAGGATCTCATGTTAGAGCCCAACCTAAATATGATTTAGTGAGACTCTATTTCAAAATAATAAATGAATGAATAAATAAATAAATAAATAAAAGCTAAAGAAATGGCTCAATGCAAAGAACATGGGTTCCATATCTCCAGGACTGAGCAAAAAAATAAATAAATAAATAAATAAAAAATAAAAAAAGTGATTACAAAAATTTTGAACATTCTCTTGGTTCTAATTTTACCTAAGAAATATATTAATTACTCTGATTGTTTGAATTTATAAATATCAAATTGCATGGTTGCAAAATTTAATGTTAAAAGTAGGTAATGTAGATCCCAGAAGTTAAGAAAAGTCACATTACTAGCCCAACAGAGTGGACACAGGTGGTCACAGCCTCTGCTCCATGCGGAGCCGTTGCTCATCTACATCTCTGTGTGAGATCTATCCCTAAGAGCACTGGGCTCTCCAAATTCATCTCTTCTTCATTGTACAAGCTCAGCGTGACCAATATGTTTCTATGATCTTGTTTTCCACTACTCCACTGCATGTTTTTGATCTTCATCTTATATCTTGGTATACATAAAGTTATGTAAAAAATCGGAAAGCATAGAGGAAAAATGATGCAACCAATTTATTCAGATTGGTCTCAATTCAGACTCCATTTTATTTTTTTTCTTGTATTTATAGACCTAGGATTCCTTCAGAGACTCCTGATTCTTAATGAAAATCACCATCATACTGCCTGCAGGAAAAATCTACTTTTCCATGTTTTTCTCCTTTTATGAAGTTCCAGAACATTAAGATTAAAGTTTTTGGCCCAAGATTTTTAACCTTATATAAGCAGAGTGTGATTTTCACCATATCAAATCTGGTATTTATCATTCTTGGCAGTCTCTGATTGCAAATGAAATTTCCCAGAATATTATGAAAGAAAGACGTTGGCGTATAGAAGAACATTTCTGACTTATAGTACAAGTTCTTGGTTTTAAAATAACCTTCTGGGATGATTTGTCTTAATTCTTATTTTTCTCTTGGTTTAATTCTTTAATGTAGCTAGAATAAACCTTTTAACTAGTTTATTAAATATTAGGGACGTGTCTATTTGAAATGAAAGAATAATTAAGAGTAGTTTCTCAGTTCTTTTCCTTATTTGGGCTTCTTTGATTTACGGCCAAAACAAAACATGTGTAGAAATGCTGAGAAATATTTTTTTAAAAAAATCTTGCTTGTAATAAAGATGTTATATTTGATTATAAAATATAATGCCTATTCCAAAGATTATGCAGAAAACAAAGAATTGTGACACATAAAAGGAACTAGGAAATAGACTACCCACCAAGCCTGCCTCAGAACACATTAGATTCCATTGTCTCCAATTTCAAGGAAGTAGAAAGAGTGAGTCACCAAGTAGGAGATGGCCTATTGTTTTGTAAAAGAAAAAATATCTCCCAAATTCTATCATCTTGGAGGCTAATCGTTATTTTCCTTCCAGAAGAACACTTTCCTATATTGCAAGTAGACTGAGGATTACTTTTTCCCAACCGTGTTCACCACGTGGTTCTAGTATCATTTTGTTATATCCCGTTAATTTCAGAATGAACTTAGCACCCTCTGCCATAGGGTCCTAACCATTGGTCGAGTTTCAGCTTTTCATCCACGGAAGATTTTCCCTTATGTCAGGTAAGGCTATTCACATCCTAAATATATTCTATGCATTCCTACTCTGTAGCTGTATGCATGCTAGAAAATAATAGGAAATATATTTATGCACACTATGGAATAACAAGAAATATACATATTAGTTTGTTCCCTCAATCTCCCACACCTAGCACCTTGTAATTTCCTAAGCAGTAGTGTGTGCCAAGAGAATCTTTGGTTCTGATGTTTACCCTGCAGTCTTAGCTTTGGACATTCATGTGGGGAGGAACTGGGATAATTATTCATTCTACTGTATATTTTTCTTGAGTGATAAGAGCAGCTTGTCACTCTTGAACTTCTGAACTTCTGGATGGCCTGAGGATAGGGCTGGTTACCGGAGAAATCAAGGTACATCTGAGAATAACAAGATGGTAGATGTTTGAGTTGACCAACAATGGCCATTGATAAAAATGAATCATGCTCTATAATGAAGGCTGAATTAAAAATCCAACAAGACAGGATATGGCTGATCACCTGTCTAGCTGGAAGATGGCATGTGTGGAGAGAGCGGGAAAGCCCAGCATTTCTCACCCTACACCTCACCCTATGTGATTCATCTGTATCCTTTAGTACATACTTTATTAACCAACTCATGAACACCAAGGAAAATTAATTGAATCCAAGGAGCAGATTATGGAAACTCCAATGAGTTAGAGGCGCAAGTCCCAGCCTGTCCTTAATATTGTGTGTGAAGTAGGGACAGCCTTCCGTGACTAAGCTGTGACATGTGGCCTCGGACGCTATTTCCAGGTATGCACTGTCCGAAGTCAGTTACAGGACGCCCATCTAGCATCTACTGGTGAATCTGCAGAGCAGATTTGGTTGCTGGAAAGCAACAATGCCCTTATAATTTGGTAACCAGAGATGGAGTCTTTGGTATTATACTTAATGTGAGAACGAGAAAAACTATTTTGTTTTGCTCTATCCGCACACACTGTTCCCTTTGGGCTCACTGTCTCTTTTGCTTCCAGCTACCTCAACATTCCAGTCTAAAGTCATCACTTACAGTCAGAAGTTTTCTATAAATTGCTCTGATCTTTCTTGTCCTTTTAATTTAACATTATATCTTTCCATATGTTTACCTTGGGTTTTTTTGTTAACCTCCTTCCCTCCCCCCAAAAATTGAACACATAACCAGTCATAATTTACTCTCTAAGTCTACTAAAATGTAAAACTATTATCTTAATAAATGCATCTTGAGCATTTATGTCTCAGATACTTCTCTAGGTATTTGGAACACATCAGTCCACAGACTTCACTTGCTGTTGAAGACAAAAGAATTCATGAATTTCTTGTTCATCAGCTATTGCTATCTGGACTATATGGTATGAGGAATGAGTTTTAACACAAAGAACGATTTGAAATAATTTTAATCTAAGTGACCAGTTGATCACGATCTTGGTCGAACAATGGCATATGTCTTTCCAACAACGCAATAACTATTATGAAATATGTAGTGGGACTCCCACAATTCAATTCAGTTCTAACTTAAGTGCCCAGAGATAGAACAGAACCCTGGGGTTAAGGATTCAATCTCACAAGACTATCTCAACTTCAGATTCTAGACACAATTAGCTTTCCCAGGAACTTCTGCCTACTGACTATAAATTTATAGGTTTCACAATCCTTCCTGAGGTTTCAAAATTCACTAAAATGACTCACAGCACTCAGGAAAACGCTGTGCTTACAATTACAAATTGATTATAAAGAGCAATCAAATGGAAGAAATACATGGGGCAAACTATGGGATGGAGAGGGGTACACCTTTTATGTCTGCCCTTGGTTTTCCTCCTTCCCAGCACTTTGATACCTTTATCCATGTGGAAACTTCCTAGATATCTTACTTTAGGGTTTTATGTCAGAGTTTTACTACCCGGCATGATTGGTTACATCACTGAGTACTGGTGATCGATTTTAATTTCCTGCTTTTTATGCTTCAAACGCCAATGGAAGAATCTGAAAGTTCTATCAAGTAGATGGCTGGTGTCACCAGACACCGGACTCCATCCTAAAACTATCTCAAAGACTGCTGGAGCTATTTCAATGCCGTTAACATCGGTGTGATCAAACGGGGCTTTCTATGAAAAACAACAACAACAAAATAGATACTCATAGTACTCAGCAACATCTGAGATACTAGGAACTTTGGTCTAGCAACAGAAGACAAAGGACAAGTCTCTCCTACATACTACATTTGGCAATACCTAAAATACCTAGCTGTCTTTTAGGCCTGGATCTCTCTGCTAAAGATTCTGATTAAGTAGGTTTGGAGTGAAACTCATCATGGGTAATTATAAAGGGTCTATAGACAATTTGACATGCACCTAAGTTTGCAAACTATTCTTTAAATCTGCAGAGAACATATGGAGTAGGAGGATGCTTCATATTTGACAGAAATTTCACAAATATTTGTTAAATTATGGTCTATCAGTGTACTAGATGCTGGGAAACAACAGTGAACAAGCCAGCGATGGCCGTTTCCATACGGATCTGAGGAAAATAGAAATTACACATACACGGCAGGTAGGAGAATGAAAAAGTCAGGTAGAGAACAGTAAAGGACCACAGAGCAAGGCCCTGCTAAAGTGAGAAGATGAGGGGTAGCACCCAGGAAGTCTTCCTTCAGGAAAAGATGCTGATAGGACCCCTGCAAGAATAAAGGAGTCAAAAAAGCAAAGGGCAACAGGTTGGTTTTTTTGGTGGTTGCTACTCAATGTAAGGATCGTGGCTAGTGGCGACAGCATCACTTAGGATTCGTTGAAAATGCAGAGCACCAGGCCCCGCCCCAGAAACATTGAAGGAGCTCAATATTTGAATCATATCCCAGGTGAATCCTGTTCACATCCAATTTTGAGATGTACAGCTCCTGGCAAACTCTCTGAAGGAACGTTAAGTGCATTCCTCAGTGAGATATGGAAGGACAGCTGCTTCCTGTCCCTAAGACAACTGACTGCACAAAAATTCTTTTAATTCCATAAGTTACTTGAGGAACTTTCCAATAAATCAGTTGTGCTTAAACTTGTAAAATTCACATTCCGTTGCTTTTAAGAAAAATGTCCAAACTAATTCAGTTTCCATTCCCAAAATGCTAGAAAAAAATGACAGAAACCAAATTAAGTATCATATTTTCAATTCGGCTTTTGGTAACATATTTCTAATCATTTTTATATGGCTGAAAACCAATTAGCTTCGATTGATATTAGGAATTAGTGCATTTAGCTATTTTATTGCCTTGTCTCTTTTCAGTTTTATATAATTTCATTTGAGGACTGTGTTACTTTATCTACGGTTACATAAGAAAATGCCCAAAATGGAAGAGCTCAACACACCAATACTGGTTCTCAGTTAATGGAGCAAGAACTTAGGTGTGGCTTAGCTAGATCATTTTTGCCCAGCATTTCTCATTAGATCACAGAGGAAACATTGCAATTTTTAAAAAATTTTGTCATTTAAAAAATGCTCAGTAAATTATATGAGCTCTTTTAGATTAACTTATTAAAGATTAGTTGAACATCTGTTGTGTGCTAGATTCTGTGGTAGAAACAAGGACATGACAGCAAAGGAAAATACTCATGGAGTAGGTATTCTAGTTGAGGAAGACAGACAGAAAGTAGATAAATCAATAAATAGTAGACTAAATACCTATAAGAGATGAATATAAAAAATAAGAAAGAAACACAAGAAATTCTAGTGATATGAGAAAGAGAGGAATACTATCCTGGAAATCAGTCGTGGAAAGCTCATATTGAGCAGGGGGACTACTGAATAAAAGCCCAGGAGGAATACGTGAGCTAGCTTTGGAAGAACAGTGTTCTAGGCAAGAGGACCAGCAGAGCAAAAGCTCAGAGGTGTGCACACGCATTGCAATTTTGATCAATAATGACAACAACAAAGTAAAAGCAATGAGATCAGAGAAGAGTAAATCAGTAGGGGAAACTAGAAAATGGGCTTCGATTTAGACAGTTAGGATGTGGGAGAATGAGTCACGGACGACGCTGCTGGTTACAGTGATGACTTACTAGGATTGTCATTCCGCTGTGCTGAGAGCAGATTGAAAGACGACAAGGACAAGGGCAGCTAGCATCTTCAACATCCGGTTAGGAGGTGCTTGTGCTTGGTCTGGAGTGCAGCAGTGGGATAGGAGTAGTGGGGAAGGTAGAGAGAATGGGACAGCCACTGAAAGGTAGCTAATATTTTCCCATTGTTTACACTAGTGGTGCTGAGGGAAAATCAGTGATTAAGGACAATTACTGTAATGGTGTAGACGAATGGGAATCTGATAGCAGAATCCATGACAATTTACTGTTACTGTTTAATGGTTTCAGAAAGTATATAACCTCACTGCCCATAAAAAGAGGCTTGTTTAAAATAAAAGGGATTTTGGTGACCCACCCTGTTACTGGAAAAAGGTTCTGAAGTGTAAAGATTATTATTTTTTTTCAAATAAAGGTTACTATGAAGGTTCAAAAGTGTTTGAAAAAAATGATAACTGATGGATCAAAGAAAAGCTTGGTAAATTCTTCTGGAATTCAAATAAAAATTGCAAAATAATAAAGCACACTTATTAAAATTTTCAACTAGCCATTTATAGATACATATTCAAATGCTTAGCCAAAATTAAATCATGACTATCAATGTTTATATATTTACTGTCTCTAATACAAATGTACACAAGGGTCACTAAAATGAATATCAAGAGCAAATACTCTGGAAGTAGTAAGAGATTCATAACCTTACCCTAAAATCTCCAGTATGATCAGAAGAAAAAAATGCGTGTTACTGATAGGGGAACTTAGTCTTTTCAAAGATGATTATTTATTCTGTAAACATTTGAGTGTCTACAGTAAATCAAATGCTACCGTGTACTTCCTAAATCATTTTTAGTGCATTTCTTCTTCAACAGTTGAAATCAGTAAGTCTCAAATGACATAACAACATCAAACTTAGTATTGTAGACCTGACAAAAAAAGCTGATGGAAATAACCTTTTCACCTTTCTTGACCCCATTTGACAGATGAAATAAATGGGGAACACAGAAACGAAGGAGTTCACTCAACACCACATGACTGGTTAGTTTCAATGTTGGGATTGAAAAGCAGAAGCTCGTTAATAATTGATGAGGCAAAAGGATTGCTGTGCGTTCAAGGCTAGTGTGGGCTATTTAGTGTAGTCAGGACCAGCCTGGACTACAGAGCAAGATCCTGTCTCAAACAAACAAACAAGCATCAGACAAACAACAATTTCTCTCTTTATCTCATGTTAATACAATCTCAATTGCTTTCATAAATCAACATGTGATATTCTTCATTTTTTTCACTAAGCCATTGAAAATGCATGTATATTCTACTTGCACTCACATTAAAATCTACCCGTGTTCTGTAAAGAAAGTCATTAGGGAAATGAATATGATACCCTCTCTTTTCTTGCAATTGAAGAAAGGAAATGTTATCATCCTTGCAGCATTTTTGCAGTGGAAGGGAGGTGTTCATAGACTAGAGACAAATCTGTTTCACTCTCACATACTGAACACGATGTGTGCTTGGTATGTACAAAACACTCAGTACATATTCGCTAAATGAATGAGTAGGTTTTTCTTCCTGCCCAAGTCAGAAACCTCGTAAAGGAAAAGATTAAAGTGAAACTATAGCTTGTGGTGCCTTCTGCATAACATGTCTATCTTAAATATATAATTAGTTATTGTTAAAAATACCAATGTAGGTTTTTAAAGACCAATAAAAAGAAAGATAAAAAAATACACAGAAGGAATCTCCTCCAGTGTACTAAGAGAGACAAAGTGAAGTGAGCGCTCAAATGAAGAAATGTATGAAATAGGGCAGAAAGAAAGTCAAACATAAGTTGCTACTTCTTTTGACACTCTGCCTCTAATACACTTTCCTTCCATAGTGCTTGAGTTGAAAGTACCTCCAGGCCAGGTGTTTTGAAATTCTGTTGTTAGGAAATTGTGCAAGTCGAACTTCTTAACCTTTAAGAGAGATTTAGCCCTGCATTTATATTGTCAATTTCAATGAGGAAAGAAAATATCAACGTGCCTTCCTAATGAAACCATAAAACGTGTATAGAGAGCTTAGCTTCTACCATCATCATACAAAACAGCAATAGTATCTGATTCTTGCTTTTCAAGATAAACTAGCCAAAACTTGCATTTCAACTTCTTCTAGCTGTCTCCAGAATACAGCTGCTCACCAGAGTGTTTAGCAAACACAAACTTCTTTCTCCAACCGTGGACAGGTAATAATTTACTGCCAAGCAAGCGATCATAATGCAGGCCTTTCTAAAGATGCAGTTTCTAAAAGTCAAAGTCGTATCTTATATATGCTCAGCGCATCTCAGTAGGAAAGAAAATGGCAGCAATAGTAAAGCGATGGTTACCAACTTCCGTGTATTACATGGAAAGGCTACAGAAATAGAGAGAGCAAATGTGTACCCAGGGCAGCTGCTTTCCTCCCTGCTTACCTCTTCTTTGCCTATATGTATGACTGGTGTGTGACAAGCAAGGTAGTGGCGTGGGCACAATGTTTAAGGAAAGACAAGAATTCCACAGTTAAGATGAGAATCAAGAATTTTTGCCTGCAACTAAATGGTCAATGGAGGTGAGAGGAAAATTTAGAAGTGTTGAATCTATCCTTACTAATTTTCACTGGATATTCGTCATGTACTTTGCATTACCTTTGATTTTTAATATATTCAATGATGAACCCACCTTGACTGCTGAGTTTTAAGCATCCTTTAAATTTTGCCCGAAACCAGTGTCTCCCTCATCACAACCATCTCTCCATTGCATTGACCATGCTTGGATGACTTTGCCATTACTCAAGAGACAGTAAAACACATGCAATTAAGGATTCAATTTTATCACATCAGTTCCTCAACAAACATTTGTTATGTTCAGTCTCTGAACAACTCCCATAACGTAGAAGTGTGGGGTTTTACAACGGCTTTGGAGGCTAAGGAAAGCACAAGTACCTTTTGAAATCTGTCACTATAGAAATCTAAGCCTTAATAAAGACTTTAAGGATCAAAAAATGTATTTCAGTCAAGCCTTTTTTTCAACATGCACAAAGGAACACGTCTAAACAATGGTGGCAATAGAGAATAGTGCTTTCTAACACAGCACATTCTAACTGGGATCTCTTAGAGTGATCGTTCTTGCACTGAGGCCAATTTAATCTTTCTTCTAGAAATTTCACACCTTGGCTCACTTTGAATCCTAGGAGCTACGATTTGACAAGGATAATTCCTTTTAAAATTTGAAGACAGATTAAAAAAATAATCGGCACCCTCTGGAAGCAAGCAGTTTTATTTTTGGACATTTATCCTGAAGAGATAATTTCCCATTAAATGTTATTTTGGAAACTGAGCTATGTGGAAGTAAGAAGGAAAGTTCTGGTAGTTGTCATCATCGTATTTCACGCTCACCTTGGTTCCCTAGGGCTAAAAACGTGCTGATCTTTTCACTCTGGCTAGTCACCGGAAGCTTCCCGTGGAGCTTAAATAATGTGAAAGTTTAGAACCAGTCCTCTGGAGATTTATCTCCTTAAATCTGGAGAGGAACTCAAGCCTTCTTGTTCTTTAAAACCTCCCCAGGAGAACTGAATGCTCGACTCGGTTGAGCACTGCTGTTGTCTTTCTGCTCAGCTAGCCAGGAGCATACATTTGTCTTTCACTTTCTCCAAGTCAGGCTGGAAATTTTCACCTTAAAATGTTTCATTTCCTTTCATACAATAAATTTCTTTTCTGTATATAAGCTTCTCACTAAAGGCCAATAACTGCTCTACTGCTCGAGAACGATTATGTGGGGATTGATTACTTTTCCTGGGATGCTGCTAGGTAGAAACATTAGGCAAATTCAGCAGTAATCCAGAACATATGTTACAGATATTCTAGAAATTGAGGAAATCTCGGTGAATTTTCTAGATTAAAAAAGAAAACTCTCATAACTAACAATAGTAATGATGATATTTTGCATCAAAAAATTGTGTGCTTGTGTTTTTAGATCTTTGGGCCTTTTGAAAAACTCCATGATATGATAAAGAAAATGAATGCACTGGTGTGCTTACTTACCTCAGAGTCTTGTGTAGGCCAATGAAGAAGACAGCCTTTCTAACAGTAGCATTAAAATTCAGTACAAGCCACCACGAAGATAATATTAATATAACATTCTATGAAATATGCTCTGAAGTCTTTTATCAGTTTAAGAAAAAAAATAAATTAAACCGGAAGAGATAAAAATACTACAGATAAAACAGGCTTACATGATCGAATAATTTTATTGGGGTTTCATACTGATTTCAAGATAAGGACTCCAATTATTATTTTAGGATAAACATTCATGGATTTAATGAAATTTTATTGTACCTGATTAAAAGTTGAGTGTAGGCCCAAAAGCCACGTCTTACAACAAGAAAAGAAAGCATGTGTGGTCTTGCTAACTGTTTATTTGGGCAGAATCAGAAGTACTTTCAAGTCTGGCTGTCTTCCCTATTTTAAAACTATTTTCCATTTATAAGCACATAATAGTCACAAGAAAATACCTGCAGGTTTTCTCTGCTATTCTGAATTGGTTCTTTCAGGAAGGGATCCCTTAGAGTTGAAATACGTATCTTTAATTAAGAGTAATTTTATTTCTAGGATCTGTTATATTTATGACCCAGGGTTGTATGCTTAGCAATGTGTTTGGATCTCCAGGTTCATAGATGAATAAGACATTGTGCTCATTCACATACATCTTTTTAAAGTCTTAAAGAGATGACAGTCCTGTAACAGAAGTCATCTATTACAAATCCAAGGTGGCTCCTAACTGTAGCTTGGATTCTTACACCAACACCCCAATGTAATGGGATTGAGACAGTCCATGCTACTGAAAACAGAGATTTATAGCTATTGAACATCGATCACTTTAAAGTTCTGAGTTCTACCCATAGTAACCACATTAATATGATGATTTTGTTTTGAGTTCACAAGAACTAATGAAATCAATCAATAAACATTGAAAAGAAATGTCTGAATTTTACTACCATGCTTCCTAAATATATCGATTTAATTAACCCCCTTATGTCATTTGTCAAATAGCTTCAGGAGCTTTAGACACAGGGAAAGCCTGAAGGAGGATATAGTTACGTATTTGAAATATTTTTTTGAAAAACTCTCTTTGAATTCATAGACTTTGTTAAGCAAATTAAGGATGATTTGGGCCTTTTGCACGGTAATTTGATTTCCCTACAAATCCCAGTTGTCCTTGCCTATTCCCCTAGAGCTAAAAAAAACTGTATTGATGATTCAATCTATAGAGTCATCAATAAACAAAGCAGAAAGGAGACATAAATGTGAAAAATGTTTGCAGAAACCTTCTATGCTTTTGTAGTTGTCCAGCATGTCATGTTGGATTCATTTAGACAGAATCAGCTTTCTCAGAAGCCCCACCACACTTGTTCCCACAGGCTGTTTTGCCATCTGTAGCATTAAAGAATATCCATTATGGGTGTCTTGGGGCTACTGTCTTAGAATTGATTACCAAATGTTCATGAGGCATTACCCAAAGTGGAATTAGGAACTTAAATTCCAACCCCCCCAAAATATAATCAAAGGCTGTACTAAGTCAGAAACAATAAACTTTTCAGGCTTCATAGGTGAACTTCAAACACACGCACTCACATTTGCTTGGGACTGAATCCTGCTAACACAATTTTTAACTACATGATCATCACGGAAAATGAATGAATAATATAACCTCCTCACAATGCCACTTTCTTGCTTATTTATTCACGCAAAGAAGGCTCCGCTAAAAATCCAGCTCTGTTTTCCTGAAGTATGGCCCTTAGTTGCAGTGGGAATAACAAGGTCAGAGATTATCATCGTCTGAAGACCTGTACTAAGAGCCACAATGACTTTTTCCAATTAAGGAAATAAACAGAACATCCAGATATTTTAATTCATCTCCTGAAAGTTATAGCACTTCTCCCTTAGATATTCTAACCACGCTATTTAGTCCAATTTTTATTTTTATACATTGTGCTTTTCTGTTGAGTAATAGTTCATAAAAAGTTGGTTACATCAATGAATGTGGCTAGCCAATATTCGAAATCATAGCTTTAGATACTCATTAGCACAATTAAATTATTGATGTCTCCTAGTTAATTATTCTAAACCTTTACTTTCTCTTTTACTTAACATCTTTGGACCACTCATAAAGCATGGTTATGAAAATACACTCTGAGCCTCTAAGAACAAATTACTTTCCTTTCCAGGAGGTTACAAAGGTAAAGTAGTATATTTATTATATAAATTAGATGCTTAATTGCCGCAAAAAGGTTATGCAAATTTGGTTTGAAACTGATCTTACAGGGGGTTATTTGTATCATTGCGTACACCTCTCACTCCAGAAAGTCTTAGCACCCGGCAGACATGTCTGATTACCACATATACTTGTGTTCAATCGCATTATCTCTGACAGAAGATTTACCAATTCATTTGAGCCCAATTTTGGCAAGGTATTTTAGTGTAGGGTAGAGGAAATTTACTTTTTCAGAAGTAGATACTGTTTCTCTGACCTCCTGATCCCTGTTACCCTTTCCTAATAGAGAATAATGTTTCTCTCCTGCTCTCTTCTGTGGGCGTGGCATGACAGTAAGTCAGAGGGTTCTCCCCGCCCACTTCAATGGCTGCAGCAAATGTTCACCAGGCACTTCCTGTCGCTGCTCAAAGGACAAGCATGTGCTTGAGTCCATCGGACCCTCTGTCTCAGGACTTTAAATCACATGAGGTATGAAGTAAGGGTGCTAATGAACTTGGAGTTCCTGTTAATAGATCCTCATCGTCTTGTAACCTAGCCTCTTGCTAACTCTCAGGCCTCAGTTAGGCCTTTGTGGTTCCTGATAGCTTCCTAATCCACCTGATATTGCTAAATCATCCGAAGCTTGTCTCTATGGTCTATGAGCAAAGAATCCTTGCATCCAAGTTCCCTGGAGTTCTTCCCTTTGTCTCTAGGTTAACTTTTTAGAATCTGTCCAAACTCACAGAGCCATTATTTATACAGTGTGACTGATCATTTAAACTCCTTTCTTTTGGTCAAACAGATATGCTTCCTACACCCACCATTTAGACTGAGTTCTAGAATTTCAACACACATTTATGATCACATGCTTTTCTTCTCAGATGAGACTTACATGAAACTGGTAGTTAAACAAAAGACACAAGTCACCAAATCCTCACTTTTTTGAGGGTGCCGTGTTGGTTTTAGTTCCATTCTTCTGGTAAGCCTGTGACTTTGTTCAGTAAATATACAAACTAAATTTGACTTTATTTTTCATTGTTACAATTTTTCCCGTGATTTATAGCCATTAATTTGGCATTTATCTATTGCAATTTTCAAAAAAAAATCATTTCTTCTGAATGTTCGCTACACTCAATGATAAAAACATTGAGTAGACCAGATCCCTGTAGTAGACTGTTAATGATGACATATGTTTGATGTTGATTTCATCATCAATGGGTTGCTGAGGGTTGTTCTGAATTATTTAACATATTTAATCACTTAATCATATTGAAATAATTTCACATTAGCTAAATATTATAAAATGTCAATATGACCCTTATTTCTCTGCATTGACCCAATCCAAAAGTCTCTGTTAAATAAATAGCCCTGTGACAATAACCACAGGTAACAATGCACACGTAGAACAGAACTGAGATCCAAAACCAAGATTTGTCCTTTTTACTTGCAACATGACCAGCTAGCTTCTATTCCATTCTCTTTTTTATATTAATTTTGTTTTATTTAAAAGGTAACACAGCATTGGTGGCTTTGTTTAATTCAAATTTCTTGGCTCATACCATGTTACCACTTGGAAATTTTGGTGAAGGGCATGAGCGTTCTTATATTCTTTTTCAAACTGCACTTGAATATACAGTTATCTCTAATAAAATACAAAGTAAGTCATGACTTAAGTTTGAGATTTATTAATCGTCTATTAAAATTTGCAAGTCACAGCAACGAGGATACTAAGAAACGGTACTGCCTGAGGTAAGAGTAGATACAGGGTACTGGTATTATTTCTTGTAATCATGAGTGTTCTAGTCACTACAGTATGATTGCAAAAAGCAAATAAAATTGGAAGAAAAATGAAACTAGAATTATTTCTACCTTATAGCATCATTTATGTAAAGAAATATTAAAAGATAATTGGAACTTTGGCTATAGGAAGTTAGGATGATCCAAGAAGAAAATGCTTGGTTACTAAAAAGAAAATGGTTTGATCTTACTGTGAATATAATAAAATATTGATTTTTTCATTCACAAGCAAATTTAAGAAAACTTAATTTTTTCTATGATTGTAGCAAGCATTATCTTAAGCTATCACTGTAATCAGAAATTGATATACCTTTTTGGAAAACTGTAATAATATTGTTAGCTGAAGTAATTTTAACTCATAATCTTTATTCTTAAACATATTTTCTCCTACATAAGGCAAACTTCAGTAAAAATGTATATAATAAATGGTTTGTTATGATTATCATTAATATAGCACTGTAGTAAAGTGAGTTTAGTTTGAATGTCTAATACTAGCACTCCAGACACATGTATGGAGGTTCTTCACAGACTTAATAATGATCTTATTCAGAGTATATATGAGCAGCAAAAATGATAAATGTAATATTAAATGAGTTGAAGAAAATTTATTGAAGTGTTAATAGTTTTTATTTTTAGAAAAAGGCTTATTGCAAAGTTTTCTATTACTTTTTGCTCTAAAATTTACAGTATCTGATGTGGCAAGTTTGAACTGTACTATAAAAATGTCTTAGTCCATGAGGACTGCCGTAGGATGGTTTAAACAGTGGAAATGTGCATTCTTGCAGTTATAGAGGCTTGAAACCTGAGACCAAAGTGTCACCTTACTTCGTCTGTAGATGGCTGTTTTCCCCTATGTCTTCAAATAGTCTTTCGTCTCTCCATGTCTGTGTCCGTATCTTGATCTCCCCTTCTTATAAAGACACCAGCCGTACGTCGGGGTTCATTCCAACGACCCCATTTACCTTTAATTACCTCTTTAATGGCACTGAGTGAGTAACATGCAGGTAGCCTACACAGCTTGATTATGGGGACCAAGCCCTCAGTCATATCCTAGCTCGGCAGAACAGGAAAGTATACGATTTTTATTACCTTCATCAAAGTGACACAGTTGAAAATTTCTAATCTATGTCTGAAACTTTTTATTCAATACTACTTGGAGCGTGATCAAATGAAACCAGGGATCGGAGAAGACTATTGTACAATGTTTACAAAAATAGATATTAGAAATGTTGAAAGAATGTGACTAAATATTAGAGATGTTTATTCGCATTTCCGTCAGCTTCATGTTTCCTTGGATACGTAACTCCCATTCTTCTGACTTCCGGTCCATACCGCAGGCTTACTGCCTACGGACAACCTCTCAGATGGTGCACCAAGTATTTAGGAGTGGCTTCTACAAGGTAGGCGTGGTTTATTTTTATAACCAATCAAAGCAGTATTCAAATTTATGATTAAAAAAACTCAGTAGTATATGACACAACTGTCGCGCTGGAACTCTCTTTTGTAAATTTGTGGCTAGCTCAGATGGATAGACACATCTTAGGTGGATTAGAAAAACATTTCTCTGTTCTCCTCTAACGATTCTTATTTAATAGGGTGATTTGCACAGTCCCCTTAACAAGAGGTGTTGACTCGCTGTATTCTTACATCAGACACGGAAAGTCACGTGTCACTTGGTTTCTCCTGTATGGGAAACACCAAAGGTGAATTAATTAAAGAGCAAACTGTAAGAGAGATGACACGCAACGGAGAGGTGGCTGCTGGGAAGACAGGAAGAGGCTATGAAGAGAGGGGGAATGTGAGAATCGGCAGGGAAAAGGGAAACAAACATGATTAAGATGCAACCTATATATGGCCCAATTCTCCAAGCTGAGTGTGACTATTATGCATTAAAAATATACTAACAAAATGGTAATTATTATGAAAAAATAGAGCTGCCTCACACCACACCATTCTCTATTCATATAGCTCTTACTTGTAGTATTTATTAATATTTCTAAGTGAGAGAAAATATGAAGGCTTTACTCATAAAGATTTTTTAGCACTCTAGGGTGCTCTTTGGGTATCTTATGTATTTTTTTGGGGGCATGGGAAATAGAATGATTTTTCCCACTGTAGGTTTTTTTTTTTTGGGGGGGGGGTTGTTTTTCAGATGTGAAACACTAGAAATAATACAACCACACTTATTTTTCAGGACTATCTGTATTGTCCCAGCTGGTGAGTCATCTCTGGAGGCTACACAGCAATTCTGATAAATCAATCTGCAGTAGCGGCATGTTTTCCTTTTGAAGAGGAAACCAAATTGCTTGGGATGTGCAAAGACCCTCCCGAACGCAGCCTTTTCCAGACCTGAAAGAACATTACTAATTTGAACCCCCACCCGAGAAATACATCACCACTCACTTATTTACGTAAAAGGATATTTTTAAGTTGCAGCTGATGGAACAGTTAAACCAGGATGGAAAAGTCAGTGATGTATTTGGCAAGACAAACAAGGTGGCCACAAATATGCCATGAGCCACCAGCTTCAGGTATCAGCAGTCCTATAAAATGCAGTTTCCACCTCTCATTGCCATGACTAATTTCATTAAGTCATAGTGAAAGGCTATTTCAGGCGAAATAGGAGCACTTCTTGGCAATAACATTCCACTGAGTTTTTAGTGTTTATTTTAAAGTAAATATCCTAATGCAAAATATATACAAAAATTAGTGCTGGACATACACTTCATAATTACTATTAAATAAGTCCCTCTGAGAAATATACGTCATGTTTGTCTTTTTAACATCAACACTGATGGTTCTAGAAGAATGAAGGTAATACAACAGGGAGGAACAGGGAGGAACATTTTCACACTCATACTGACACCGACATCAGTGGAAGTACAATAAAAATTTGTTTATAAACTTAGTCAGATTTTCCATGAAGCTGATAGACTAGACTATTCTTTAGAATAGATATTTAGATATTTTTTTAAAGAAAGAACAGAGACACACTGAAGGTAACACACAACAGAGGTCACTGTAAGTTCATAAGCAGATATGAGTCATGATGAAAGACCAGTTTGGTTCCAGAAAACCAAAGCTTCAAAATCTATACAGAATTTACATACATAAAATTTTCTCTTTGGAACTCTGCCATGAAATTGACTATGTCTTCCTTCCTACTGTCATTTTCCAGTTGTCATATTCAGGCCATACTTCTAATTTATAATCTATATAGAGGAAATCTGTCTGACTCAAGTCATATTTGGGTCACTGCTGGCAGGTGAGCATGGCCCCATGAACTAATAAGTAAGCAACGCTGCACAAAACAGACAGCTTCAAATGAAATGTTAGGTAGGAGGTAAAGTTGGGGCCCACTGGAGCAGCAACTGTTGATTGAACATATCCAGGTCCTGAATCAGCCATCTAATTGGTTGAACCCAACCAAAGAGTCAGTTCTATTGATATTAAAATATTTTAGATTCAGAATCCATTGGGGAAGTTTATGCCTATGTCTCTTACTCAGCCCTTTCTTAGTGAATCCAGTTATTCTGCTTTGAATCCTAAACTGATTCTACACACACACTGTTCTTGTCGCTAATCTGAACATATTTGAAGTACGTTATTAAGAGTTCTTGCTTTCATTGTTAGCTTCTCCCCTGAATACCTTCCTAAATAAACTGATTTTGGCTTGATCACTGTCACTAGGTCACCCAGGTATGGATGTCACGAGTGCTTAGAGTACAAATGAAAGAGTTGGTGAGTCCAGAGAAGGAGCCGACTTTTTTTTTTTTTTTCTCCCAGTTTGGTAAATACTAGAGTTCATGAACTTACAGAAGAGGTTCCCTGCAGGGAAAAAAGCATTGTACCCTTGGGGACACTTGACAATGTCTAAAGACACTTTTAGCTGTCACAATAAGTGAGTGCTACTGGTGTGCAGTGAGTGGAGGCCACAGATGTTGTCAAACATCCTACAATGTACAGGTTTGCCCCCACAACAAAGAAATATCTTGTCTAAAGTGTCAATGTTTTTAAAATTGAAAAGCCATGATTCAAAGCTCTTCTTACACTCTTATCCCAGAAGAAAATACATGCCGACTACTTTTGAATAGACCAGTGTCCAACTTAAACTTGAGTGACTGAAGAAGACCTCCGCATTCAGGTCAGGCCACGTAGCAACTCTCACTCTATGTGGCACTCTTGTCTCAGATTGGGGCACGTACACACGCACTGACTCCAGTGGAGCTGGAGCGTATGCATCTTGCCTTCTGTTCTTGGAAAAGTCGGTGTGAAAAGCTGAGCAACTCAATTGTATGCTTGGGTATCTCCCCAAATACCCTCCCAGGTGGATGCATAGAAGCCTAGAAGCCTAAACACAAATAGGACCCTTCACGCCTCCTTAGAAGTTTGTAGATCAAGCTTTTGTAATTGTCTATTACTTTAGTTAACTTACAACGGTCTGCTTGACCTTAAGGAGTGCTTATAATTCAAGTGAGAGGATTGGAGAATCTAGAAAAGAAGCTGGGATTAATTGTTTTTTTTTTCTTATGTGTTTGCTAAATGCCAGTCACCATGCTGGGTTAGAAGGAAATGTAAGGTAGAAACATGTTTTTCACCAATCAGATAATAGTGTCTCTCAAATGAAAAGCTTATCTCCTCCTAAATGTAATGCATGCATTTTTTTTTATTTCAAATGATAGCGCAGAAATCCAGGACCACCCGTTAGGCTTATCAACTCTTTTCTGAAGCTGAGAATTTCGCTCAACTCTTTAGTTTTCCCTAATGACCGCAGACACATACATTCACTCTCCTATCAGTGACAACAAAGTGACTATTTTCAAGTAGATATGTTTGGAAGAGGAGGATAGCCGAGAGAGAAAAGTGAGAACATCACGAATTATTTCCTGAACTTCAGTGAAAGTGACTACTTTATGGTTTCATACTAACATCTCAGTCCTAGAGGAGACATTCCTGATTTCCCAAATTCCTTCAAGCTTTTATTTTCTGTCTCAATACCTAGTATGGCCTTTGGGCAGATGCTTTTTTTTTTTTTTTTTTTTTTCTAAAACTAAAATAGCCATAACAAAATAAAGGCCCACATTTTTCACTATTTAGTAAGTATCAAGAATTACTTAAATGTCTTTCTGTCTACAAACTCTTTGACCCCTGTGAGGTAGCTGCCATTATTTTCCCTGAAAGGCAGAAGAAAGAACTGAGGTCTGGAAAGGTCATAGAAGATTGGATACTGGCGACTGTCTCAGGAGCAGCAGTTGTTCTAACCTTTCTACTTATTCAAAGTTTCTAAGTTCTTCTTTGATCCTCCTTTAAGAATTTTACCTGGTGTAAGTCCCGAGAGATCTCCTCTACAATTCACAAAATGACTTCCTCTACAAGGGAGATACAGTGTTCACTTCCTTGTGATTTCTCTTGTAGAGTTGGGCTTCATATTTGAACAGGTGCATAGTCATTAGTGCAATCCTATACAGGCAAGTTTTTTTTCCTTTATCTTTCTAATCTACAGTCTTGTTGTGGTCACCATTAGATAATCTATTTACTTTGAATTGGTATTTGCATATAACTAAGTGGAAGCTAGTAAAAGAAAAAAGACAACACAACCCTATTCCAAGTGAGATGTTTTTAATGTCATATTAGCTGACGTTGTTACAGGCCTGAGAACAGTTTGCCTTTATTACCAGGATTGAACAACACGGAAGTAGAAGTGTAGAGTGTCTCAGTTACTTTCTTGTTGCTGTGACAGAGCACCCAATAGCTACAAGTTAAGGGAGAAAAGATTTATTTTGCTCACAGTTCCAGAAGGTCTCTCACACACACAGCTCATTCACAGGGCACTGGCGACGGTGAAGGCTCGTGGCAGAGACAGGGGCTGGGGAGCTGCTCACCCCACTGCAGACAGAAGCCACGGGAGGCGGCAGTAAGGAGATGAGCTTTCCCAGGATTAAGCTGCAACAACGCTACTACTTCATCTCGCTGTTTGCCCCTCACCCCCTTCCTGGCCCACTCGTCAGTAACAACCACCTGAAATCTCTGCCCTAGACAATTCTCAGTCTCAACAAGTTGACCATCTTTCCAGGTCAAACTTTATATACCTGCCCCTTCCAGCTAGGCCCCACCTCCCAATAATACACTTTTCCAAATACAAGAGGCTTTGGGGAATATTCAACATCCAAACCATAGCTGAGACAACTCGGGGAGCCCTTCTTGGAGGGTGCGGCTGTTTTCCTTCCAGTTCCTTTTCACTCCGATTTCTGAGGTTGTTTTTGTCAGTGATACTCACACCCACCATCGCAATGAGACAATTTGGGGATTTTCTGAGAAATTTCAGCAGCATGAAGCCTCTTCTCCCAGCTTCTATACCAATTCCTGTTATTTTTCTATTATCATATTCTATGATTCCAAATGAAGTTTTGATGTTTCATTCTGGGTTTCTCACACCTGAGGTTGGTTGCATTAGTTAACTTAGCACTATAACAAAATGTTTGACACAGATGTCAGCCCAGTGTCTGGGAGGTCCCAGAGTTCACGTGAGGCTTAATGGGAAGGTCTGTCCCGTGGCTGCTTTACCTCACAGCATGGATAGCTTTACCTAATAGCAGGGACCCATGGGAAAAAAAGCAGGCCATTATATCTGGAATATGAATAGACAGGGTGAGAAACCCAGGCTTTCTCTGGGTGTAATAAACCTCCTTGGGGGCACTCACGGGTTGCACAAATACTGCTTCATGTCCCTAGGAGCCCAGGGACCCCAGATTAGGCTGCACACCTTAAAGTTTCACAACTTTCTAATAGTGGCCAATCCTTAAATACACAAACCTTTGGGGGACTGATTGAACCTTATCCAGAGTATAGCAGTGTTGTTTGTGATTTCATTGAATTTTTGAAAGGAAATTTGTAAGTTTATTAAAGTTTAAAAGTATTTTTATAACACCCTTTAGAAGATTATAATTTAAGTTTCAAGGTTGCATGTGTTTGCTGATATAGTAAATAGATCTTTGGTTACAAATAAATAGAGGAGCTATTAATGAATGCTGGTAAGAATCCAAGATAGGATCTCTATAAATGAAAGGTACAGTATTGTGGTGATTTAGGTCTGGAGTGCC
Organism: Ctenodactylus gundi; assembly: GCA_004027205.1. NCBI lineage: Eukaryota > Metazoa > Chordata > Mammalia > Rodentia > Ctenodactylidae > Ctenodactylus > Ctenodactylus gundi. Next base: position 607,143 of record PVKB01000430.1, read on the forward strand.
CCCCAAAAGCCTCATGTACCTACGGATGCTGTGTAGTGTTGGAGGTAGGGCCTGGGTTGAAGGGGTGGATGCTTGGGGCTCGAACTGGAGGGCCGTGTGCTCATGCCACCCTTCCTCCCAGGTGTCTCTGTTTTACTATGCTGTGAGGATCTCTGTTCTCCTCGAGAACCAGCTCCATCTCTGCCTATAGTTTGGCCACACCACGTGATTCCTTCATTTTCCAGATACCCACTCATGAATGGACTGAGACCTGAAACTGTAAGTTTCAGTAAATCTTTCCTCCCTAAGTTGTCGATGTAGGGTTTTGAGTCACAGCAATGACAAGTATGTGAACACGTGGCCATGTTCATTTGACATTTTCACACAGTTTCTTCTAGAAACTAAGTTTGCAATTCTAAGCAACAAGCTTTTACATTGCCTGGTAAAAAGTCTTCTATACATTTTAATGACAAGATAAATCTAAATAAGACAGAATTCATATTCAATTTGTTATTTATCTAGACAATAACAGGAAGCAAGGATGGCCAGCCAAAGTAATATGTGGTTTAAAAAAAAGCACACACACAGAGACAGAGAGGAGAATTTTCAAGTAAAATAAAATGGTTCAAAACAATTACATAACCAAGATTTCAGGAGGCCGAATATGGGATTCTGGACCCAAGTGTTGGACACCATATGCAAATTTTATAGCTCACTCTTCCTGAATAAGAAATCCTGTGCATGACTTAAATGTCATAAACATTTTACAAGTCTTTCCTAGCAGCAGATTTCCTGTACTGGGAGTTAAAGGGCAAGTGTAAACCTGAGAACAAGCTCTACATATGTATGACAGATATAAAAACACACTCTGTGACCTTTACAAACCTATCAGACTGACCACCTTTATATCAAGAGGGGGTGTCAAACTGAATCCACATCGTGATCAAGTCACTGGCTTCAAAATCTATGACTGTGAAAGCAGGCTGTTTTCCTTCTGTACGATCCTATGAACAAATGCCTCAGGATCTGAGTTATGCCAAGTTTTTATCACTCACAGTCTTTTCTCTCTCCCTTTCTCTCTTTCTTAATCCAGAAATGCAACCTGGCAAGCCGTACATCCAGTTAGAATAGAATATCATCGAATTGGATTCTAAACACACTATATTAATGACACTAATTTTACAAGTTGATTAAAGTTGATCTACTAGGTGTAGTTACAGGACCCAGGAGCTTAAAGTGAGTTCCTTCACTCAAGAAGTTCCTGGAAAGACGTACCAAAGCCCCACTCTAGCTGATGGCAGGTGATGGAAAGACGGGAGAAGGAAGGCACAGTGGACACGTGTGTGGAGAATATGTTGGCATGAGGAAGTTGAGAGTGGATGCTGTGTTTCCTTGGTAGCTGTGACCAAGGCCAGATGGAAGCATAGATATCAAGCAAATATATTTTCATTTTCATCTTCCATTTTGCCAGCCACCCCATAGAAACTTCCCAAGTGTTTTCTTTTTCCACAGAATAAAAGATGGGCTCTCTCAGCCAGAAACATGAAACAGAAGATTAAACCCTGAAACAGGAATCTAATTTTTTTTTTTAATTTTCGATTATAGTCTAGACTGGTTTAATAGCAGCGTTTCTTTTATCTACTCAGGGAAAATTAAAACTTGCACTTAACAAATGAAATTCCAGGGCAAACTCCAGGCTATCTTCAATGGGATATTTTTTTGGGAGTGAGGGTGTTTTTGTGCTTTTTTGGGGTGGAAATGACATTCTGATATTGAAATCAGACGAAGCAACATAAAATGCATAGCCTGCAAATATAAACCTCATATGTAGACTGTTTCAGTTATCTGAAAATTATGTTTAATTTGAATGCCTGGTACTGCCAGTGGTCTTGTTGCTTTCCGCTAATTTTGAAAGGCACGGTCAGCATGCCAACGGAAGCTTTAAAGCATTGGTTATATACGCAGAAACTTCAACAATGAAGGAGTGTTTTCTTTTCTGCTTCAGACTGAAAGCCCAAAGAATGTGAATCTTAAACTTGCCGGATCTTGGGAATTAAGCTCTTACATATCTGGATACTCAGGTTATTTATTTTTGTAAGAAGCATTTTACAAGGCTGCTTTTTAATGTGAGCCAGTAGTGCAGCCTTCTGTACATGGGAAGGTAGGAACTGAAGAGAGGGATTGCTCCAGCTCACTAAATAAATTAAGATCATCAGACGTGCCCCGGGACTGCTGTGGAACCTAATATATAACATCAGGGGAGTTTATTTTTCCATGTATCCTTCTTCCAATTACTGTGTATTCTAGCCCTGCCACTTCATGTAACATTCTGTAAAGAATTCTCTATTGAACTCACAGCAATGAACTTCACTGTTTCTGGTCCACTTTGCATTTGATAAACACCCCACAGATGTTACTCATTTCGTCTGTGGTTGCTGTCAGTCAGGCTAGGTATCCAATAGAACAGCACAGAGGCTAATGCAATGCAGAAAATATTATTAGTATTATTATTTTATCTGGATTTTTAATCCGGTTTGCAGGAATGTTTTTCATGTTTGGAGAAAAAAAAGGGAAACTGTAACCCTATCTCTGGACAATCTGTTAATGGCGAACTTCAAGGAAATGTAATTCACCTCCCTTGATAACTTTGCTGAAAGAGTTTTAGAAACTACTCTGAAAATTAGCTGTGACCCACTTGGGAAAAGAAAAAAAAAAAATGACCTTATTGGAAGAAGAAAATATCCAGCTGGATATGGCTACTTATGTAACGACCAACATCTACATTTCAAGATTCTATTCTCACAAATATTTAGTAAAAGATGAAGCTTGGGGCTTTTTCAAAATATTTAAGTTCAACATTGTTATGTGAGCCCAATTTTTCTTTCTTTCTCCTTATCTCAGCATGATTTATTTCATGTCTTATTATTGCAATACTTATTTCATCCAGACTGTCTTGTTTTGCTGATTGATTATTTAACCACATTTTTCCCCCAATTGGATAATAAAATGGCAAAAAAAGAGGGTATCTTACTATATATGTCTGTAAAAGTTAAAACCTCATTGGACATGCAAAACATTCAAAACTAAATGCTTTATGTCATGCCGATTTTCACTGGACGGCTTCGCTAATTCTGCTTCTTTCTGGTCTCACAGTGTCCATTGATTTGCACTTGGCCTGGTGCTTTACTTACCAGTATATCAAAAAGCTAAAAAAATTACAGTGATTTCATGCATTTCTAATTTATTTCAAGGTAATAACTTATTTAACTGGTCAAAATTATTCTCGCCTGAGTTATGATTGCTTTGTACGAGGCTTGAGAATTCACTAGAGTATCGTCTTTATCGTCTGCATTGTTTATGTGAAAAGAGAGAATGAAGTAGTAAACGTAAGTGTATCGAAATATAAGTTTTGAACAGAACAGGACTCTTTCTAACATTTCCCAATGTTTCACTTGATAGATATTTTAATTTAAATTAATGGCCATAAGCATATAAATATATTAGTTGCTTTCTAATTGCATGATTAAGTGGTTCTATTTAATTCTATTCCTCTTTCTTTCCTGGGCTCCTGGAAATGGCATGAGTCATGGTTTGGATCTGGGGCGTTCCCCCAAAAGCCTCAGGTTCCTATGGATGTTGCGTAGTGTTGAGAGGTGGGACCTGGCTGGTAAGGGCAGAAGCTTGGGCCTGACTCTGAAGGGCATATGCTAGTTCTGCCCTTCCTACCAGACTTGTCTCAGTTCGACCACGCTGCTATGAAGATCTCTGCGTCACACAGCATTGTGTCTAGCTCTGTCTCTAGCTACGGTCCCACTCGGTGATTTCACCATTTTCCAGCTGCTCACTTGTGGATGGAGTGTGACCTTCTGAAACTGTGAGCTAACATAAATCTTTTCTCCCTAAATTTGTGAATGTTGGGTATTGAGTCACAGTGACAAAAAAGTAATTAAGACAGCATGTATGTGTACTGACAATAAAACATGAATAAAATAAAATAAATTGACAAAATATGGCTGGGTTCATAAAGTGAAAAGATAGAGTCATTGTATACTGTCAATGCAACCAGACATGACAAATTCTTTTCTCAGGACGCCCCGAGTTTCTATATGAGAAAGAACACAGCATTCTCTGGACATATCAATAAGGGATCAAGAATGTGTTATGATTTGTGATAATATTGCTGAACCAATTGTCAAGAGAAAGTTAAATTTGCAGATTTAAGCATAGATTTTTAAAATGTGATTTATAAGGCAATACCATAGCATTTGTATGTCTTCCACATCGTATTAAAATATGCTACTCTTAAGTACAGATACTCACCGCTCAGATTCTGGGACGTGACTGTTAAAATCATACTTTCAAAATGATAGCTTATGAGCTTAGCATAGCACACACAATGAGCCTTGGGTGAACAAGGATTGAGTTAAATTCGTTGCTTTTTTCTCTCCTGTGCTATCAAATGCATTTTAGTTCCTGTCTAGGTTATTTATGTCCCCAAATTAGATGTAATCTTTTCAAAGAAGTAAGGTGAGATATTGGGGAGAAAGGACCAGATGTAATGTTTTCAGCTTTCCATTTGTGAGCTGTGTTCTGGGAGTCCAGGGAACTCAGCAACCCAATTAAAGCTACATCGATCTTCTCCCGTCATTACACCATAGACAGGCAGACTGGAGGCTGCCCTTTAACACGCTTATGTGATTTCTCTTGACTTTGGGTTGTTTTAAAATGGATCTAGGATTTCAAAAAGGTATACTCTGGTCCTCCAGGCTTTTGTCAAATAGGAGGAAAGGAAGTGTGTACTAAAGCTTATTCACGTGTTCTCCTCTTCAAAGAGAAATCAAGGCACGATGGTGTGGAGACGAATGAGTAAATCCAGAGGGCTGACTTTGGCCACAGTCCCTTCCAGGACTCTAGATGCACCTGCTTATAGAGAAAAATGCAGCACACTGCTATCTTAATTCTCCGGTCTGTCCTTCTTACTCAAAGGGTACGCACTATGATTTTGTCTTGCAGATGAGGGAATAGAGGTGCAAGTTCCTGAACTATGTTGCTTCCTATGACAAAGCTATTAAGGTATGTAACTGACATTCCAATCTCTATCTGAGCCTGTAGCTCACGATTTGATCTACTGTAGACAACATTGGCTATTCTCTGAGGACATCGCTGGATTTAATCTATATCTTTGGGCTCTCAAGCCATTTTAGTGTTACAGCACATCCAGTAGTTGATGTTCTGGAATATCTGCTCCAATGCAATGGCATCGACGAGTGATAAAACCTTTCAGAGTCCAGGCCTACTGGTTGGTTATTAAGCCACGGTGTCCTGACTTTCAAAAGGGATTAATGCTTACCTTGTGGAAGTGGGTTAGGGCCCACAGCATCAGAAGAGCAAGCTTACGACAAGGTTATTATAAGCACGTTTGTCTTCTTCTGTACATCACTGTGCTTGCATATGTTTCTTTAGTGTAATGTCATCGGCACATACAAAGAAGCATCACTTGCCAGGTTGCCAGTTGTGGTCTAACAGACTTGGAATTTTCTGCCTCAGTACTCTAGCCCAAAGGAAACCTTTTTTTTTTTTCTATGAAGTCTGCAGCCTTACATATTTTGTAACACAAAACAGAACAAGACAGTTGTTTTTCACCCAACGGTTCAGTTTTTTTTTTCATTTTAATTCCATTTCACCTTGAGAAATGGGTTCCAACTCAAATAAATGACCTAGCCCTTTTTCTACAGTGGACCATGAAGCTTAGTTTTCATCCTTTATAGTTGTTGAAAATAAATGTCAGAATTTCCTATCACTTAATTTTAAAATAAGATTTTTAGAAAGGCATATATAATAACTACAATACAAAGACAGATCAGTGGAAGGTAGTGCTGTTGTAGTTGTGGCTTCTCCTGAAGACACACTTTCCCCTCCCTTGTTATCGCCATCCCAATTAACTCCTTCTCCCTTTGATCTCCAGAATATTAAATGACAGAGAGGGTGCTACTGGGCTGCATTCTTTCATCAGGAACCGGATGAACCAGAATTTGAATTTTGATTTCATGCTCAGAAGCTCTAAGTTTCTGAATAATTGACTTCATCTCTTTACACTTTAGTTACCACATCCTAAGATAGTGATATTACTATCACACTGTCCAGTTCTTTCTTTTAGGTTCTTACCTTTCTAGAAACAGCAAAACTTGGATGTTTCTATTTGAAATGGTTCCCATTCTCCTCATTTTGCCAATACGTGTATGAGAGGCACTTGCCTCTTTAATTGGGATCAACTTAGAAGGTGTGGTGCAATCAGATGCAAGTAACAGGAAAATTCAGGGATTACTTAAAACATTGACTACTGCCATAAGGAATTGACATCATAGGGAGGAGAAAGAATTTTCACTGTTTTGTCCTTAGTCTTACGGTCTATTTTCACCAGTAATGGTGACATATTTAGAGTCTGACGTAACGTGTGTGAATGGAGAATTTGTTTGCTGAGACAAATCACTTAGGGCTCTTTAGCAATTTATTTTCAAGGCGCACCTAGAGAAAAGTTTCAGCCTTATAGAGAAAAAAAAATATTCTACAGGAATGCTTTTTGAGATAATTCTGTCAATTCAGCTAAGCACTTTGCCAACAGGTATATGCCAGTTTCCAGATTGCCTTCATGGAAGGGTGGAGGCCAGGTATCAAATACCTGCAAATTATAACTTGCTTATAAACAGACCTTGTTTCGAGTTGAATAAAGATTTTTCTCAAAATTATTTTTGTCGTTTATAGCAGGTCTTGCCTCAGGCTTTGCCTGTTAACTCAGCTTTTGGAGAGTGGCCCAGCCATCAGCAACCACGCCTCTCGAAATGCCTTTGTTTCTACAATAAGTACCCCCTTTAACTACTTTAAAGACTCAAATTCAAATATTGTCACATATTACTAAAGAAGTAAGTCTATGTGAATATAAATAGCTATCTAAAAGACAAGATGCAACATTTTATTTTCCCAAGGTCAAAATGGTGATTAAATCAAAATACTTTTAGAAATAGTTTTAATTTGAGTGATCTGAGCCACAAGATGCATGTGAAGATTAATAACCACCTCAGAGAGTTAAAGGAAAATGATTCTGGACTTCTTTTTATCTGCATGTGATTCTTAAAAATCTGATCATATTAATTTCTTGTTGCTACTAAAACAAATAACTCCAAACTTCATGGCTTAAAACAATTTAGATTAACTATCTTACTATTCTGGAGGTCAGAAACTCTAATATTATGTTGGCAAGATTACATTCCTTCTTGGAAGTAAGAGGCCCGTCAATTTTATTTCTTTTTCTTTTCTGATTCTTGGGGTCATTGTTTTAGCATTCTATTGTTTTATCAAAATATCTGAGATAATCAAATGTAAAATGTGAGAGAGGGAATAATTAGCTTCGTTCCTTGCAAAGGTTTCAGTCCATGATGATTTTTTGGCTCCATTGAGCCTGTGGTGAAGAAACATCATGGTGGGAAAGTGAGGCAGAGCAGGTCTATTCACCTGCAAGAACAAGAAAAAACAGAGGGGTAAGGATCCATTGTCCTAATATCCCCTTCAAAAGTATAACCCCAATGATCTAACTTTCTTCCTACCTCCTAGAAGTTTCACATCCTCTCAGAAGCACTACGTGTTGGCAACAAAGCCTTTAACGTATTGGCCTTTGGAAGACATTGTTTAAGATCCAAACCACAACGTTTGGATATGCATCTTGGTTGTGGGTTCTTCTATTATCTTCAAAGCTCATCATCCAACTCCTGCTTCTGTCACCACATTTCCTCTTTCTGTGACCTATAGCCTCCCTTTGCATGGATCCTTGAGATTACTTTGGATCCACCTGTTAACTGAAAATAATCTCCTTCATCTATTCACATGCACAAAGTTATTTTTGCCATGTAAGATAACATCCCCAGATCCAAGGAATGGAATCAATGGGTGATACTCAGCTTGCCACATTAATCAAATGATATCTATTGAGTGCTTAAAAGCCATTCTTTCTATCTATAAACACTCAGTGTATCTTATGATGCAAGGAATCTGTTAGGTTCCAGTGACATAAAACTGACTTAAACTTTGCTTATGCCCATGTTAGTAAGAACACCACCTAATATTTATTGAGCTTTGTTATATGTTGGACACTCTGGCTTCCTCAGTTGGCCTTTCTTTTAAGCATACAATAATCCAATGAGGTAGGCTATGAATCATTTATTCCATTTTTTAGATAAGAAAATAAAGTCATTGAGATGTTAAGGAATTTTCCAAATCAAGCTTCTAGTAAAAGGTAACATCAGGATCTGAAATTTGGCAGTGTAGCTCTCACTTAGCCATTGTTGTGGTTTGGGTGTGAAGTGTCCCCCAAAAGCCTCTGGTACCTAGTATTATGTACTGTAGGGAGGTAGGGCTTGGCTGGAAGGGGCTGAAGCTTGGGGTGTGACCTGGAGGGGTGCATGCTGGTTCTTCCCTTCCTCCCAGACTTGTCTCAGTTCTGCCATGCTGACACGAAGATCTCTGTCTCTGGAGCTCAGGCTTGGGCCTTGGACCTGGCTCCAGTCCCGCCACGTGATTCCACCGTTTTCCAGCTGCCCACTTGTGAATGGACTGCAACTTTCTGAAACTACATGCTACAATAAATCTTCCCTCTTTAAAGTTGTGCACCTTATGTCTTGAGCCACAGCAATGAAAAAATGATATAGGCTGGGGGTGGTGGCATGCACCTGTACGCTGAGACTGAGCCAGGAGGATTGCCCATGAGTCTAAGGCCAGCCTGGGCTCCATAGTGAGTTCAGGACCAGGCTGGGCTACAGAGTGAGACCTGTCTCAATAAATAAATAAATAAATGCATAAGTAAATAAATAAATAGAACTACTAGGACAGTGTGTTCACTCTATTTTGTTTCCAACCAGTCCCTTTCTATAGTTCAATATCTACATCTTGTGGTAACGACACATTTCAGCTTCAGCTAACTTTAGGCACAACAAGTTTTGGCAAATGATAAGTATACCATGAATCCTAGTGAGGGCAAAGTTGATGAAAATCATACTTCTGAGAATAATGGCTTGAAGAGCAAATCGGTCAATTCTCATTAGGGTATTGTTAGACTAAGGAACGGCTGAACTCTCATGCTTAAGTAGTTCCTAGCACTGGTGGAACTATACTCTAATATACGTGGGATCAAATAAAGAGAGATTTGAGGAGATAGATTCTGATGAGAGAGCAGGAGCACAGCCAGACTGAGATTGCCATTTTTCTCTGAAGCCTCTGCAGTCTGCTCCCTAGATGAAGCAATGTGTTCGTCTTGTGGCTTCTCTAATTGTCAACTAATTAGACCAGTGATGGATAACCACTATCTCCTCCCAGTAGAATCACAGGATAGGCGGGCCGGTGCCCTAAGCAAAGGGGTGTGACAGACACCATGATCTCAGTTTCCAGCACAAAAAACCCAGCCAATCTTTGAAGCCATCCTTTGATTAGATTTGCTCTAAATTATGGCCCCCTCAGATGTCCAAATTTAGGAAATGTGACATCATCTCACACTTAAGTATATCAGAGGACACAAATTAGCGTCTGAGTTTATTAACAATAGCAAAAGGAAATGTCTACAAATTCAAACTCAGTCACGGTAATTGAGTTTCTATTGACCAGCCTTGGAAGGCACAGGTTTTCTAGCAGGAAGCGTTGGGGCCTTCACTGGCCGGCCTGAGAGCCTCAGCACCGCGGACCTCGGCAGGGTTCCTTCCTTACCTGCACCTTAAGCCTAAGCCAGATGTTCTTCCTCACACTCACACCTTGGTCTGCTCTTAACAAGCACTGATAAGGAAATGTAGAAGCTGGTAAACAAATGGGGTATAAGAGGAAAAACTGTAAAAAATAAAGTGTCTTTTGCAGTGTCCCTTGCAAGAGTCCTTGTTTTTTACTTTTTAATCCGCACTCTCCCACTCGAGTACACGTTGACTGACTGAGCAGGCTCGGTCAAGGAAGGGGAAGAATATCATTTTAGTTGCAACCCTGACCAGTGAACCCCGTGCATATTTATCTCCACAGTTTGCATACATCAGTTAGCTCATTTTCTCAAATAGCTTCACCCTTATCAGGATTTAAAGCGTCTTTAATTTTTAAAAAAAATCTTGTAATTCTTTCCTTTATCATTTTTAGAGTGCTTTCTCATAAGTCTATTATAATGTACAATATAATATTTAAACCTCTGAATGAAGGGATTAAACAAAGCCTAACTTATAGATCAGATGACCCTGCAAATCATTGTATGGGATTTTTAACTCAATTAAGAAGCAAGACAAGCACAGGTGCCCTCATGGTAGTTGTTAAAATGTATTGGAAACCCTTGAAGCTTGTAATATTTCATGGATTTTGGAGGTGCAACTAGAAATATTCTCAAGATGTTTTTTCCTTCATTTATTCAATCCTTATTTTACTGTACGATTATTTCAATAATACAGCATGTTATCAGTGGGAAACATCTATTTTATGAGTCAGAGGGACATCAAAATTATGACATAAATTGAAAGAAAGATGGGATTGTGAATGAAGGATTGTGATCGTTGATCTTGATTGTCAAGATGATCACTTTCAGAAATGGTCAGAGGATCAGTAAAGCCCACTTCTGAGTGTTCCAATGCACTAGGGAGGCAAGAGCTTCGGGACCACATCCGGTCCCCTTTCCTCTTCCTTGACTCTTCCCCTGGGCTCTGCTTCCCAGCTCACATAAAGACAGTGGCTCTGTTCCGCCACACCCTTCCATCATGATATTCCTGAGTTAGAGCAAACTGCTAAAACCTAGTAAGCTTCGAGCCAAATTAAACCCTTCCCTGCAGTTGCAGCTATCAACTTTTTTGTACTAGCAACAGAAAAGTCGACCAATACGGAGAGACAGAAGAAAGTGTTCCGGTCTGTTGTATCATCAGCAGTAAAAAGAGCAGAAACACCAGCTTGTGACAAGGATTTGAGGATTGTGAATGCCCGTGTAGAGACTTTGAAATTTTCTCTGGTAGATAGTATTGTGTAATGTCACACCCAAGAATCCTATTAGCCGTGGTAGAGAAATGAGAAAAAAAGGCTTTGCCTCACCAGTCTTTTCCTCCTTACATTCTAGTGATATCTTGAGCAACAACAGGGAAGCCATGCACTCATTTCCTGTTTCAGCTGTAACAAATTACTACAAATTCACTAGGTTAGAAAAGCACAGATTTATCTATAGTCTTGAAGGTCAGAAGTCCCACATTGTCTAACTTGGCCAGAGTTACATGTCTGCAGGCATGTGTTTCTTTCTGGATGTGCTGAGACAGAGTAACCACTCTTGCCTTTTGGAACTTCTATAGACGACGTAATTTTCTTGGTTTATAGCTTTCTTCTTCCATTTTCAAAGCCAACAAACTCTGGGCCCTTCTCACGCCACTACCTGTCAAATTTTTCTTTTCTGCCTCGCTTTGCCACCTTTACAATCTGTTTGATTACATTGGCCTCCCTAGATGAGTAAAGCATCCTGTCTATTTTGAGGTCAGACAAATAACAGCCTTACTCCTACCTGCTGCGTCAGTTTCCCTTCAGCCATGCCCATGTATCAGGATGTGTTCATAACCTCTGGGTATCAGGATGTGAATATAGAGAGTGTGGGGGTCTGCATTTTTTTTTCCCTTATTTATCAGAAAAGCTCTCATGTAAGAAAAAGATGGTGACCCTACGGACATTTTGAGACAATAACATGTTGTTTTCTATCTCAGTAGGGAAAGCTTATAAAAGCTTGCAGCAACAATATGTGGGTCTTTTAGTTGATCACCAATGCAAGATGAGTCAGTAGGTTGTATTGGAAACAGCACAGGCTTGGTCGTGACAGTGACCGCATTCTGCCAGCGTACCAACTGTATTCCTTAGATATTAAACCATTTTTAAGTAAAATATCTTACCAAAATTTCAAGAGAAGTGATGGCTTCTTCTGAGTGGAGACACTGAAGCTATAGTATCGAGTGGAATGATTTTCAAACAGGAGGAGAAAGTGGCTGCTTCCGAAACACCTAAGCATAGGGTTATTTCCTTCTCCATTTTGAAAAAAAAAAAAAAAAATCAAGAAACCAGAATGACCAGCAAAATGAATTGTGTAGGAGCAATGAACTGCCACATCACTTGTTGGCATTGAAAAAAAATTTTTTTTCAATTTAAAAATTTAAAAAGCTATAAAATCACTTCTAGGACTATTGATAAGAGCTTATGTTTACTGAGACCTTGCTGTCAGGCCAGGGGGTGAGGCTCGGGCACCTTTTCAGAGTTCTACAGTGATTACCTTTCTTTCTAATTCACATAGAAAAAAGTTTCAAGCAATGCTTACACTGGTAGATCTGCTATCACCCCATTACGACATCATATATTGGCTTTCTCTTTTATTAGGATGGGAAAACAACTGTGCACGTGTCTTGGGCCAACTGCTCCCTGTGTGTTACATTCTATTCCTACCCACCTACTGGAAGAAAATGTGGGTTGTGTTTCTCCTGTTATCTGCAACGTTGATTTTACCACTTCATTAGACTAGTTCTATCAGCAAAAAAAAAAAAAAAAAAATCTTCTTTATTTATTTCTCCAATAAATAATGTTCTCTCTCTCTGTCTCTCTCTCTCTGTCTCTCTCTTTCTCTCTCTCTCTCTCTGTCTCTCTTTCTCTCTCTCTTTTGATTAGCCCCAGGGACACTGTACCACTGAGACACATCTCCAGACATTTTGAAATTTTTGTTGTGATCTAGATTCTAACTGAATTGCCCACACTGGCTTTGAACATGTGACGTCCTGCGTTAGCTTCCTGGTTACAGCTGGGATGGCAGGCATGCGTCACTCTGCTCACCTTGCTCTGCCTGCTCTGATTTTACTGTCCTGTCCTACTCATTCAGTTACACATGGAGAGAACTTTTAAACAATGATCTGCGGTCACACCCAGCTCCTCTCCTCGGATGCCTCTGTCTCAAATCCATCCAAGCTCCCAACCAGATGGCTGCCTCTACTACCGTCCACCTACGTTTGTGAAGGTCACTCAGCAGTAGAGCGTCTGTAGGTTATCACCCACGCAGACACACATGAGAGCAAAAGGGGTGCAGTTCAGCAGGGTAATTGGCAAAGTCCCAGAAGGCCCGTGGTGCACACTCTGTCTTAGAGTGGATGTAGGCACTCAGGAGGGAAGTTCCAGCCCAGGGTGGCGGGTGTGGGCACAACTCCAGGAAGCACTCTTGTAGAAAAAAAACGAGGAAGGTGGGAATGTGAGAAGGCGACACTGACACACTATCTGGGTACAAGTGAGACTCAGTCTATCCATCCTACAGAAAAGCTCTGCAGCTGGGTAAGCCCTGCGTCACGATCTCCAAACTCAGGCAAGGGGGCTAGCCTTTATGTTACCATAGCAGACACTGCTCCACGTGACAGGATGAGGCCTGACTTAGGTTGAGAGGACTTCCTACAGACGGGAGCGCTTCCCACTGAGGGAAGCAGTGGCAAGCCACGCCAAGGCCTCTGACTCGCCTGAAGAGAGGAGGAAGGTAGTGAAACTCAAGAGATAAACAACCCACGGATGGACACACTAGGACAGCCGGTGAAGCCCTCTCGTGCTTGGGCGCCATTAGGTGGATCTGCGGCTGCAGCTTCCTAGTGGTGCATACCTCTGGGGGAATCATTGCACCTCAGGTATTTCAGGGCACCGAGGTCACAGGACAGGAGAAGAACTCCTGAGAAGGGCTGCAGTCACCCAGGAAGGCCTGAGAAAGGACAGTGTGTCAAAGGAAGTCAGTATTAAGTTACTGTGAGCCGTTATCCGGGCTGGGATGGACTTTTCAGTAATGTGATTGTCTTTCAGTCACGCACGCTCCTGTAACCCCTCACCCATGCTCCTGTAAGTGTTCCCAATAACTTTGCCAGCTCACCACGCTGGAGTTGGGTGTAATCATTACTTTGGTCTGTCATTTGTGCCCTACCTGAGGTGAGCAGACATTTGTCCACATCTCTGGAGGAAAAATTTCATGCGACAAGCCATTATTCCCAATAGCCGAACGACACGTGTGTCAGTCTTAAAGAGACGATCTTTGTGAAAAACCTGACCATCTCCACTTTAGGAGGTATGGGCACCCTCATGACGTCACTCACATTGTTAAATCTAGTGGTCAGGACTTGGGTGCCATCTTATTTGACTTTGAAGCCACCTATGATCTAGGTGATTGCTCAAACTTCCTGAAAGAATGTTACATGTGCTCTGTTCTAGATACCATCTTTTTTCTTCTTTTTTAATGATCTCACTGGCTGTCTTTTAAGTTTCTAGTTGTTTTACCTTTTCACTTATTCCTCCTTTACCCAGAATTTCACCCTCTCTCCCTCTTCCAGCTCCCTCGGCCAGGTGTCTTTAAAGAACTATACATTGAACACTGATAACCCCCAAAATCCAAAATTAAAACTGCTCTATAATCTAAAGTTTTTGACCGCTGGCATGAGCTACAAGTGAAAGCTTCCATACTTGGCCTCATTTAAAATGTGGCAGCTAAAACACAGGTATACTAAACATATGTAAGGTATATTTTATAAGGTATGAATGAAACAAAAATAAATCTAGAATTGCTCCTATCATCCAGAAATATGCATGTATATGCAAATATCCTAGAACATAAAATGATACTCAATCTGATTCCACAGGACAAATTCTGTCTATTGCCAACTATTGTAAATAAAGATTTATTGGAATATCACTGCACTCCTTTCTGTTGTGTTTCTACATTTGTGCTATAATCACAAAGTTTGGCAATTGTGATAGAGACCTGATGGATTGAAAAGCCAAAAACTGTTTTTTGTGTGGCCCTTTATAAAATTTTTGGCTGACTCTCTAGGTGACCTGATGGCACCTCCAACACGAAGAGAATCTCTTTCAGCTCTTTAAAAATGTCAATTACAGTACATTTCTGTTTCTCCCCCACCACGTATGTACAAATCTCACAGATTCACTGTATCTTTGGGCATTTTTAGCTTTTCTTCCTGACCACTATCTTTTTGTAGGAGAAAAACAACCAAAAAGATATATGAGATATATACATATCTATGAATATATAAGTATGTTATGTGTATGTGTTAAATGAGAGAGAGAGACTGAGTTCTGAAGGAATCCAAATGCATAATCATGGAGTCAGAAAATCCCAAATCTCTAGAGAAGACAATGGGCTGGAGGCTCTGGGACACCAAAGCCTGTCTGCTGGAAAATTCTTTTGTGTGTGGGGAAAAAATCTATCTTGCATTCTTTTAAGGCCTTCAACTGATTGAATAAAAACTATTGCATAGTGAAAGGTAGGGTTTTATTGTATTTTTAGTATTTAAAATCTCCTCTAATTTATTGTTAATTCCATCCAACAAACATGCTCACAAAAGTCAGAATAACAATTGATCAAATATCTAGACACCTGTAGCTCAGACAATCCAAACATACAAGTGCAGTTATCATGGCCTCTATTTCATTGGCTTCTACTCTCAGCAGGGAGTTCTTTACTGAAAGAGGTAATTTTTTTTAACAGCTACACATACATACAACTAAGTGCCTGGAGCAATTGAGGTTCCATACATATTTATGGAATGAAAAGCTTTAAGTACCATATAGAGGACTCTCAAGTTTATTTCTCTAGAAGAGGCCTTGTTCTAAACTACAAATAAGTGTGCCTGCTACTACCTTACAAGCACCTCATGTTCTATATGAACTTTTAAGGAAGGTCAAATGCAGCAGGTGCAAAGATTTCTCCTTGAAGTTTCCCATCTCTGTGCTCCAACCCCTGCAGTGAGCCTTCCTAACGCGCCTGCAAGGCTGTCCCCCTCCCTTCCTAGCCTGAGTCTTCTCACTTGTACTTATTACCCTCTTGTACACTACTTACATATTTGTAGCCCATACATTTCCTGTAAATGGCTTGTTGAATTTTCCTTTTCTTTTACTCTTCCAAACCATGTTTATAGCTTAGTGTTGTCTCCTCTCCAAATGTAAAGAATGCTGATTCTTTCATATGAACATATATCTTACATTCTAATACATGTAACATGAATAAAAGGATATTCTCTACTTACAGAGAATTAAATGCCTGTGAAACACTGATGTACAATCACCTTCCTGTCACAGAAGCGTTAGGGCAGAACCAGGATCACTTTAGGCTCTTCAGATCTATGCTTCAGAAGTCCCATTGCTCATTATATAAAGCCTATTAAAAAATACCAGTCTCCGACATAAATCATATATTGCTACTATGAAACTTCAGCTTTGAAATTAATGAGCTAAGAGTAACTGCTGAACTTTGATTTCGATTTCTCATTGGTGGTTGCCAATTTTCTGGAAAAAACTTTTTAAAGAATTTAAAACATTTTTATGTATCATGACATGTTCCCTTTTTGGTTTTTTGCCAAAGCTAAATGTTTCATATATTGGGTTGAGAAATTTGGGGGTAAAACAAATACTTAATAAATTATTGATTAATTCAAAGTGAGGGCTATTGTTTTTGTACTCGGAGCCATAACATTCTTCATTAGAATTTTGTTGGTGGTAGTGGTCTCAGGTTGCTAAGGACAAAAGGCCTGTTCGGTCACTATGGAAACAGGGGGTGTTTTAGGGAGAGATTAGTACATCTGGAGTTTGGAAAAGTTGGAGACAGTGTACAGAGACCTGTTAATAACACCTGATGGAGGGTGGATTTGCTCTTAAAGGCAGCTAAGGGCAGCGACACACATGTAGTGATTCAATCTGCCTTTCTTCAGGACACAGCTTGCCAAGGGGAGGGCCACCAGCCGACAGCCTGCAGCTGCAGGTGTCTCTGCATCTGCCCAGCCCCGAGCTGAGGCCGTGCCTTCCCAGCAGCCCTGTGACAATGATTGCACACAGTGGCACTACCATTCTGGATGTCTGTAAGGCGAGTCCCACCGCAAGGGTCTTTGGGCATTTGAGAGATGCCTCAAAGTTTCTGGGACAGGCTGTGTGTAGAGAGTTCACCTAAATACTCCGCCTTCCCTTCTTGGTTTTTCACCAGGGTTGGATCCACAATAGGTGAAAGGTTTCTTGCTTTTTCTTGCTCTATCTCTCTTTATAGCTCTCAGAAGCACTGCCCTCAATAAATTTATCCTACTTCTCTGTCTTGGCATGTAATCCCTGCAGGACTCAACTGTGAGAAGGATAGGATCTAAATTACCACGCGTGGCTTTTAAAGTCATCCTACCCTAGACCAATTCTGTCTAATAGACTTTCCTTTCTCAGTGTTTACCATATGACTCTTTTTTTATTTTGCAGGCTTGAGGCTCCAATGTAGGATGATAATGTTGCTTCCAACCTACAATTCATTTATTTCGACATTGTCTCATATTATTTTTATGTCATCTGTGATTCCAAGCGTTTAAATCCTAACATCTCATAATTCACACCCTTTAATCTCACACCCATTGTGAATCTTTCTTTTACTCTCTCAGTGAAAGTAAATTTATAAAATCTCCAAAAGTCTGTTACTTTTAAAGGGAAAACCTTATAACCTATCTCTTAAAGATTTCAATAGTTTGATCTGTTGAATTTTAATATTCTCAGTTAATTAATAAATGTTTTATATTTCTTTTCTCTTTCATCAGCTAGCAGATTTCTGAGTACATAGTCAACTTACAGAAATTGTTGATGAATTCAAACCTGTGTGCCAACAATTGAAATGCTTGGAAAATAATTGAAATAGGCTAAAGTCTAAGAGCAGCGACTATCAGATACGAGAGAAAGAGCTGGACCTCAGAGCTCATAATGAGGCCCTCCTGTTTCTAATTAAATTTCAGACTTGTTAAGAGATTGTACTGTGATTCAATGATAATGAGAAGTCTGGACACTAGGAGGAAGTGTAATACAGGAGTAGCTTTATCATCTAAATCACAAAAGATTAAAAAAATTACAACCTTGACCCAAGCAGTTTTATTAACTCTACTAATGCAAACCACTCTCTGGAGGAAAGGAGAAACAAAAATAATCTCTGTCTTATATATTTTCAAAGTCACGATTTATTTAATGAGTTCAAAATGGGATCATTTTCAGGAAGTAATCCTGATAAACACATGCTTATCTCTGTTTGACAGCAACAATAAACGGAGAGTCAAGACTGCAAAGGGTCAGGAAAAAAAGACACTTGTGAGTGAGGTGGGTGTGTGGCTAATGCAGGCAGGGGTCTGGCAGTCTCTGCCCAGGAGCTAGACCTGACTCCATTGGGTAAATTAGGAAGTATTACTCTTGAAGAAAATGGAGGCTCTTTCATGAGAGAGGGCTTATGACTCAACAAGACAGCACTTATTGGACTTGTGGGAAAGAAAACAGACAATGTTTGAAATCCCGGCACCGGAGACCTTCAGAGCCATGTTCCCTTCCAAAAGTCTGCCCCTGCAGGGGTCAAGAAACTTGGAGCCTGAGGCTCCCATAAGTAAAGAGACATCACAACACAGGAAGAAAAAGAATAAATTTTCAGGCAATAGTTTAGTTGCTTTACTTCCTGGTATTTCCTTGCCCTTCCTCTTTTTGAATTGGAAATGATGAATCAATGGAAAACTTTCCATGAAAAGAAAACTCTGCCCATTCTTATATTTGTGATTCCAAGTGGATGTGTAGAAATTTAGTACATAATTACTTTATTGTAATCTCTCTGCATGGTGAAGCTACTTCAATAACTTAAGTGGCACTCCTTCTAATCTCATTTTGTGTGTGGTCCTTTCTTTTACTTTGTATTTTGAAACCTCTTCATTACAAGGATATGTTTTCTGAAATAGGGCTATTATTTCACTGGGGACATCTGCCAACCAGAACAGGTACACTAGGACAGGCATATTTCTTTAAAAATTTTTTAAGTTTATTTATTTATTTTTGAGAGAAAGTCTTCTACAATGCAGTCTGATTCCTTACACACTGTATAGCCCAGGATGGCCTCAAACTCACAGCAATTCTCCTGCCTCTGCCACTCATATGCTGGGATTATAGGCATTTGTCACCATACCCAGCTGCTGTATAGTGCTGAGGCAGAGAACCAGGGGTCTAGGTGTGTCTAGGTAAGCGCTCTAATTACTGAGCTGTGCTCCTAGTCCAGGCTTACCTCTTAGAATGATCTCATTTAGACAAATGTACACAAAAACCACATCATCACAATACTATTTTTATATTTATAAAAAGCTAATATATGATCTTGACTATAATCTCTTGGTGAAGTCACTTCATAGCAACCGGATGGTTCAGGTCTCTATCCCTTATGTATGTAGCATTCCCTAATTCAAAGATTTGGTTTGGGTCCAGATAAGAGAATTCAAAGTCTATCTTTACAATCTCTGCAAAGACAGATGCCATTTATTTAGAGATCGTTGTCATGGTCTATGTGAAACACGTTGCTGAGGATTAGATGCTTTTCAATCATCTCCAAAGAGGAATTCCAAAGTCAAATTCAACAAATAAGAATCAACTTCTTTCAGTTTGAGGAAGCAGAGACGAAAACACTCTCATTGCTAGGAATGGTTTTCTTTTTAATAACCATTCTACCAAAGTTGTAAAGATACACTTGAAAGAAGCTTCTTGCCATGTCTTGTAAAGATACTAGATTTTCCTGTTGTTCTTTTGCTTTATTAGACTTTGTGTGACTTGAGATGTGGGGGTCCTTAGTCAATCTCATAAATTATGGTTGCTTTGTTATGTGTATATCTGCAATGTGTAATGTCATATTAAATTTCTAAGAATTTGAAATATGAATTTGAACTAAGAATTAAGAATATTCATTTATATATCTAAGATACGTCAGAAAACCAAAAAAAAAATTGAATTTTAAAAAGCCTTACAAAAATCTTTGCTTAAGTAATAAAGACAATGACAGTGTCAATTACATATAATGTCTCAAAAATGCTTTCTAAGTAAACATTAAGGCATGTTTCAGCCCTACTAGAATTGAAGAATACATTGCATTTGTTTCATATGCTTTGATTTTAAAATAAGACAAAAGCTGTTATGGATTAAACACCATCTCTCAAAGCAAAACCTATGGGCAATGTAATATATGAAACAAATAGATATCACTGAGCAAACATTATACCTGTAAAAATGTAGATGCAGCACAAGCTTAAATTGAAATTACAATTTTAAAAATTTGAACTTTTTTGGAATTTTTAGATCTTAAAGGCAGGGAAAGTTAGCTCCGATGTGTGGTTGCAAGAAATGGATGCCAGTATAGTGCAGCATGACTCTTGAAGGTCCCTAGGGCCCTTCTGCTCTGGGCAGGGTACATAGCTGTGTACCCAAAACCTAGTGCAGGAGCTAAACCAGGCTATAAGGTAATCTTCAGAATTCTTATATAATCTGTTAAAGCAAACGATTACAGCCTTTTTGAGAACCACATAAGTATTATTACTCCTGTACCCTTGTCTTTCCAAAGTGTTAATGCACTCAGAGTACTGAGTTGGTGAGATAAATCTCCTAATTGTTCTAAATGATTCAACAACCTCACTTTGATAATTCTAGCTTAACACATAGCTGGCTTAACTATCATTTCTATTCAATAGACCTGTTAAATGTGACCAGAGAGTTTTCTTTCCTTGCTCCAGGAGCAAGTCTGGGAAATGAAGAAAGAGCAGGAGAGTATGGTTAAGGAGAACGAGGTGGGAAACAAAAGCAAAACCAAGCAAAACAAAGCCAAAAATATGCCAGTGATTCTTAAAACTTTGCAATGAAAAATAGCAAGTCAGATTCTGACTTTGAATGAATCAGAATTATCCCGAGATACTTAAAAATGTAGAATCTGGAGGACCTTATTCAGTAATTATGATTCTGAAGTGAGGAGGGGGTTAGGTTGAGGAATCTGAATGTCTAACAAGGACTTTGGGTAATTCTTGAAGTCAGGGGTCTCTGAGGCATCCCTTGAAGAACTGAGCTCTGAGTCCATGAAAGCTTTAATCTCTTACCTAACCGCGACTTCCTTTTAAAAATGACCTTTAAATCAGAGAATCTGCAAAGTCAGGATCGCGTTCTTGAAGACAGTCGGTAGTTGACTCATCCTCCATCCCATGGGCACTAACTGACATTTATCCTCCGTGAGGTCACTTCCACAGCCCACACATTTAATGATGGTGCAACCCCACTGGCTCAAGGCTTCATAAATGGAAATCAGCACAGCGGTAGTGGTGGCCTCTTATTTATATACTCATTTCAAAGAGAAATCGAAGCAGGTAGCTGTGTGCAGCCTGTTTACTAAACAGAGTTTAAGCAATGGGCATCGATGGGAATCCATTCAACTTAATATCTACCAGATGATTAAAAAAAGTTCCAGCTGGCTTCCTGCTCACAACCTAGTCAGTGAAGCCATAATACCTGTAAAATAATTAGAGGAGAACATGTGCTTAATTTATTCCGAACATTGCAAGATTTTCACATTAGCATTAATGGCTTGCTTATAGTGGAACCCTAGAGGCCACATAAAATAATAGGAGGCTCGAAAGTTCGAGCTAAAAAGGAAGTGTTAAAAAAAATTGCTCCTACTGTTTGTGGTGGGCTCCACCGAAAGATTGATTCAATGTTCATATTGTTTTCTCCAGACAGTACTAATTTGTTTCCAATTAAAAGAAAATGAATTGCAAATGACTTCACAGAGCAGACTGGTCAAAGGAATAGGCTTCGTTTAGGATGTTGCCTCAGGAACAGCTATTTTGCTGTAGGGCACAGATGTAGCCTTGGGTTGCACAGAGAGGTTGTCTCCAAAGAGAAGAGTTAGAGTTACCCTGGAGATGGAAATTATTGTACTGCTGAAACTGGCTATTATCCTCTGTTTGGGTAGTTTGTAGAGGCATATAGGTCTTCGTGGTAGATAGGAATTAATAATCTTTCATCTGAATTCATAACGCCTAATTGTCGATCCTCACCTTCATTTTTAAGAGTGCGAAGTTCCCCACCCAGCCACTTGTCATGAGAGCGTCATTGTTTCCTTATGATCTTCATCCTTTTGATAGCTAGACAGTGAGCTACGAGCTAAGCATCTGGTGGAGTAAGAGAAGACAGGGAGAATGGCAGTGTTCTCAGTGATACGATAAAAGACTCGGTGACTCCTTCAGATCCCTGGCAAGAACAAGTTGGGAACTGCTTCTTGTTCCTCAAGTTGCGCTGAATTCCAGGAAGCGAGTCCAGGAATGCATGCTACTAGCTAGAGAAGGAAATGTTTTTGGTTTTTAAAAATTAGCACACATACAAGCCTTCAATTCATATTCTCTTTACCTTCTTTGCACCGTTGGGAAGAACTGGGACCTTGAAAAATTCTTAATCGGAAGTACAGAATTTCCATGCATATTGTCTACAGAGAAACTGGATCTCTAGTGGCTGAATGGGTCTGTATAGAATTAATTAGCCCTATGCATTAAAAAACCTCTGGACAAAATACTGTCCTCAGAATAAGAAATGAATCATTTCTAGTAAGAGCTAGGTCAAATTCTAGAGCATGTTGGACCCAAGTGGCTGTTCCCTGGAACTCTGAATGTCACCAGTGCGAATTATGTGTGTAGCAAAAGAAATGAATCCTAAATTGAACTTAAGACAAACTAAAGGGATGATTGGAACAAAAAAGATTATTGGAGAAGAAAGAGAACTTTGTTTGATTTTTGTGAAAATGGAAGTTTCAGTTATCACTACAGATTCAGAAATTAACACACACTAAGTAGCAGCGCATATAGACCATTATACTTTCCAAAAAAATTTCTGTAAAAAAGGTAAATTATGCTAAAAAATTATCCAAAACTTTGAAACAAGGTAAAGGGTTGGTGGCATATCATTTTAGTGTACTGTTGGAGAATGGACCCAATCAAACTCTGCCCCCTGTTCATTAAAGACCTCAATTTTGTGAAGTTATTGTATGTTAATATGCAAATTTTAATGCAGTAGAAATACAAGCAATTTTTGCCTAATGGGCAACTTTTAACCTAAAGTTAGAGTCCATTGCCCTATGGAACAACAGCCAGTTTTGTATTTACTCCTACAATTTCTATTCTTATTTCACTTAATTAAATTGGCTACAAATACCCAGATCCACAAATGTTTTTAGTGATCACAATAATCTTGCTGATTCTCTCATTAATTAAAGAACAGGATAAAGCCTCTGACAAACATTCCTCTTACCTTTGCTTAGGAGTCAGAATTTTACTTTTGGTGAAATTATACTTAAGCAGTATCTAAAATGTATTTACAGTAGTCAGTGGCAAAGCTTGAAGTAATCCTACTCTGCAAATGTTTCCCAGAAATTAGTGTCACACTACAATTTCCTTACATAGATCCTGTTCTTTTTAGACACATGATCTTGATCTTGTCTGACAATCTCTATTCTTCATGCTTATGAAATCTTAGAATCTGCTGTTTGCTTTCCCTGGACTGTTCTGCTCCCAGATACCCAGATGCCCTACAATCTCATTTCCTCTTCATCTCTGTTTAAATGTCATTCTTCTGGGGAAGTCGTCTTGACTGTTTTTTTCTGAAGTGAGATTTTCTTGGGCACTTAAGCCTCCCTCCCCTTCTTTTGCATAGGATTATCATTTTATGTATATCTAAATGTCTAATCGTTTCTTATCTGTCTTTCGGTATTAGAATAAAGTACATTTTAGATCTGTTCCAGGCTCAGGTGAAGCTTATATTATCTGACACAACATGTCTACGATGTACAAGTTAAATAAAAACAATAGTAATACATATTATCGAGTGTTCACAAAGTACCAGTTTATATGCTAGGCATATTTATTTGCTGTGAAGTATGTGTGGATTTATCATATGCTCATCTTCCCCATAGCCCATGAGGTTAAGAATTATTCCTGTTCTTATTTTATGCATAAAGCATTAGGACATGGGATGGCTAAGTGCCTTGCTCAAGTTTACACAGAAAAATTTGAAAGTCTCAATTTTAATCAGAATACCTCCAGATAAGCAGAGGTAGACATTTTTATTGACTCTATACTCATTTTGCTGAGATTGGGTCTCACTCTGTATAATTCAAGTTGGCCCAGACCTCACTATGAAACCCATACTGGCCTTTAATTCAAGGCAATTCTCCTGTTTCAGCCTTCTGAGTGCTGGGATTACATGCATGAGCCACTATAATCCCCAGAGAGGGAGGGGTACTTACTTGGTTCTTTTTAATTTTTATATTACTGTATCCCACGACCTAGGAAAGTATTTTTTGCATAATAAATATTCAATAAATAGGTGATGTATGATTTTGAGGAGGGGTTACTACGTTTCAGACACTCTTCTTGCTGCCGGAGATGTAGTAGAAAAAAGTCCAACTGCACGGTGAAAGTCAGTGACTGTCTTAGTTACTTTTCCATCATTATGACTCAATACCCAACATCCACAACTAAGGGAGAAAGGATTTATTTTTAGTTCATAATTTCAAAAGGTCTCAGTTAATTTATGGGCATCTGGCTGTAGTAGAAACACATTGCAGGGCCAGAGGGGAAGAAAGAGCTCTCACCATGTGGCAGAACATCACCCGTGTAGGAGAAAGGACCGAACCAGCACACATAACCCCAGTCAAGCCCTAAGCATCACTGCTTAGAGTCAGGCCTCACCTCCCACCAGCATACATACATACATACATACATACATACATACATATCCATACATACATGAGGCTTTGAGGAGACACTCCTGATCCGAACCACAACATTGACCTTGGAGAATTGAAAACATATGAAAAGTCACGTTTTGTATTTGAATTATTCCACAGAAATCACCTTAATATGTTCTATTAGCTCAACACTCTAGATATCTTCTCCGAGTGTGAAAATACTTTGCAAGTCCAAGTGGGTAGTGATTATCTTCACAGTAACCATGGCAAGCTAAGATTCCCCTCCAAAGCCGCTCACACGCAAACACAAAGTCTTGCAGGCAGGCCCCTTGGTGAGTTCAAATTACAGCACAGGGCTCAGATGTTCCTGCCCAGAAATCCTCTAAGGGCTCACGGAGGGAGCCTGCCGGCCCTGGTTGGCCAGGAAGACAGCAAATTAAAGTAAGTGTTACCACTTTCTACATTTCCCCCGGTCTGAGTAGGTCCATAACTGAGTGGATTTATATAGTAATTTTATGTTGTGAAGAAGGTAGATACAATAATTAGAGTTTTAAATGCAGGAGTGAAATTACTTCCCTAGGGCTGCAATTTCTGCAGAAAAAGCCAAATCAAGATTAGACCTCAGAATATCTCAGTTCAAAACCTGTTTTCAGTACAGAAATTACCATGACAATGTCTTAAACCCCAAAGGCTACCAGAAGTCCAACTAAAAGTTTAGTATTCACAGAAAGGTTATTTTAAAAAACGTGCACACAGGGTATACAATTTTCTGGGTTATGGAGAAGCAACAGTTTTTCAATAGGTGGCCCCGGGTATTAATGAAGGGGGAAAAAAAGTAAAAGAAGAGAATTGAATAGATATTAAATAGCAGTTGTCAGATGCTTGTTGCTGTATTATAAACACTTAAAAAGTTCAGTGTAGAGCTGTGACCAAAATTATGAAGAGACTTTCAAACAAATGTCTTTTGTTTATGTATTCGTTCATTTATTAGAAATCACAGTATTAGAATTTTCTTAGAGGTTACCATTATTCCTGTGTAACCTATAGGCAAGTTGGCAGAGTAATTAGTACCTGGAATTTGGGATTAAAGGGGGAAAAATAAACAAATAACAAAACTTCACCACCCCAGTCATCTGATTGACCATCTGGTTTATTCCCTTTTCCTTTTTTAATAGTGTTTCTTTTCCCAGCTGTGCACAATGGGGGATCAAATTAAAAAAAAAAAGGTTAGAAAACCATCTTTGTTTCCTTTGAATTCCTGGAGAAGAATTGAAGTTATTTCAAACACTGACCTGAAAATAGTAGATTTTCTAAAAGAAAATATTTATTTGACTACCCGTTAATGTTTTGAACTTTTATAAAAGTCCTTTCTCTCTCTCTTTTTTTTTTAAACAAGGAAAGTATCATTTGTCAGTTTGAGATTCAGCCTTCAAACTGAGGTCACTATGAAGTAAAAGACTTTTTTTAAGAGAAAGATAGCTGCCTACTCTCTTCCTTCTTTAATGGAAAGGGGAGAGAGAAAGGTTCCACACAGAACTGTTTGTTTTATCTTGGTTGACAAAGAAGAAATGCTAAAAAACCAAACAAAACACCACCACCAACAACAAATCGGTCTCTTTTTCACCTTACAATAGCATCTAAATTTCTCATTGAATGGTTGAAAGTAAATGTGGAGCCCAGGAAAGTTTGTCAGATTAAAAGTAGAGACAACTAGGAAAGATTCTTTCTTCGACATGATGGAATGCATGGGTTCTTGAGAATCTCCCAAACTTCACATGAATAAGGCCTATGCAGTAATCAATGCAGAGGATTGTAAAAGGTAAGTTGTACAGCTGAATACACACTGCTTTTCAGAGGTACTAATATAAATGAATGCTGTGGTGTCCCTGACCCTCTGTGCTCTTAACTCTTCGTGCAATGTGTTAGAATAACTTTTCTGCAAAGTCTTTTTTTTTTCAAAAAATTCTAGAGAGGACTAAAGTTTTCCTATGCTAGCTAAATTTATTCTGGACTAAAGAGGTAGACATGTTATTCTAGCCTTCTAGGGGGCTGAGCAGGATTGTAAATTTAAGCCTAGCCCAAGCAGTTCAGTAACTTAGCAAGACCTTGGCTCAAAAAGTTAAATAGTGCTTGGGGTATAGCTCAGTGCAATGATTCTGGCTTCAACCTTCAAAATGAAAAAGGAGGGGGAGAAGAGAGAGAAAGGAGAGGGAGGGAGGAAGAGAGAGGGAGAGAGAGAGAGAGACGACAGAGGGAAACGAGTAAGAAGAGATCTTCCTGGGGCTGTGAGGAGAGGCTGCTCAGATTTGGAGAGACTGAAAAACAGAAAGAGGCATTCCAACATCTAGTTATAAATGGTAAAACTGATGTTCGTGTGCAAGGGACAAAGATAGAAGATGGGAGAAGGGTTACGCAACACTAAAGCAGCTCGAAGTTAAACAATAAAGGTTGAATTGCAAACCTCCCAAAATAAGTCTGTATGCTAATACACGAAAACATAAAACCCGAGCTCATACTGCAAAGTACAGTATTGTAATAAATTATGAATTCCGAGAGAAAGGTCTTATCCAGGACTATGTGGGCTGGTCCTAAAGAGAATCCTATGACACACAGATCAATTTTACAGTACGGTGACTAGTTAATTACAAATGTATATTTGAAAGTTATCAAAAGGATAAATTTTAAATGTTCTTGTGAAAAATAAAAAATATACATCTGTGAAGCAATGAATATATATATTTTTTATTTTTTGCCAAATTATCCAAATTAAGAAACCATATGGCAGTACCACAAATGTGTACTCCGCGCTGGAGAAACAGAACGAGGAAAGGGACAAGACATGACACTTCCCTGAGGCCTCCAACTGTGGAAAGCGTCATCCACAAAATCCCCTGACGAGGGGAGAGAAGAGTCCAGGCAGCTCTGCAGGATGACTTCCGGGGACAGGCTGTGCTCTTGGGCCAGTGTAGCTGCTGTCCCAAGAACTCCATCAAAATGGAGAGGAGGTGGAGTGTAAGGAGTCCGCTTCTCTCTTCCAACACACTGACAAGGCCTTCGGTAGGGCCTGGGATGTAGATTTCAGTCGGGTACTGGGGCCAGAAGAGCACAAGGAAAGGGGTAGGAAGGAAAAGTAACAGCTAGCTTACCCCTGCGGACCAGGCATGCGGTACCCTCAGAAATTTTGTTGCAGCCCTTAAAACACACCCCCAAATTACAATATTATTATTATACTTTAATATATTATTATTTCTACATCTAGTTAAGAATTAAAGCTCAAAGTCACTTACAAAGTGAGCTACGCTCCCGTGCATTGCTCCCTCTGCTCAGGCCTAGGGGCCTGCAGGCTCTTGCTCTTCGAGACCACCCCTTCCCGGCATCTGGGTCTACCAGAAGCTCTGTCAGCCATAATCCTTCATCAAAGCTCTGTGTGGCTCGGCCTTCTCTTCTGGTCTCTGCAAGTGTCATCTTCTCCACACCCTTCGCGGGCCACCCCAGTTTGTTCCCTTTTCTCGGGAGTCCTCAATCTCCACCTACACCTCCCGGTGTGCACTTACTCCGGTGCTGCCCGTTTTCACTGTTAGCCTTTCAGTGCCCAAGCACCAGATGGGAAACAGGGGCCCACTTACTGGTCATTTAGCACAGCTGTGTCTCTGTAGTGCTAAAACACAGTAGATACTCAGCCAATGTCGTGGCTGATGGACAATGAGGCTCAATATCTAAGCTCTTTATGCGTGATTTCTGAAGCACTTTGCCCATCCATAACCACAGGATAGGATTTGAGGGAAATGGAATTTAAGCGCAATGTACCCTCTGCTCCATTATTAGTTGAAAGCACGGACTAAGGACAGCCAGACACCATATTAAGAGGCAACAAGTATCCATCCTGAAGATCATGTAATAAGCAGATAAAAGATCATCTGAATATAACTGGAAAAGAAAAAATGTACTGGGACTATATTCTATCCTTTCCCCACCCCCACCCCCCACATACATGTACGTAAACACCCACATACCCCACAAATATCATCCCTACCCACGGGGTGTCATTCCTTCAGAGAGAAAACCCTGGCAGATGTGTTCCAAATTCCACACACTCATATCCAGATGGGGCGGGGAAGCAGAGGCTGTCTCCACAGTGGGGATCCAGGTGGGGGCTTTGTCACTAATGGGAGCTGTTGGTGCAGCTCTCCAGCCAGCGCCAAGGTGCCCGGGAACCTTCCTCGTAAGACCCTCTCTCTACAAGGTTTGCAAAAAAAAAAAAAGCAGCAGCTTGGAGAAGAATTTCAATCAAATGCTACTATGAATTACAGCATTGGGGGATAGAAAGGATCGACGTTTACCAGAATTTACATTTCCCCCCTACTTCAGCTTTTTTGGGGGTAACTTCATATAAAACATCACATGGCATGCAGTAGAACTAAAAGCCTCTCTGAGGAAGAACTCTTCTCTTAAAGGGGAAAAGATTGCTTTTCCTTGTCCTCTTCCAGTGCCTTAACATTTAGGAGCACTTGGAATGGTGGGCAGAGCCAGAGTGGAGGTGTGGGCAATGACAGCTTGAGTTTCCAGAGCAGGCAGCTGTGACAGAATGCCACAGACTGGGTAGTTTAAAAGTAAATTGTTTCTCAGTCATGGAGAATGGCAAGTCCAAGCTCAAGGGGCTGATAGACCCTGTGTTTGCTGAGGATCTGCATCGTGGCTTGTAGATTGCTTTCACTTTTTAAAATTTTTTTTGTGACCTCCCATGTCAGAAGGCAGAGAAAGGAGGCAGAAATCCTGTCCAGTCTCTTAGAATGGCACTAATACCACATCTTAGGATCTTCCTTCATGACCTAACAACTCCCAAAGGCCCTCCCTCCAAATACTATCTCAATGGAACTAGGTCTTCCATATTAAGTGGGAGCTGGCTTTGGCATCGAGCAGTTGACCCCACTTACCTCATCAGATACCTATTGTACTGCATGGCCCTAGGGGCTGGTTTGTTGCATTCTATCTGAAGATGGAATTGGTAGTGACACTGACACAGGATTTACAGGGCTTTATAAATAATGTGGACCTTAACATGTTATCCATATACCTTTGTTTTCTAGTTTTTTCCCACCATGTAGCTCTAAAGTTTATTCTTCCGTTGCAACCCTGAATTCCTGTGTGTCTTCCCCCTGTTTTTGACATAAGCATATATTCGTAGTGCTATAAGATATAAACTTATGAATGTAGACTAGGGAACTCATGCAACGACAATATAAAATTATGCTTTGTAAGAAAAAGCACCATTCAAGTAATTTTTATTTTCTAGAGGCAAAGAAATTCTTGCATGCTAATTAAATTATTGAACTGAGAAAGCAGGATTGTTCTTGGGGGGGGGGGTGATTGCAAAGGTAGACTCTGGACTCGGGCTGCCTTAGTGTGAATGAGGGGTCCATTTACCGGTCGTTTAGCATATGATCATTTACTTTTCATTACTAAGAATCAGAGTCTCCATAGAAATGCTTACAAACCAATAATAATGGCCTTCATAGTATAGTATTATGGGCAGGAAGTTCCCAACACAGCATCGTGCATGTAAAAAAAAATGTGAATATTGGCTGTGATTATTAAGAATTTTAGATTTGTGTTATGATTCCTTCCAAAGTTTTATATATATATATATATATATATATATATATATATATATATATAGTCCTATTTCTGGAATCGCATACATTGTGATTTTTTTTTTAAAAAAGGATTCGTTTACTTTTTGTCCTCAGAACATAAAAAAGTACATTTAGAGTTCAAAAATTCTAAACCTTCCACTGAACATTACCATTGTACTATTTTTCATGCAAATACAAGCATGTCAGGAAGACTTCCATCACCCTGGGACGCAGGCTCTGATATGTGCATTCCTCATATTTCCTGATGTCTCAGTGACTGCACTGAGGCTGTGAATCATGCTTCTGCATTTAAACAGGGGAAGATTCTGCAATGTGTAGGTCATACATGGAAATAATGCATATTTTCACTTCTTACTCTTAAATGATACTAATGTCAGTGAGAATTATGTTATGTATAAAGAAAGGATAAAGAGATCATGATTGTGGTATACTGTTTTGTACTTCTGCATCCTGCAATGTTAGTTTCCCTTTTGATGTTGGTTTCTAAGCACACAGTGGGTGTCTAATATACGCTCATACAGCAGACGCATAAATCCATAATGATGTCTCTGGGTGATGTAAATTCTGATCATCAGGACTTCTTCCTGTCATTTTATATGCAGGTGGAAGAGAAATAAAAATCATATTTCACATTTCCTATGTTGGAAGTTGGTCCTGGTCTTATCTTTTCACAAGCGAACATGTACACACACTGTATGCACACACATAATTTCCAATGTAGATCATCCAAAATTGAAGACAGGTAAACTTCTCACATGGAAATAATCACAAATTCTAATTTTGAAAAATAAGTCAGCTCTGTTCTGAATCTATAGCATTAACTTTAGCATGGATCATTGTGGCTAGGATATAATGCATAATATTGATTTTGATTTTTTTTTATTTGCCCTCTAGGCTGTGTCTTAGTTTCTGGACTTGATCTCAAAAGTAAGATAGATGTTTGCCATTATTATCTAGCACAGGAATGAAAAATCAATTTTCTCTCCCTCTTCTTCATCCCACTCCCTGCCATGACCAGGCAGTGACACAGGGACCATGGTAACCTCGCATCTACTTATGAAGGGGTATGTTATCGCTCTGGGATTCTCTTTGTTTTTGCCATAACTGATTATATTTTCAGATGATAAACATGGTATGAAAATGAAAACTTATTTTTTCACTGTATTAATAATTTCATAAAACCATATCTATAAGGATGGGGTGACATGTTTCAAAAGCTTTTAAATTTTGAAATAAATTTCATTTTCAATGAAGATGAGGAGATAGTACAGAATTCTCACATGCAACTAGTCAAGTTTTTCCTAAAGTTCATGTTTTGTAATAGTCATTGGACATTTCTCAAACTAAGAAATTGAGAAATTAAAACTAAGAAATAAGAAATATAGATATCAATACTTATTTAACCTCCAGGCTTCATTCTGTTTTCCCTAGTGAGTCCACTAATATCTTTCTATTTTTCCAGAACCCCATCCAAGATATCATATTTCCTTAAGAATATGTATTCTCTGAAACATATATTTATTCATAAGAATTTAACTGAACATCTAATCCTGGAGAGACTTTGGATTGTTTTTGCTACTAAGAGTTGGCCATAAGCAACAACGTTCAGTGAGACAATCGATAGTGCTGTGGAATGATTTTAAAACTTATTGTTGAGACACATAGCCGCATTTCAATCAGTAGAGGGGCAGATTAGTAGCAGGTGACTGCTAATAATAAATACTGACATTTATGCAAAGCTTATGTATTTGTAAACTAAATGCAAAGTTATCCTAAGAGTGGGGTTTATAAAATGCTTTTTTTTTTTAATAAAGAGAAGGCAAGAAAAGAAGACAAAACTTTGAATTCAAAATTTTTGATAAACCTAACTGTGCATGTTAATAACTATATTTCTCACATTATTATCTTTGAAATGGAGCAGTAACCCCATTCCTCGCTGATTTAATAGAAACCAATTTTTCGTCATAAGACTATTTTTATATCAGTGTCTAATATTAAAAGAAATAACCTAAATACTATCCAACTTTTAAAATAATTTTAATCCTACATGATTTCTTTCCATTCATTTGGGTTAATTCCAGAACTCCGAGACTCTTGGTACCACAGAAAGGCATGTTCCGTCAAAGCCCTATGAGGAAATTCTACCCTCTCTTCATTTTCTCTCTGTATTGCGTACGGACTGTACGGCAGTTCCTATTTAATGGGGATTTTCCCCAGATTCCCTTCCTCTTGTTTTCTTTTGGTCTTTTATGTAAGACAATGAGCATTCCTTAGGCACTGTGCTGGGTTCTGTGAAAAACAAAATAATAAGATACAACTTCTTTTCTCTTGCTCAGAGCTGTGTAAAAATGACACAGGTAAGATACACAAGAGGTATCAACTAGTCATGTATAAGTTTTTTTCAGTGTAAGTTTCACATGGTGCTTAATGACACAATAATGAGGTGACATCCTGTCTTTTTCCTTCTCCTACATTCCATCTTTTTTGCCTTTCTTCACTTTTCCCTTTCTTTCTTCCATTCTTCCATTCCTTTTTTTCTTTTGTAGAGTGATGAGAGCCCAACCTAGGGTCCTCACACATGTTAGGCAAATAGTCAAACACAGAGCTCCATTCGTAGCTCCATTCGTTTCCGTATGGCGTCCGCTTGAGGTATTGCCATGAGAAGCCCGAGAGAGAGATGCGAGTGGGCAAGAGTACTCCTTGGTACTGTGGGATTTGAGGCTGTGGGTTTACATGGAAACACAGGGAAAGTGTTACAATCCTTCCAAGTAAGACATTGCAATGTTTAATAAATTTGTAGAGAAAGAGGACTTCTGTCAAGAGGAGAAGCCAGAGCAATAATTGCAAAAGTAGGTGTTGAAAGAAGCAGGTCAGTTTACAGTTGGGAGAGAATTCTAGGATGAACCGGAGTGCTTCAAAGCACTCTGGGTAGCTGACAGGCTCTGGAAGGTGAGGTCTGAAGGGGGTGGACAGAAACTGAGATTTAGGAATGTTGTTAGATTACTAAGACCAGTTAGAATGGAACAGAGGGCAAATGGGACAGGAGGAACTTTACAATGGGCCACAAAAACACGAGTCAAGCAAGGATTTTATTTATTCCCTCTTTTCTTTTTTATGGTGTGTATTATGTTGGTTTTGGTGTTAGGTTTGCGTTTAAGAAAACTTATTTTGTTCAGGGGCTTAGGGACAGCTTTCTATGGAAAAAAAAAGACTGAAATATGGAAAAGAGGATGCCACTGAGGGAGAGAGCCCAGGAAAGACTAAAGGGGGTTTAAATTTAGACCCAAAATGAGGAGGAGCAACATTGTTTTCACCCTTAGATATGCTATGGATGGAAAGAAATGAGAGCATTTTCTAAGAAGGGAGGTATATTTTTAATATGTGTGTTACTATTTCGTTTATATATTGATTACATATACCTTGGAAAAATGGCACCTGTACATATCATATTCTTATCTCTTCTCTTTTCCTCTTGTATCCTCTTTCTCTCTTGCCACACTCAAGATTCCTTCTTACCACTGAGTACTTTAATTTCCTATTTCCTACCCTCTCACTTATGTTTTGTTCTTTTAGTCATTTTTATGTTGGCAGTCTCACATAAAGGATGACATACAATACTGATGTTTAACTTTCTGGGCCTGACCACTCTTGACTAGGGAGTTCCATTGTCTCTATGGCTGAGAAGGTGTGTTTAAAAGTCCAACATCACACGGGGATGTGTGGTACAGAAGTGGTGAAGTATATTAGTTTGGGTTCTTTCAAAAGACAGAATTTACAGATTTTTACCACAAAAAAGATCTATTAGGAAGGCTTACAAATCCAAAGATAGAGGTGGTCCAAGATGGCTGCTCAGCCGTGAAGTAGATCTCCTGTGGGGGACCACGGGACAGCCGGTGAGGTGAGAGTCTGCTGTAGATCTTGGGTGAAGACTGAAGCCTGAAGATAGGGACTGAAGAGCAGCGACGGGCAGACAGGCGCAAGTTGAGACTGGAGCGAATCTGTGCTGACCATCTGCGATGTGTAGCAAGTCGGCGTCCATAGACAATCCCGAATGCGAGAGCTTTCCCAGAGGAAGAAGCTGTAACAATTGTCCCTCTTCCTCCCTTTTATACCGTTGGAGGTCCAGTTGGCCCTCCCACATCTGGGTGGGTGCTCCTCTCTCACTGGCCAGCCCACAAACGACTCACACTCTAATCCAGACCAGTTCTTGATCCCCAATCTAGGGTGGTTGACAAATCCTAATCCTAACGGAGGCATCTGTCCTAATTCCCTCAACGTGACACAATCCTGTGAATGGACACATGAAGGAAGTTCAAATTATATGCTGTGAAAAATAGAATATATTTCACTAGTCAGCACGTAACAGAAAAGAAGTAAGATATAGGATGAAATTAAATTTAAGCAATTTCTGAGATAAGAGTGGCCGGGAGGCAGTGGCAAATCTCAGCGTGTTGTATTATTAAGAACTTAAGCAGGTGGCAGGGGGACGGAAAAGATCCCAAATCTGGGAGAAGGCAAGTGGGCCTTAATAAAAGGAGTAAGTCAACACAGGCGACCATCCAGCCTGTACTAAGCAATGTCTCGGCCTCTGTAATTGAGAGTTTACAGAGGCTGATTTTTTTTCCATCTCATTTCTCGCTCCTCCATTTGTCTTGCTATGTTGTCAGGCTTTTAACTACAGTGCTGCGTTGTGGATGACACTGTGCACAGGAAAATGTGCTTGACTCTCTCCTGGGGGGAAAAACAAGACTAATAATAATGATTCTTCTTATTATTACTACTGAAATCATATGTAGGAATGAGGTCAGTTGAAGGCCCTGCTGCAATGAGCAGACTCCTGTTTATTGTCTCTTTGGGCGAAAATTCAATTTCATCTTCTACCTAAGATCAAGCTAGTTCTATTTGATAGTAAACATAGGAATTGCCTTATAGAAAATTACTATTTTAACAAATGCAGTCTTACATTGAACAGTGATTTAAAAATTGGCTTCATGGAGAGTATTGTTTTCATATCATTTATTTAAGGAATCTCCTTGGATATACTCTTATGCATAAACATTATCAGAGAGTATGCTCACCTTATGTTTAATCACGGAGTTGTGTGCATGTGGTATGTGTGTGTGTGTGTGTGTGTGTGCACGCACGTGTGTGTGTGTGTGTGTGTGTGTGTGTGTGTGAAAGCATCTCTGCCCAAATGACCTTTAACTGCTTAATATCTTTTATTTTGCTTATATTTATTGCTGATTAAATCATCACATAGATAAATAGTTTAAACTATTTTATAGAGAAGAGCTGCAGTACTACTCTATGATATTTTAATAATATTACTGCTGTGACATAAAGAACAGATCTTCATTCACATATAAAATACTTATTTAGAATCTACCAGATACACCAGGCTTTGTGCTAAGTGATGTGCAAGGCATATATTTACAGCATTGAAAAATAACACTGCTACATTCGATTGGTAGATGGTAGATATAACAGAAAGACCACTTCTTTTACTCATTGTAAGATATCATTTGCTAGAAGACATGTGTTGCAAGAACCAGGACTTTCTCTAGTTCATGCATCCATGCCTGGTTTGTGCATTTCTGCACGTCACCGTAGTTCACACATGTTAGAATATAAGGCAAAGGTTGGGAATCTTGAGTCCGTACATTCTAGACACAAGCCTGCACTGGGCTGTGCTGACCATGCCTTTCTCCTAAGTTCTTAAAGAAAAAAAAAAATTAGTAAACTCAGTTTTGAAGATAGTACATAAGAAACCCCATTCTGTCCTCAATTGATGGTTAATATAATGATTTCAAACTCATATCCTGCTGTCAGTTCACATGCAATACCAAGTATATTTGAATTACTCTAGGTTCAATTCTCTCATTATGTACCTAACCATTAGCTGTAAATGATGTTAATGATTCACTTGAAATTGTTTGCTTGTGATTTCTTTAACACCTTTTGATCATAAAAAATACTAAAATTATTAATTGAAGAGAGAATGTACCTCAAAAAATACCATCTGAGAATGACTTACACTTGTACAAATGCATCACACTCAATTTTATTTCTTTAAACAGTGAATAAGCCCCAGTTATTATAACAAATAAATAAGTGATGCCCAGGATCAATATGGATTCTTGGCTTCAGTAGCTCACCTTATAAGAGGAAAAGTTTATTAACTACTGACATAATAGCACAAGAAATTCTATCTCCTCATCTATGTGGAAAAATATTTGGTGTGCAATAAATATTTATTGAATGAAGGCAACTGAATTTTATGAGATGGTGCACTTAGGCCCCTGCATCCTTTGTGATTGCATTTCTCTGCCTTGGTCTCACACTATCCAGGTCACTTAGTTTTATTATTGGCTCAGGATTTGTAAATCTCTTCCAGATGATAAACTTGCCACAGTAAAAGCCACTTCAACAACCTGCTGGGTACTCAACGGCACATTACATATGGAGTGTTACGGTTTTTTCCTCTGGAGTTCACATTTTGACCACAGTATCACATGAATGAGAGGGGGAAAAACCTACTTGAAGTAGAACTGAGTGGTAGAGTATATAGAGAGCTTGCCTAGCGTGTATAAGACCCTTATATCCTTTCCAGTGCTGGAAAAAAGAAAAGAAACAACTTCAAAATGTTTTACACTAGGTATTGAGATACTTATTATGATAAAGCAATGTTCAAACTTCTATAAGAATGCTGAGATTTATATAACACGGTGAAGTTTAACCAGTTGTGTGTGTTTGGTGTCTGCATATTTTGTCTATAAGGCGACCAGGGACCGTAAGGTCTCCTGTCCAGACAGGCTCCTCAGGCTCCACACCGACAGTATCTACAGGGGGGACAACAAGGTTTTCTCCCATCACCAGGTGAATGTCAAGGTCCCTCTAACGAAAGGTGCATAACCAAGAGGAAACCACACAGATTTAGTTGATGTACATTTTACATAGTAAGAAGACTTCAGAAGTAAAGACTCAAATAAACGTGCCAGGTTTTGACATTTAGGTTTAATGAAGAATAAGCTGTTGTGGAGAATTATGATTGGACAAAAGAGAAATGGTACATGAATATAAATATGCCTGTAGAAACTTAAAGATTTCTGCTTGATCAGAATCTTCTCTGTGTCCCCTTGTTTTCAGAGATAGAATTATTCCTTCTCTCCTTAGATGGAAATTCTCTAAAAGGGGTCTTATCCTTCAGAGTAGAACGGGATAGGGAGAGGTAAGAGACTGTTCTAATACAGATTAGAATTCCCCTCACAGGTTCATCTCTTACACACTTGGTGTCTGTCTGTCTGGCAGCAATAATGGTCGCTGGTGGAACCTATAGGAAGTAGAGCCCAGCGGTCTTTCGCATGTTCTCCACCATCATGTGCTATGTCACTTTATGTCCCAAATCAACAATGCCAGCCAAAGATTGCCTGAAACCTCTAAAACTGGAAGCCAAAATAAGCATTTTCATTTTAATGGTTGAGTATCTCCCGTATGAAAAGAACGAAAAACAGATTAACATTGAGACCTCTCTGTTGTTACTGTTTCTGAAATACTTTAAGATAGAGTGTGTCTTGAAAGCCATCCTACTCAACATAACACAATCTCAGCTCTGATCATGTCAAAATTTCTATGTAGACGAATTTTACTCCTACGTTGCCACCTCCCTTCTATTTCTAATATCTGGGCTTATTTTTCCTTTCTTTTTCTAGATTCATACTTGTTATTCTTCCCTAAATATTTTTTTCCTTAGCAGCTTTTGATCTCTAATACACTATTGGGCTTAAATGATTTTGGTTCTCTATTTTTTCTTTATTTCTGACAAATCCAGTCACTTCCAACAGTGATCATTTCTGACTCCAAGCAAAAGCCTGGCTTTACCCTATTGACTAGTTCTCCTGTTGCATTTATTTTTCAACATTTTAAAATTTTATCATCTTTAAATTAGAAGAAACATTGAACAGTGAGTTGATATCTTGACAGTATAAAGCAGACATAGTCCAAGAGAGTTTGAGGAATAAATAAATGCCAGTGAAAGATGTATTTTAAATTGGTACCTTTAGAGTAGTAATTGCTCACGTGTGTGTGTGCTTGTG
The DNA here is from genome assembly GCA_004027205.1 of Ctenodactylus gundi. Classification (NCBI taxonomy): domain Eukaryota; kingdom Metazoa; phylum Chordata; class Mammalia; order Rodentia; family Ctenodactylidae; genus Ctenodactylus; species Ctenodactylus gundi. The sequence continues at coordinate 645,452 of PVKB01000430.1, forward strand.
TTTGAGTTTGTGAAGTATAACTGAGTAGTACAGTATAGAGAGCTTGCCTGGCACATGGAAGACCCTTAGATCCCTTATGTAGAAGTACAGATAGTAGAACACAGATTATACAGAAAGCAGGTGGGCTGCTACATCAGTGTTCTGTTACAAATCAGTTTACTGTCCCATCTGAGAGCCTGCAACTTAGTCAGTGTGAGCATTCGGCTCCTCCATGGCCTGAGCACAGAGATTGAACATTTGCGATAAGCTACACAGCTTGACTTCTCTGTAACAAGTCCTCTTGCCTCATCTTCCAGAAAAGGAGAAAGAATGGGGCCCTTGATGAGTTGGACCAAATACTCTGTTTCTTTAGTGTGAAAGCTGGTGCAGAGATGCAGTGATGACAGGGCAAAGATCAGGATAAAGATGTGCTTTGACAACATGGCCTTGCAGTAGAATTGAATATGGATATGATGAAAGTGGAAATGATTTTTCATTTTCAAAAGAAGAAAAGATTGTTTGCAGTGAAAGAGTAAATAACACCCATGGAGTTTTATACATGTTAGAGGTCTCAAAATCTAAATTAAAATATACACTGTGTCAGAAAGCCATGTGCGACTACTCTTTAACAACCCTATTCTTCTCGCATAAGTGCTCGGTCTCAAAGTGAATCATACAAGATGAGATTGTCGTGTGCAGCCGCATGTGTGTGACTTATTAACTTGCTTTGTGAACTAGGACTCCTTCCACTCAAGCTTGATGTGTCAGCAACCAGAGAATGCAACGCACCTCGGTTGTGTGATAAATCCAGTACACGCCTCATGTTCATGAAAGATGAATGTATGTGGTGGTTTCTCAACTGAAGAATGTGAATTTTGAAAGAAACCCTGTTATAGGATATCAACCTTCAGTTTAAGAGACCAAAACATACTTTAATCTCTTTACATTTAGGTGTTTGCCTTTTTAATCACCCAGAAAAAGAAATAACTGCTAATTTAACTTTCACCATGGTAAATTCATGAGAAGTGGGTTTTCAAAATAGCTAAGACAAATCCTGTTAAGGCAAAAATTAAAGAGCTGCAAGCAGAGATTAAGCAATTACAGTCTTAAGTGCCAGGCATGTTCGTAAGTATTATCTTATTTAGAACCCACCATCACCTCCGTAGGCACGTATTATCTCATGTGAATGTGATAAGGAAGGAAATTTTGCTCAGAAAGGCAAAGCAACCCACAATTATGTAACTATCCTGTACAAAGTCTTGTAAAAATGTTAATTCTTTTAGTAGTATCATTCAATAATGCATTTTATACTTCAATCTTGTTAAAAGAGGTAGGGAACGTAATTCACTTGCATGACTCAATCCACTATCTCAAGACACAGTTTTTAGGTTGTTTATAATTCGCTAATCCATGAAGAGGAAAAGGGTATGTTATATGTAATTGCTCTTGCACAAAACTACCAGAAGAGCTGATTTTAAGGATTTTGCTTCTTCTTTTGTATAAAATCATTAGCTATTATTTTGTTCTGCTTTCAAAACATTAGCCGCAGACAATACATCCTGTTCTTCATGAGAATCCTAATTGTAATTCTCCATATTCCACGCAACTGGATGAACATCAGATGTCAGAACCAAGGGCAAATGGATCCTGGGTGCACAAGAGAACATATTTTTACTTTTATGCTAAAAGACCATGGGATATTTGCATTGATTTGAGTATTTAGAGTTTCTCACTACATAGAGTCATGTTGTCTAATATAAACTCTGGACCAAAGGGGTTTTGGAATCCAGTTCATATCTCAAACCTTGCGCTTGGCTTTCCTCTCTTGTTCTTCCCCTGACTCCTTCCCCTCCCAGTTTCCTCTTTGTTTTTATTTCTTTTTAAGAATTGTTCAACAATATCCCAGCTTGCCTTGTCTTTGAGACTCATTTTTGGGGTTCATCTTTATATTTGTCATACAAACTACAATCTATAAACACGCACTACCTTGGATTTTCAGCACCTCTCTTCCCTCTGTACTTCAGACATGTTTGACACAAAGGCTGATAATTGTGTCTCCCACAACACAACAAGAATGGCTGCTTTCTCTTGGATTTCTATGTAAGTCAGCAATTTTCATGCACACCACACTCAATCTACACAGTAAAACAGTAGGAGGATGCTAATATCATTATTACTATTGAGGTGAGGAGGGTAGGGCCAAAGAAATTCAATTTTCAGTTTTCTTTTAAGGTTATAGGTGATAGAACTGAAATTAACACGGAGAGATCCTGAACTTCAGAGCTAGAATTATTTGAATGTGGGAAGCTGTAGACTCACACACATTATTAGTATGTGGACATGTGCATATATGTTGATATGCTATATATTTTTTATTTATACATATTGGAATTTATAAAGTGAATATACACAGATGTTTTATACATTTTATATATGCATATTTGCACTCGTAAAACAAATGTTCACATCGAGATGCTGTGGGAGTTCATATCGAGATCAAGTGAATACTTCAATAAAGTGAGTCACGTGAATTTTTTCTTTTCTAATTGCACATATAAACCATGTTTATAATGTTTTGTAGTCTATTTACTGTGTAATAATTTTATGAAAATCAATGAACATACTTTAATTAAAACTGCTTTATCTCTAGGTCATGATAACGATCATCTGAGCAGTCAGCAAGGTTCAATATTTTTGTCAGTGGAGGTTCTCACCTTGGTCTGAGTTGACGGCTGTTCAGGATACCAGTTGTACAAGGTCAGGGTGGCTGTGAACGTTTCTTGAAATGAGACAACCAGTGAAGTTTTTTATGATGATTGATGCTCTCTTTCATGAAAGAGTTCTCAGTAGTTCATGGTCCTTTTGGATAGCATTTTACCTCAGGAGAATTTATTTCAAAATCGCTATGAGTTCTCTCAAGCCCTGTAGCTGCTTCTTCACCTGACTTCCATAATATTCTCATGCCTTTCTTGTTTTAGTTATGGTTCTCTAGAGAAAAACAGAATTAATGAGAATATTTATCAGGTAGGCTTCCTGAATCTAAAATCTGTGATAGCAGAGAAAGGAGTGTCCAAGGTAACCATCCACTGAGGAAGGCTACAGGCTGTGAGCAGAAAAAATCCAAAGAAAAAGCTGCGGAGATTGCAGCCGGAAGCGACACCATAGAGGTGGGGCCCCTCAGGCCCTTGGAGTCCACGTTTCACCAGAGCTTGCACTTGAAATTTCCTTCAAGAACTTTTCTTTTGCTTTCACACTTTGGATAACTTTTTGGTGACAACAAATAGCTTTTGAACTATTTCTGCATTCAACATATCTTGTTCACTAATCGTCATCTCTACCTTTTGAATTGAAGTGAGACATGTGTGTCCTTCTCGCTAAAAAATTCAGAATCAACTGTAGGATGACTATTTGGTGCAAAATCAGCCCTTCTGTAATGCAGTGAAGAAGAAAGCCTGCAGGGAAAAACACAAATGGGGGGACAGTTGGGTGCTGGAGTGTTTGGTACATACACACACACACACACACACACACACACACACACACACACATATATATATATATATATATATATAAAACAATTATCATAATTTCATCTTTAATGTGGGTGTAAGCTATAACACCCCCAAACAGTGATCATAGTAAGAATAACGATCTAGTTCATCGTCACAGACATAATAATAATAATAAAACAGTTTGAAAGATTGTGAAAATTACTGGCACGTGACACTTACATGAAGCAGCCACATGCTGTTGGCAACAATAAAGCTGATTATCTCCTGAGTGCCAGAATGGCAGCTACAAATCAACCATCTGTCAAAATAATGCGCTATCTAAAATGCACAACCAACTGAAGTATACCTAGACACAGGATTCTGTGTGCTTATATTGAAATAGATGGACACAAATAGATGCATGTGTCATTATCTCAGCCTTGCGTACAATTCTGCAGACAGACTTAGAGATCAAGCATCTCTCATAGAAGGTTCAGATTCCAGGTTGATGCTGCTGGACATGTGTCAGGAAAACGCAATGAGTTTCTCTGAGGCATACCTACCCCGAAAAAGGCAATTCAGCCTGGCTTGAAAATGTGTCCCTACACCTCACTCTCAGAGTATAAAGGCCAGATGATGACGTGAGAGAAAATGATGTTACCTGTTGGCTGTCGATCTTAGTAAACAGAATCCTCTCTTAGAGGGCAGCCAGCTTCTCTTCCTATTCCCTCACTGAGATTCTTTCCTTCTTTATCCTCTCATTAGAGAAATAGGGAATCCCTAATGGTTGGCACATGTTTGTGATGGTGGGGAGGAGGGCGTGGAGCAGCACAGTGTCCTGGGGTGATGGGATAGTCAAGTGTTTTGATTGTGCAGTGGCTGCAATAAGCTCTACTTGTAATAAAACTGAAAACTGATATACATACACAAAATTAAGATATATATATATATATATATATATATATATATATATATATATATATATAATTGGTGAATCTAAATAAAATTTGATATATATATATATATATATATATATATATATATATATATATATACACTAAGGTAAATTTTCTGATTTATAATATGTCAGCATTGCACTGTAAATTTATTTTACCATAAGAAAATTTCTGAGACTAGGATATTTCGTGAAGAAAGAAGATTTATTTAGCTCTCAATTTTGGAGGTTGACTGTCCAAGGGTGGACAGTCCTATTGGCTTGGGCTTTAGGGAGTGCCCAAAGGTGGATTGCATCACAAGAGCAGTAACACAGCAGAAGAAAAGAAACATCTCCAAGACGAACCCTGAGAGCAATTCAGGGGGCGAGATAACTCTTTTAATAACCAAGTTGTGTGAGAACAGCCTTAATTGCTTTCAAGAGCCCTCAATGACCTAAAAACTTCCTAAAGGACCTACTTCTGGCAGGTGAGCCTTTCAGAGTAAGCTACAGTCAAATCATTTCTACTTCCATCATGCAGGTTATCGAGGAGATAGTTCAGGTGTATTTGGAATCCCCATAGGGATGTCTTTGCAACCTCCTATAGTTCAACCTCCTTAGCTCAAATTTAAAAATATTTAAAAGAGTGTATATTGCTTCATGGCTGGTGAAGTGCTGTCATTTTCTCATCACCAGAACAAGTATTTTCAGTTATCAATTAATACCAGTGCATGTGCATGTATCAATGGATTCTTTTCTGGCCTTATGCCCCTTAAAACCTGTGGTATGTGTACAGGAGAAGGCTGTTAGGACCATCATTCCAGCACTCTAGAAGACAGAGGCAGAAGAATTCCAATCCAAGTGCAACCTAGGCACCTTATCAACTTAGCAATAAATAAATAAATACATAAATAAATAAATAAAGTAGGTTGAAGACATAGCTTAGTGTGATGGCCCTGGGCTAGATCCCAGTACCACACATGCACACATACACACACATACCAAAATTCTTAAAAGCAAAAACAAAACAAAATCTCAATTCCAACTCATAAAGAAACCTGCAACATAGTCAGAGAAAAGTACATATCTAAAGCCTCTTGTTGATGAAATTATGGAAAAGAACTTATAAAAGTTAATAGAACATTTTCAGGTAAGACTAAAGCATAGTTTTCCCACCTCTAAAACTAATTTGTTTTTAATGCAGGAATGGGTTGAATTAATGCCCCCGCACTTGCCATATCTCGGCATCAGCATGCATTCTTTATCATAACCTCTCAAAAATCTACAATGCCCTAAAATGAGCTAAATTTGATAAGGGTTAACCAGCAGTTTGGTACAACAGAGACAAGCCTGGTCTGTCTGGTCTGAGGATATGGATAGCAAGGCAGCTATGCTGTTTAATGTAGCTGATGCCAAAATTCTTCATCTATAAAATGAATTTTCTAAATCCCAAGGCTTTTCTGAAGTTGACAAAGCTAGTGTTCTCTAAATGCTTCATTAAATAAATGGCTTTAATGGATGTGAACAAAAATTAACTTCTTTGTCCCTCTCTCTTCTTCAACCCCAAAGACTGTGATCATCACAAAATCAAGGCCAGAGAAAGTTGCATGAATTATTCAAAGATGACTCCCACGGAGCTTACTTCCATCAGCTTATGTATTCAAATATTCAACAAACACTGGAATACCCACCGTTTGCTTGGTGTCAGGGAAACTGAAAATAAGGTGATATCTTCTAGATGTTCAGGTGTTTCTAATTCTACATCTAATTAGCTAATGTCATTACATACTAAATATTTAATCAAGAGCTGGAGATGATCTTTCAACGACATTTGTAGCATGTTTCCATATAACATTCAATCTAATAGTTGGAGCCGTGCAAGATGTTAAAAGCATCCTAAGCACAGGCTATGGGATCCCCAGAGTCAGTTGCAAGGGAACACACACACGAGGATCATCTAATGAAGCAATGAGAGATGCATGAGAAATGTTTTATGGAAAATAAGACAATATGATTGTGTTATGAAGAATAGAAGAACGAAAAGGTCAGAAAAAGGAAAAGCAAAGAAAAGGTTTAGGGGAGGACATGCAGGTGGTGAGATGGAGCGAGGCTGCCTGGAAATGGCATGCTCAAAATCAACAAAGGTGAGAAAGGAAAGTACATTTGTGGATAAAAGAACTTCAGTAAATCGGAAACGTATAAGATGAGGAATGTGAAAAACCAAACCTACAAAACAGGAAGTTGGGTCCACATTCTGTAGCCTTTAGAAACAAACAAACAAACAACACTTAAAGTTTGATGCTAAAGATAATAGAAAATTAGCAAGATATACTCAAAGGCAAAAAAAATGATCAAATTTATGTATTTTTGTCTTAAAGAATACCAAAATCTGTACAGCCGCTTTAATAACTTTCAATCTCTAAGCATGGCACAATAAGATCTTAAAAGTTGGAAAAATCTTATTATAGTCATGAGCGGCATAAATAGAAGAGTATGTGTTACGCACAAGTTGTTTCAAAAGATGAGACACTTGTAATTTTTGTTGTGACTACTATGTAAATATGATTTAATACACACCTACAACTAATGCTTTCTTCTAGGCTGTATGACTGTGAGATTGAATTCAGCCACTGGGCTCACTGTCATGATTCCAGCACCAAAGGCCATGCAAATTGCTAGTATACAGTTTTATAAGTGACTGAGCACATGGATGAAAATGACATATAAATCTTTTGGCCTTTAGAAGAACATTGTTACAGTAGAGTATCATGCTAATAAATATAAATTGCAGAATTTTAAATTTTATTCTGAATATTCACCTTGAAAAATAAGAGTAAACAATTTTAGAATAGCTCCAGTGTATGCTTTGGCTCTGTTTAGTCTGGTTTGGTTCGGTTTTACCAAGAAATAAACACTATCTTAATAAGTTGTTGCCTTTTCTGAATTGAAACCAGAGGATTTATAATTTTTGCAATTAACAGTATAATCATTTTAAGGTAACATTTTAAAAAGTTTTATTTTTATTGCTTTTTACCCATTCAGCTTTGGGACACATGAGCTACTTGTATTCACATCTCTTAAGAAATCATGCAGCATGCTGAAACGTTTCATGATTTTTCATTTCAAATCGATCTCAGTCATGTTTTATGCTAAAAAGTTTCAGAACGCCTTTCATTAGGAGTATTAATACTCAGGCATTGAAAGCAGCCTTTTCTAAGTAGATATATTACTATTCTGAGTATTATAGCAAAATGGAACAGGAAGTGAAAGATTTCGCATTTCCTTCAAATGCAAGAGAAATAAGTATAATTGTCCAAAGTGTGTCCCATTGGGATTTTATCCAAGTCCTTGTAGAGAAATTAGTCTACAAGTGGTCTCATTTAAGCACAATACAATCTAGCTCTTGAAAGAGAACAAGGAGACAGCAATTATAATGCGGATGTGGGTTACTGCATGAAGTATCAAAATTAAGCATCTGGTCTATTCTTTGTCCAAACAGTGTGTCCTTCTTCGACTTCATCATTTCCATTAATTTAAAACCAGTATTTTTTGTTCCTTTGTTGTGTAAGATTATGTGATTCTGTGTTTCTGGGGAAGTGTAGGACGTTGCTTGTCTTTGAGTGGTTTGCACTGTAAGATGAGAGTTTCTATTTCTACAGCGACTTAAGCAAGCCAAGAACAACTCTGAATTCTTTCCTCTGGGGAAAACACACACATGCACAAACACACTCACACAGACTCACTCATTGCTTGTTGACACCACCACCACCGCCAATCCATTTTAAGGATGGAAGCTGGACTACATGGGAAAGGTTTTGTCTCTGGGCTTCCTAATCACTGAGAGATAAAAGAGTGATTGTGTTTCCATTTGCACATCTGGAGTGATGCTTCAAGCACTAGTGAATGCATCACCAATAGTATTAAAGCCTGTATTTTTTTATCGATATAAGCATTACTTATTTTTATGCTGTTTTGCATTTTTAACTGCATCCTAACATATAAGTCATCCTTGAATGCAAAACAGCATAAGAACATCATTCCCCTTTTGAGTCTAACTGAAGCAGTGATTTTAACAATTATGCCTTTGCTCACCGTGGGTAGGAAGATCAAATTCGTGAAGTTTTAACTTGAAACAAAACTCAGACAAGTGAGATGACAGCTAAAGTGAAAGGGAATTTCATGTGATAATATTACATAAATAAAATCCAGGTAAGTAGTGTTGTTTGCTGCTCAGGATAATATTTTTGTTTTCATTAGTCCTTGAGCAATGTGACGACGTTTCATAAAGTGGATTTTCTTGGAAAATAAAATTTTGACTCTTTGATTTTTTTTTTCAAAAGTGAGTACCTGAAAAACTACCTAACATCCTCATTAACATTGCATTAACAAAATAAAGGTGTGGTTTTTATGTACGAATAGACCTCGAAAGTCTCTGATTCTATTACTCTAATGGATAACCATAATTAATTCCAGGAAATTTAATGATCTTTAAAGAAAAAAAAGTGCCATACCAAACCAAGGAGAATCTTTTTTTTTTTTTTTTTCCGTAGAACTCAGGATTCTGCAGGCATCATTTTTCGGTTCCTATCCCAATTACAAACACCCTTGTCTGAGTCATGGCTATCACCCAACAAGTCTCACCAATTTCATTGATCTATGGTTAACTAGAGTGATGAAAACTACTCTGTATCATTAAAAATTAATTCTACTGAATATTTTTTACAGGCACAGATAAAACCGCAGCTTACCTGATGCTATAATAATTATCAAAATGTTCTAGCTTAAGATTTAGAGATAGGTGAGATTTAGTAATTATTTCATTATTTTTCTGAGGACATACTTGATTCCCAAGAGGATCCAAGAATCTCATGTCTACTTTCAATTCTGCTATTTAATGTCTGTGGTCTGGATAATCACAATACTTTGCTTCTTAAGACATATGTACTATTACCTATATAAAAAGATATTATATTGAATGATAGTTTGGAGACAACTTATCAGAATAATTAGAAACCAAATATTCTGCAAAATAAAATTATGTTGCATATATTAATCTATTACATTTTTTAATAATGCCAGCCTGGACTTCAGAAAAATACCATGTCTCAAAAGAAGAATAATAAAATTATTATTATTTCTTTGATCATTATCATTTGTTACATATGGTAGAAATAGTAAAAAAAATCTTTTACAAAAACATTACATCATTTAGCTGATATGTAATATATGAAAAGATTATTTTGACACAGAAAAAATGTGATAAATATTAACTTATGCCTTATCTTAGTCCTCGTAGGACACACACAACAGTACCTTCTATTATAACAAAATTCTTAGAGAGATTTGCATCCCCTCAAATAGTGTCTAACTAAGAAATTACCTTTTTAACATATTTTAGTGTTTTTACAATTAACTCTGTATTTAAACATGTCTGAGGCTGGGGATGTGGCTTAGTGGTAGAACACTGGTCTAGTATGTGCCAAGTCCTTGAGTTTGATTTCCAGTAGTCAAACAAAACAATGAAAACAAAAAAAACAAACAAACAGACAAAAAATCCTTTTCTCTCCCTTTATCTCCCCAGTAGAACTGGTGTAGCAAGCTCTAAAAATCAAGAGAATCTGCGTGCCTGAGGTTTCTGAATCACCAACGTCTAAAATAAGACATTTTACACATCTTGAGCAATCTTTTATCCTTCTTAGTGCCAGGATTGTCTCGGGGGCTGCCCTTTTCTGCAGGCTCAGACTCTTCTGCGTCTCTAACCTTCCCTTCTCTTTCTTATCTCTGGTTTTCATCCCCCAGGCCTGGGAAAGTCATTTTCAAAGCCTCAGAACCCTCTGTGTTTGACCATCTGATTTTAGATCATTGCCTGGGGACTCCATCAGCTGCTGTGGAAGGGGATTTGGGAGGACTTTCTCCAGACATAGGTCTCCCCAAAGGAGCATCTTTGATGCCACGGGTTAAAATACTTTCTAAAACAATTAAATTTCATCCAATCACACAATCAGCAATTCTTTGAGATAAGCACAACTGTTATCGTTGGTATTTTAAAGGTGAGGAAACTCAAGTACCAGAAGTTTTTAACAGTTTTCAGTTTATTTTTGAATCTTATTCGTTTGTTTGTAAGGAGAAGCATTAGAGCCAATCTTGTCTCTGATCATTTTAAAGTTTTGTTTTACTTATTTTATTTATTTATTTTTTGGGTGGTACTGGGGATTGAACGCAGGGCTTTCACACTGAGCTACCAGCACAGGTTTTAGTTTCTTGGTTTTGAGGCAGGGTCTTGCAGGCTGGGTTCAGACTTGAAATTCTTCTGCCTCTGCCCTCAGGGCACTGGAATGACAGGCCTGCGACTCCACCAGGCGGGGGGGGGGGGGGGGGATCACTTTCAGTTTGACTTCAGATCCTTCCTTGAATTCTGGTTCTCATTTAGATTTGCTTTTTTCCTCTGTCCATACTCTTTTCTGTGACTGACTTCGCATTTATTTTAAAAGGTTTCCTGCTGGTTATTTCTTTTCTTTATGTCTTGGATTCACTTCACACTCTTTTCTCAACTTCTGTTTTAAAGCCATCCTATATCCCCCTACAGGTATGAGATTGTCAACATCAATTGAATTAGTTAATTCACGTAAAGAAAATTTATATATGGAATAATCTCACAAAATGTAAGATATTTGTGATGTTTAATTAGTAAAACTCACGTGAGTTTAGACTCTGCAAACTCAATGAGTTCATCATGTCTTCAGTAGGTTTCCTGTGATAAATCCCCAACAATAATTCTAACTGTATTACAGAAATCTAATTAAATTATACTAATTATTTTAAAGAAAGATAGGGGCTACTTCAAATGTTTCCTAGAAAATAGTAGGAAAGACGAATACCATAAGCTTTGTTGTGAAAAACACTTTATATGTTGTCAACTTTCTTTGTGTTTAAGACTCAAAGAACTTGGATGTCAATGCTTCCATTACCTTTCTCTGCATTAAACCTGAGAGATGCAATTCCATAATTCTTGAGTTTCAAAGATCCTAATAAATTACAAACTAAATAACCAACCAATGAAATTCTAAAAATTCTTAAAGGATAAATATGTAGCCCAGTGGCAGAAAATGTGTTTCAAGTGTGTAAGGGCCAATCCCCAGTGCCCCCCCCCACACACACACACACAATTAACCACAAATAGAGAGGCATCTGTGGCTCAGTTAGATGCAGTGAAACATATGAAAAAATAGTTATTGACTTCTGAGATGATTGAATTCTTTATTGGTTCGTGATTTAAGATGCTATATGTAAGATTTGGAACCTAGCTGCAAACTGGGTTTCTCTCCAAACTCTTAATCAATGTCAAAGATAATGACCAATGAACCCTCTTTAAAACATGTATTGTTCCAAGACTGTGTGATTCCTTTATCCCTTAGACCTGTAGGAACCACTAAAAATGAAAGAAATATCTAACTTACAGTCTGATTCCTGGAATAAAGTAACCCCAATGTCTTGTTATAGAAAAAAAAAGTCACCTCATTCTTTCATAAACTCTTAGAATATTCCATGTCGTCCTACAATGTAGGAGTGTAGTAAGCTACTTGGTCTTTGTGCTTTCTTCCTTTTCTAATTTTGGAAGGAATCGGGAGCAGAGAATAAGCTTTTATAATGAAAAAAGGTCCGAGTGCAGGACAAATCTATGCCTACATCACTTTTGGGCTAGACAAAGAAATCATACATTTTCAAATTTATTTTCCCATAATTCTGACTATTTTCCCAGTTGAAGAGCTCCGATTTTGCCAATTTCCAATAAGCCTATGCAGTATAAGAGGTAAGTGGAGCCTTTAATCCCATGGCTTTACCTGCTTGGGATAAGGAAAGATTTGATTATTCGGACAAATGCAGAGATGAATGGTTTACATCTTACATTTAGACACAATTCGCATAGGGCTTTAACAATGGAGGCAGCTGCCCAGAGTAACTGATTCTGCTCCACTCACTGCTGTTCTCATCTGCCCATATCTTATTAGCTTACCTTAAGATAATAGACCAAAGCCTTAAATATAGAAATATAGTATCTAAATAAGTTGCATTAAAGGAGTCGTATATTGAGTTCATATTGTTTTTGGTACAACTAGTTCAATCTAACATTTAAAAATGGCCTCCACTTGAAGTATTTTAACAACTCATGTTTACATGGCTATTTCCCTGCACGTATGTGCATAGCTTAGCAAATGCTAAGGCCGACTTCAGTTCTTAGAAGTTCTGTGGACCATAAAGAACATAACAATTAGTTTTCTGCTCTGCTTCACTCAATAAAATATTGAAGGTAGAATCTGGAGGGATAATATAACTCAGGGATGAAAACATTTGGTCAGGTCTTTGCGGGTTGTGAAAAAAAAATGTTTGGTCATTCCCTCATCCAAAAAGGTGCTATTAAATTATATATAGGATAGCCAGGTGTGGTAGCTCATCTATAATCCCAGCACTCAGGAATGCTGTGAGTTTGAGGCCAGCTTTTACTGTAGAATAGACCCTGTCTCAAAAAAAAAAATCTGAGATATATGTAGTAATACATATATATTCTATATAATGTTCCTTTGCAATAATCCTATATGTGATTCACATTTGAACCACATGCATGCTCATATATTAGAGTTTAGTTATTGGAAAATTATAACCAACCATTTTAGATCGAAATATTATGTATCATTGTGTCTCAACAGATGATAATAAAAATTGCAGCTGTTAATAATGATAATGATAAGCTAGTAATTTCTACTGAGAAAAGAAGAAACAATTGAAAAGTGGATAACTGCTAGGTGTAGTGACCAACACATGTAATCTCAGCTATTCATGAAGCTGAGGCAGGAGGAACACAAGTTAGAAGTCAGCCTGGGCAACTTAAAGAGACTATCTCAAAGCAATAAATAAAAAATTTGGGGGAGGTAGCTCAGTGGAAGAGTGCCCTTGGATTGTGTCCCCAGTATGACATCTTCCCATCCACTCACCCACACATACACCTACACACACAGGGTAGAAAGCCTGAGAAAAACTTCGAGTACCTTTCAGTTAGGCGCTCAATTATACCAGAAGGTGGGGCTTAAAATTCATATTCTTTAATGAATATGTTAAGATTTAGTCCCAAGAAACCAAGAACATACTTTGAGAATTGATGGAAACTAATTTAGACTTCAGCAGAAACACCGATGCGTTTGCTTCAAAGTAAAACTGCTGCCCATGCGACATTCTTTGTGAACTGTGGCCACCCCAACGAGACTCCTGATTCTCTGCGTGGCTCTCTCATCATCCGGCTAGCTCACTTGCTCTATTTTATCATCAACAATAATTTAAAAAGAAGGAAAAAGAATATAAGAAATAAAATTCCTACCCTGCTTTCTTAACCCAACTGTCTTATGGCTCAAAGAATTCTGCGATGAACGTACATCACAGCGGAGAAAGTGCAAGCCACACGACATTAAAAGTCAAAGAGACACTTGAAGTTATGAAGTCCTGTCTTCTGAGGTTATAGATAAGCAGCAGAAATTTATGATTAGCCCAACAGCAGCCAGAAAATTAGTGGTTAGAATCCAGTTTTTTTGAGACTGGGTCCAGATACATTTCAGGTTATTTCTCAAATTCTTAGTATTGTCATACTTACCATCAACACTGTTATTACTATACATTTGGAAATGAACATAAAGGCCATTTTAATAATACTACTAACCCACTTTTTCTTTTGGAAAACTTCTTTCATCTTTTTGACAGCCAATCACCTGCTTTTTCTCTTGCTATTCTTTGGTCTCTTTTTCATCAGATACTCTAGATCATGTTTAAAAGAAACTTATTATAAGTAGTTACCAGATTTATACTTTATTATCTTAATGCTCCAATGATTTTAAATGTCTTCTTCAAATGAGTGACTAAAAAAATATTTTGTGTCCAGTGTTTTCAATTTTGAAGGCTGATGAGCAAAGGCAAATGTGTCACTTAATATCAGAATCTTAATAACTTTGAATGATAGCAACTTTGGGATAATGAAGATGACAGCTGGTGTCTTGAAGCCTTCAAGTCTGGAGGGAAATGACTTTCAACCTAGAGTTTATGATCTAACCAAATGACTACCCGGATGTGCTTGAGTTCATAGCATGTTTGGAACAGAAAAGGTATATATATATATATATATATATATATATATATATATATATATATCATTGTGTCTTCTCTTAATAAATATTGAGAGTAGATATTTCAGCAAAATGAGGAAGAAAACCACGAATAAATGAAAGTATAGGCCTACATAAGAGAGATATTTGAAGGAACAATCATTCAAGGGTGGGGAGACAAGCTGTGTTTCAGCCAAGAGTTTCAGTACAACTTGAAATTCATACAACTTGGAAGTGAGAAAAGAAATGTAACAGATTACTTGAAAGAGTTTGTTGTTGGAAAATATCAGATACGATTCTTGCAATTAGCAGAACATGTAAATTTTTTTTTTAAAAAAATGGAAACCAATCAAAAAAGAAGGAAAGGTAACTGTTAACTCCTGGAAATCTAAATTAGGCAGAAAAGGGGTGAGCAGTAACCTGACTCCTAATTTTCCAAGTTCTTCCCAGTGGACAGGTGCTAACCATTGAATCTTTATCACAGAAAAGAAAAGAAATTTTTGTCTTTTGTCTCTTTCTATGTAAGGATGGATCCTTTGCCTTGATTTTTTTTTTTTGTATGCTCATTAAGCCATGTGCAAGCTGAAGTTTTCATCTTCAAATCCAAACCATTCTTTATATGGTTTCTAGAATGATCAACTAAAAAAAAGTATAATCATAATGTAGTACTTGATTCAATGACAGAAGTACTTACATAGCCACAATAGTGCAAATGCGTGCACTGCCTTAACCACCATGACAATCTTGAGTGGATGGGTTGAAAGATGTATTCGGTAGTTAAATAGTTTGGTCCAAGGAGCTGGAGATATAGCACAGCTGTTAGAATTCTTGACTAGCAAGCAAAAGGCTTTAGGTTCGATTCCCCAGCACCCCATAAAAGCTGGATGTGGTGGTGAATGCCTGTAATTCCACCACTCAGGAGGCTGAGGCAGGAGGATTGCTTTGAGTTTGAGGCCAACCTGGGCTACATAGTGAACTCAGGACCAGCCTGGACAACAGAATGAGATCGTGTCTCAAACAAAACAAAATAAAACAAAACAAAACAAAACACACCTTAGGACTAACTCTGAGCGCAAGACAGATGATAAAATAATTCCTCACCTTAACTACTGAGACACCAATTGGTCACATTTCTCTCTCCCCAGAGAGCAAGACCAGAGAACTTTAATTTTAAAATTGTGTGGTTTGCTGTTTTTCCATTCCAGACATAAGCTACACCAGGTCCCCAACTTTGCCTAATAAAAATTTTAGTTTTATGTTTCAACAAACTTCTCTGCTTATAATAAAAATTCAAATATTTGCTTTTGCAATCCTAGGTGAATAAAAGGGAGAATCACCCTCAGTTTAATGGCATGCAAAGTATCTTTGCTCAGGCTTCAAGGTCTAGTGCAAGGCAGACAGAAAGCATTCGAGATAAGTTAGAGTAAGCATTTTTTCCCCCTGGTAGTTGGAAGACACGATTTTAAACAGCATTCAGACTCCTTAATTAACATCTTCCTTTTAAAAACATTAACAATCTTTTTTGTCAATATTGAGCTTTATATTCATGTCTTAAAATCTTAGATGCATATTTTAAACTTACCCTGCCTCTTTCCCAAAAGAATTTGAAAAGTGCAGGATGAAATGGAATGTTTTAACAGGGCTAACAAAATATCAATACAAACGCAAAATCAAGGTCACCCAGAAAAGCGAAGGAAACATACGTGACAATGAAAGTCCTATCGACATGTAGCTGAATACTGACTCCATTTATTACACTTCGTGATATCCTCTGACCTTAGGAATAGGATAAAAACCATATAAAGAAATGAAGTAAAACAAGAAGAGGGAAAAGGAGCTTATGGAGAGGTAAAAATTGTATTCAAAATGCGTGTGCTACTTTTTAGATGTTTTGCTTGAAAT
Source organism: Ctenodactylus gundi (assembly GCA_004027205.1). NCBI lineage: Eukaryota > Metazoa > Chordata > Mammalia > Rodentia > Ctenodactylidae > Ctenodactylus > Ctenodactylus gundi. Next base: position 661,903 of record PVKB01000430.1, read on the forward strand.
AAACTCCAAGTTTACCAAGGAGTTTCCAGTAAGTTGTAAAGGAAGAAGTAGTCATAGTGGACTGAATACAAACTGTGACTTTGTGCTTCTGGTCAACCAGAGAGATCACAGAAACACAAGTTATCCCATGCAGGGAAATGCTATTATAAAGGGAAGGACCATTATTTAAATCGGTGGTTTGAGAATTCAATCCTACATTCTTCTTCAGTGAAAAACGACATTACAATCACCAAGAAAATATACTTAACAAGCGAACTGTTGTTTTCAAGTGGAGAAAAATAAATGATTGTCCTCACTCCATGAGGTGGGCAACAGTGAAGCCGGTTTGGTAGTAGGTATAAAACATCGATAAGCTCACTACATCCGCAGGAGGAGAGGCCAGTCTATCCAGAAGTGACCAATAGGAAGAATCGAAACATTTCGTGTGAATCAAATCCATCCTATGAGCACTCCAAAAAAAATTGCAACGTTTGTGGCTTTGGAAGATACATGTCTGCACTCTTCTTTTTCATGAAATACTCAGTTATTTATGTGCAATATATAATAAGTTCTTTAAATTCGGGGAGTTGCTAAACACACATTTGCATCTTGATCGTATCTATACTTTTTCCCTTCCTGACCTTCCCTCTTTCCGCACATTCTATCTCTCTTTTATTCACTCTTTATTTATTCTTGGATTTCTTGTATTAGAGAAATCAGGCAGTATTTAACCTGTTTCTGATTTATTTGTGCTTTCTCATCTATGCATAAATCCCATAAAAAGAGCCATCATTTGTCCATAGTGTTGAAATTACTTAGATTGTAATTCTTCACACAATACAATTCTTCACTTGAGGAAAACTTTCTTTAACACCTTGAAATTAAAGTATGGATTGTTTAATTCAAAGCCAAACAAACTTAAACATTGGACGATTATTAAGCGACAACTACTACCAAAATTCTCCGATTCATTAAAGTTCATTCTTTAAAGAATTAAGAATAAAACCGATATTTTTTCCCTTAAGTGTCATCATTGGCCCAATTCTAACAAAGCTTTGTGGGCTATAATAATATTTGAGAATAAAAAATTTAAATCGTATGCCTCATTGCACCAAGCACTTGAAAATGGAAAAGAATTTGAGAGATGATAAAGATTTTAAAGAACTCAGTTTCTAACGCAATAGTATTGTATAACATCCTACTGGTTATTTTTTCAAACCAAACTTAAATTCTAAATAAAACTGCTCTTAAACTTTAATTTTCAGAAGACCAGATGGGTCTTCTTTTATACATGCATATTCCTAACATTTATTTGATGTTTGGCATACATAAAGAAATATGGAAAGGATCAGAAAACATAGGAAGTATAAGTAATATTTTAGAGATTAGGTTGAATTTATAAGAGCTCCATGTTTAAGTCACTCCCTAGTATATTAGAATGTCACAGTGTATGTGTTCTTTCAATTCTTGTGATTTTGTGAGGGTGCTCATACACTGATTGTGAGATGTAATAAAAATATACTGGATATTTTATTTTTAAAAATTTATTATGGCAAAAGACACATTTGCCTTAACATCTCACAAAGTACTCCTCCCTCTCTCTGTGTGTGTCTCTTTCTTCCTTTCTTCCTTCGTTTTTCCTTTGTTCCTTTGTTTCTTCTTTCCTTCCTTTGTTCTTTTCTTTCTATCTTTTTTTGTGGTACTAGAAATAGATTCCATGATTCTCACACTGATCTACATCTCAAGCCCATTTTTGCTTTTGATTTTCAAGCAAGATCTCCCTCAGTTACCAGAGTGGGTTCAAATCATGGTCCTCCAGTCTCAGCTTCCTGAGCGCTGTGCTTCCAGACCTGCAATCTCATCACTTTGAGTAGATATATTCCATTTCTCCTGTCGTTTTCTGAAACAGTTCTAGAAGCACGTTTTCTTGAGTGTCCTTCATTTCTCATCGAGGCTAATTTGATTTCCTGAGTCGATTCAAAGTGTTTAACTTCCATGGTTATTTTGACCTTGGGGAACAACCAGAATCCCATAATGCAAGTTCTAGTGACTAAAGTAGATAAAGATATACTATAATGTCTTTGTTTGATAGATATTCTAGAGCTAGAAGTGATGTGTGGCATACCATTTTTTATGATGGAAAGTAAAACTGTGCCTCTGGCCATTTCTGCACATCACTTCTTAAGTGCTCTAGTAATTCCTTATATTCAAAAAAAAAAAAACTTTAGAGAGGCACATGTTTGAAAAAATGATAAGAAACAGAAGTGTCCAGTCTTGCATTCTTCATTCCAGAGTGAAACCCAATGACATGAAGACCCCCTTTGGGACTCATCTCTTAAGGGTTCTACCACCTCTCAATAGGGCCAAGCTAGGGACCAAGCCTTCATTCCTGGGGGTCTGGGGAACCCTTCAACTCTAAATTACATTGACAGTCACCTACTTTCCAGCAGATGGACATCTCATTATTATAACCTTACATTGTAGAAAGATGGAGGGTTTGCTCTGGGTTCTCTACAAGGTCCCTAATTTCATTCAGAAGGGCCAAACTATCATGCACTGATTCCCAAATTTCTCACCTTCTAAAATCATCACTTTGAGCCTGAAGGTTTCAGTGATTAAATTTAGAGGGTTGATATCATCCATTTTCTTGTACCCACCCCTGTTCCAGGCCGAGTGGACAGCTCTCACGTGCAAAAGACATTCATTCCATTGCAGTGTCAGAGTCTTTCAACTTGTTTCAGTGCTACTTCAAAAGTTGAAAGTCTCATCTAAATGTCATTTAAGTCAGTAGGTTGTGAGACTAAAGGTGTGTTTTATCCTGAGGCAAATTTACCTCCACCTGTGAGTCTGAGAAATCAAATAGGACAGTTACTTCTAAAATACAGATAGGAGACAGACAACAGACATGCATTTCCTTTGCAAGAGGGACAAATAGGGAAGAGCACGAAGAGAATGATGGCTTAGAGGGCTCTACCCTCTGCTCTTGTAGCCCTCTGCATTGGGAGCCCCACCTTTCAGACAGATTCGGGTTGATGGCTTGTCCTGGAAAATACGGCAAGTAGGCTTTCAGCCTCTAAGGCACAGAGATGTACTTTTATTGGTTGACAGATAAATGGTCCATTCCTATTTATTGCTAAGAATTATCTGTTCTCACCATTGTGTCCCCGTTTATCTAACAGTTCATCCACAGAAGAATGCAAGCCCTCTTTTTCAATTAGAACAATTAAGAAATGATTAATTTTGAAATGATCTCATATAGTCTGAATAATGCAATGAATAATCAATTACAGCAACAAATGTCCATCAAACAGTCTTTCTTTGTTTCCACAGAAACAATATAAATTTTCAAGTCTAAAATAGTTGCTTCCATAAACCTACTTTTATAAACACACATGTGAAATTAATCAAAAAGAAAAGGGTGCTCTTTGTAGTATTGGATCTTGGCTCGTTAGTATTTCATTATTAATGATTGTGTTTTGTGTGTATGTGTGTGTGTGTGTGTGTGTGAGAGAGAGAGAGCGAGAGAGAGAGAGAGAGAGAGAGAGAGAGAGAGAGAGAGAGTATGTGTGTTTATAGAGTGAAATTCTTGGAGGTAGAGACTGAAGTCTACTTATTGTCCGCCCCTGCCTCACACACCTAATAATATTTAAAATCTACAATTCCGGAAGTCAAATGCTGTTGACAAAAGTCATTCCCCGTGTCCTTGCTATGTAGAGCAGTGTTCTAAATCCAAGTTTTCACAATAGAAACTAAGCACAGGTAAGTGACTTTGTGGAGTCCTGATGTGGTACAGCTGGGGATAAGATCATCCAGAATCTTGTACCAGAGGAAACTGAAGTCCCCAAGAAAGTTCGCATTTTCCCTCTACATTCTCCCCACTGTATTTTAAACAGCAATTTAAATAAGTGGCAAAATAAGAAAATAAATCATTTTATATTTTGAACAGAAATACTAAAAAAAAAAAAACTAGCTGGTTTCTACTACTCATCACCTCACTTGGGAGTACAGATACTTTTATGACTTCACTAGATTAAAAAAATGAAGAAGAGGAGGAGAAAGAAGAAGATGGAGAAAAAGGTAGAGAAAGAAAAAAGGGAACATTTCATTTTAATAAACAACTATAATCATCTGTCTCCAGGATAACATTCTGGAAATAAATTTTTTGATTGTCGTTTGGAAAAACCTAACTCCTAGTATAATGAGATCTCTCTGGGCATTACAAGAATATTAGTATCAATGAAATTCATAAATCTAAATGGATTTTTTAATATCCAATGCTTTTTAATACTCTGGAGCAAAGAAGGTGATCTTCTTATATAAAGAGTTTCCATAATACTATACTCAAAGTATAGCAAAGTAGTGCAGATTTGGAATATCTTAAGGTTATTAAGAAATTTCAACCTTCTTTTGCAGCTTCTGCCAATGGCATTTGAACTAGAAATGATCACTAACCGAAGCTCAGAAAATCTTTCTCACAAAATTTTAACTGTTGAAAAAAATTGACGCCAAGAGTTGAATGTGTATACAGTGTTTTAAGTTTTTGTTTGTTTGTTTGTTTGTTTGTTTTTTGTCTCATCAAACCTAGAGAATGAAATGACAGAAACTGAACCATTAGTTTAGGTCCCCCAATTCTCTTGCTTCATCAGACAGGAACATATTCTGTAAGCAGAACGAGAATGTTGGCTTGTTTGTGCAGGCCAACCATGCTGTGACTCAAGGCTGAGGTCTTAGATGATCACCTGTGTCTAGAGTTTGCGGGCTTCAGGACGCTGGGAAGGCGAGTACATCCTTGAAGTGGTGCTGACTCTTTATTCCTTGCCTGGATTTACTGCTACTCCAAAACAAGGATTTTTATCCTTTAAAGCTGCTGGAACATCCAGGCTGAGAGTTTCCTGCTGTGCTCAAGGCCTTTCTGAATTTAACTTGCAAAACACAGCAACAGGATCTTGGAAGCTCTCTTTCCTCCCTTCTGCCATTCTCTTGGGAAGCTTTTCATACTTATCCAAGCTGAGCTGTTATTTTTAATATCCATCCCTTCTTCTTAAAAAATCCTCTCAAAGATCTTAAGTGTAAATGAATCACAAGCCTTGACATAAGCACATAGATCACATTTTTCTGCAAAATAAATAACACAAATATGACTAAAGGATAAAAGTGTTTGGTTTCCATTGAGACTGGATGATTTCTGATGCAAAATGCTTAAAACAAATTTTAGCCACCAACCATCTAACAAACTCCGACGAGCTTGCTTCTAATTCAGAATTTCCCTTTATTGGCACAGACATTGAAATAGACTCTTTGGAGTGGGTTTCTATGAATGGCTTGGCAAGTTTTTGAATGGCATCTACTGAATGGGAGAGCTACATGAGTATAATACACTGCACCTGTTATGCACTGGCTTAAAAAATACCTCCAAGTGATAAAAACACGGCAATTTAACTGAGTAGGAATGAACATTGGTAAGGAATATTAATACTTCCTGTGAAACCAACTTGATTTAAGCAGGTGTTAGAATAATAAATAGTGTTACTTCATAACTGTCTAGCAATGGATTATCTTGGAATGTATTGTTTTAAATAAAGTGGCCCAGAAATTAATTAATGTCTTGTATTTGGACTTTTGATCTAATATCAGTCGATGAATCTGATGCATTTTGCTGAGAAGTGTCTAGAAACAAAGCAGAAATAGTTAACTTTTGTTTCATTGGTGGATGGGACATTCTACAAGAAATGAACATGTCAATGGGATTCGGCCCCATTACTCTGCCACTTGGTGTCACTCAGTTCAACACTTGGTGAAGATACATTATTTTTATTGGAAGCTTAAAACCACTTTGTTTAATAGAAGTTATCTCTCATAAAAGTTGAAGACCAGATGTAAAAGGAAAGTAATGACTTCGCAACAATTTTCCTGTGTCTCACTTGATCCTACCGCCTAAACTTTCTCCAGGTTACTGTGGCTTCTGCTCACCATCAGCCTTTTGTATTTTCAGAAGAAGTACAACAATATCTTTGCTCTTTGGGGCTGCCGAAATACTCTTTTAAACACATTGCCTCTTTCCTGTCCTCCAGCATCTTCAGGGTTCTATCTGAACTTTCTCATCCCTTAGTTTTGATCAAACCTTTGGTAGATACAGTGATAGGCACCCTCTTAAATCTCTACATTTTAATCTCCAGAATGTATAAATACATTACCAGACAAGCAAAAGAGACTTTATTGATGTCTTTAAGTTAAAATTCTTGAGGTGAAATAGTCTTAAAAGTAGAAGGAAGGGAGCACGTGATAATGGAACCAGAGTTTGAAGTGATACACTTGGAGAAGGGAGGAAGGGTGGCAAGCCAAGGAACCTTCTAGAAGCTGGCAAGAAGCTGGCTTGCTAACAGAAACCTCCAGGGAAATACCACCTTGTTTGTATCTTCTCTCTAGGCTTGCTGACCTTGAGACCTTGCTCGATGAATTTTAGTCATTATTTATTACTATTTAGTATTGTCATTATTATATGTATGCTAGGGTTTGTTCTATAGGATTCTAGTCATATATATAAACATAATTTTGGTGATTATACATATAATTATATATGTAATTTTTGTGGTAAAATCTTGAACTTTCCTGGCAAGCATTCTCATTAGATGTATTTTACCTAACTTTCAAGTAGTTGTTGTTTAGGTAGACTATATTCTAAAAATAGATTTTTCAAAAATGAAGACGATACCATTTTGGCCTTTGCACTTTACCAATTATACACAGTAGAGCAGAAATAATTATTCCATAATTTACTTATAGTTTCTGCAGTTTAAATTATTTAATGAAGAAGAAGTTGTATAAATAAATGAACTAGCACATACATCTCTCCTTCCTAATCCCGGGCCAAATGCTTGAGTTAAAGTAACAGCGTTCATCTAGAAACTGACCCTTTAAAAGTATAGTGACACTCTGGATAGCAACAAAGATTTTGAAAAGTTTCTACAGACCTTTTTTCTTTTTATGATTTTAGTGAGGCCACATTTCTATTATTTTTTTGACCTAGTGTTTATGAGTCTGGGATCTTGCTGCTTTCCTGACTATTGCCCTGTTTCAGATCGAAAACCTGGAATCCATTTGCGTTCCATGGTGGTTTCGGTCAGATGTAACAGTCTCTGAAGCATTTGATTTTACTGGCTTAGGTCATTCATGCTGCTACTGCTGCCGCTGAGGTTGGTGACATAAAATGGACACATGATTAACTTTTACTAAGTTACATACATCGACAGGGAAATGGAAAACATAACACACACTATCTGGGCTCTGTTAGCTAGGGAAGACCCTGAAAAAGCAGCCAGATGCTGTCTGTTCTACTTTGCATTGGTTTTCTTTTGTAAAATAAAGGCTCTGAATAAATGCATCTCAAGTCCTGCATGTATGGATATATTTATGTCTGTATTATTGTTTCTGTAAAGAATTGTTATTGTCTTGAATACAATGTGAAATAGGAAATAGTTGTCCGTGATGTTTTCAGAGTCTTTTCTGATGGAAAAAATTTTTTTCACCTCATGTATTGGAGACTTAACTAAATTTGATATTTGGTTGAATACCATATTAGAAATGACCTTCTATCTTTAAGTACTTCTGCTCCTTGGTGGCTCATTATTACTAAATATTATTTCATGAGCTCACCGGTTTCTTCATGATTCTTCTATTCATATAATTTCATTTGTTCATTGGATTATTTGGGTGAACTTATTTTTTCCAGTTTCCTATTAGATGTTAGACACGTATTGATAGTGACATGTACAACACAAAACTCAAATGATTAAAATTTAATACACAGTCACCTTTATATTACATTATAAAAATTGCCATTGCTATGTAAATTTTACATTTTGCTATGCAGAATTAAAATAAGTTGAAAAATCATTAAGAAAATCTCTTGAATTAGAGCAATTTTTGATATTCTGACCAGTTGTGTGTCAAGCAAAGGAAGTTAATTAGTCCCATGTCTTCTGCATATTGTAGAAAAACATTTGCAAAAGAAAATGAAGCAGTATTCCCGCAGTAGACACTGGTCCAGTGTCCACTTTAATCAGCTTGAGCTATATTTTTTCATATTCTTAGTATGAAAATATTAAATGTCTCATTTTTTTTCTCTGAAGATGAAAATCAAAAAATTCAAGCAATGTTTTTGACATCTAGTCCATTCAAAACACTGCATGTGTATTACATACCATAGTGAGTAGATTGCAGTAGAACATGCAGTCTAGATACAATGTTGCTCTGATTAACCTCTCTGTGTTCTGAAGGCATTTTTGGCAAGGAGAATTAGGGACAGCGAGGAGGCTGATGTGAATCTTCATGGGTCTTCATGTTTTGACAACTGAGAGAGAAAGGTTCAGTAGATTGTGTCACAGTAAATATATTCACTCTTTATTCGTGCTGGCCTAGGAGCTGGGGATGAATTAAATGTCCTACCTTACTTATGTCAGGTTTTGTCAAATGACTGGATTTCATAAGAAAAATAGGCACCATTTCCAAGAAAAAGCTTTCAGAGCTTTAACATATTTCTGTTGTGTCTGTTTTTCTTCTGCCAAGAGAATATTGTGTTCTAGATATGAGTAGCTTCATTAGCTGTTCTGGAAATGGATGGGGACATGGAGAGAAGTCATATAATGACAATGATCTGAGTCTAAAACTCGCTGTGTTCTTGTGATGGTTAGGCTTGATTGTGTTTATTTGATGACTTGGGAGCCACTTGGGTGCTTGGTGAAGCACAGTTCTGATCATGTACGGGTGGGTCGTGAAGGTGTGGCTCAGGTGCTGCATCTGGGCCCTCTTTGCTTCCTTGCTGGCCCTGTTCTGCCTTCTGGATGATGCGATCTAAACAGCCTTGCTTCAATGTGACCTTCCACAATGATGCTGGGTCCTGCTGACCAGCTAGTAAATCCTCTGACGTCACAAGATCTCTTCTAAGATATGGATGCTACATATTGTGTCTCAACAGGAAAGCTGACTAGCACAATTCATTAAAAGCTTGGAAATTGGAAAGCTATTTGTTTAAATGTATTTTAAACTGACTGATACAGGTTCTGGAAGATGGTCCAAAATCTATGTTCCTACTATAAAAGACTTCATAATCTCGGATGCTTCAATCAGTAGTGGGTAATGACCAACTTAAGAAGCAATATGAAATTACTAGATATTTTGACTAGAAAAACATCTTATTATATTTATTTCAAGAGATTAAGAATAAGATAATGTCACTATGACAGACTTGGGGGGTTTGAATTACTGAGAACTTATTAGATGTATTATAAATAATTAAGATATTGAAGACAGAGTTTCTGAGAAGCTAAACTACTGATTAATAATTATTGTGAACCAAAACCATAAATATTATGAGGGAATCAAAATGCCCAGAGGGTAATGAGAAGCATAGGTTAAGAATTTGAGAGGCATGCTGGAGCTGCAGATACTGAGTTGAAACTGAAGCGTCAGTAATACATGTATATTTGAGGTAGACCAAGGTCGGTAATGAAAAATTTAGAGGGAGGGAGAAGAATGAGGAAGAAGTAAATCTTCAAAAGTTTTCCAAGAAGCAGAAGGAAAAAGCTACATAATGAATGATTGAGCTCATGTCTCATTCTGTTGCTAGAAATTCAGGTGGAATTATGCAAAAAAGATGACATTCTTGCCATGTGGGTTTCAGTTCAGAATCTTTGTGATTCTGACAAGTGTATTTTATTTCTGACTCAGTAATATCATCTATAAAATGGAGACGATGCTTTGCATTTTAAGGGTTGCTTGGTCCGAATGTTTATGTTCTCCTAAAATTTACAACAAACTGAGTCCTTTAGGAAGAAGATTAAGTCACAAGAGTGAACTCCTCATGAATAGGGTTAGTGTCTCTATAAAAGAGGTGCCTAAGAGCTGCCAACCTTTTTCTCCATGTAGGGGTGCATTAAGAAGTTTGTGGTCTATGACCTAAAAAAGAATCCAACCAGGCTGGCACCCGTTAGAAGTGTGAGAAAAAAAAATGTTGTTTATAAGCTATCAACTCTATAGTGATTTTCAATCTTATCTTAAAATCACTAGAGAGTAGGGAAGTTGAGGAAGAATTACATGGTGGGACTTACTGGCACATCTGTCACTGTGCTTAGTATAAGGAAGAGGCCAAGTGTTAATTTCTATTTCCAACATCATCATTTAAGGCAATCATGTGTTCCACCTTTTATGAATGATGCTGCTTCTGCTATTGGAGGTTTATCAGATGGCTTGTCAGAAGTCTCAGTTCCAATCTCATCTTTTCTAACAAATTATTTCCTATTTTTTTTTTTACTCACTTAAAGTGAAAAAAAATATAAATATCTGTTTTGATGATATTCTTAAACAGTAGAAGTTTCTCATGCTATCCAAATAAAATCTGTAATTAGGAAATTAAAATTAAAACTATGATATAAACTCTCATACCTTAAATAGTTAGGTCAAATTTAAGTAGCACAGACAAGAATATCAGAACAGCAATTCTCAGAAAGTATACCTACCCTGGTGTTTGTCTCCTCAGCATGGTGCCCCTGAATGCTGGCTAAGTTTAAAGAGCTAGGGCCGAATACATAATTATATCTTCCATAATGCTTGAGCTCACAACATCAGGTGACACAGAATTTTTCAATTAAAGAGTTTTTTCCTCAGGTCTAATAATCACAGAGAATTTTTCTATTTCATCACCGTTTATCCTAGAAAAGACACTTTTATGGGCTTAACTCAGTAAACTTCAGCATTGCTGTGAGTGGCCTCCCTAAGCCCAGAATCGCCCTTCTGTAATTCCTCCTGCACATGGATGTTTGCCCAATCCTGCAGAATTCAAAGTAATTGTCTTAGTTAATTTTCATAGCTGTGACTCAATATCTGACACCCACAAATTTAAGGGAGGAAAAGTTTATTTTTCCTCAAGTTTCAGAAGGTCACAGTCCACTCAGGTGTGGCTGGCAACAGTGGAAGTACATGGCAGAGGCAGAGGTGGAGGTAGCTTCTCGCGACATCGCACACAGGAAGCCGAGTCAAGGCAAGTTGGGACTAGTCCTCCGAGGAAGGCAGGAAGCAGCTTATCTGTCCCTCCAGGTCTCCTCCCAGTGATCAGCCCCTCCTGGATCCAGCTGTGGAAGGTGTGGTAAGCCTCCACTACATGCCTATAATCCAATTTATATGCTTGTAATCCAGTTTTTACATCTGTAATCCACCTATTCAGACTAGACCCCGACCTCCCAACAGCATATGGTTTTACAGATAATCTATAACATTCAAATACACGAGACTTTGGGGGGGGGGGGCGTATTCCAGATCCAAACCACAATATTGATGCATCTTCTTCTTGACGTCTTCTTACCTCTTCTGCTCTACAAACAATCTCTGGTATGCTGACAAGTTAGGGCTGTAGAGTCTTTAGACTCCAAGCTAGGGGTGGCTTCAGTCCCAGATGTTGATTCCTGACCTAAAATGGGACCACCGTGAAACCTCAGGTACTTAAAATTGGTAAAGACATGACACCTATGGTTGTGATTCTTAATAACTGCCTTTTGGTTGAAAATTTAATCAGTGAAGACCCACAGTGGGGATGGCCAGCCATAATAGTTCCTGTCCTTCCTCAGGCTTAGAGTTTCAGTTAATCATTTCTTTCCTCTTAACATCAGCAGAGCAATTTCCTGTTACTTGTAATTCAAAGGATACTAAGTACTTGTTACATTGAGTAAAAGAAGCCAATACAAGGGGAAGCGGAGGCAGGAGGATCACAAATTCAAGCTCAGCCTGGGAAAGTTAGTGACTCAGCCAGACTTTGTCACACACACACACACACAACAAAAAGAAAAAAACAAAAGGGAGGGAGACATAACTCAGTGTAAAACACTGGGTTGGATCCTCAGTACCATCCCCATGAGACCCCCTCCGACTCCCCCCCCCCAAAAAAAAAATATGTGGTTTTTGTATCACTCTTGCTTAAATCTAAACCCTTGTTTTCCAACTTATGTGGGAGACCTCAATGAGCTACTTAAATTCTTTGTGCATTGTGTTCTTAATCTTTAAAACAGATAGATAGATTCTACTTACAGTGTCATAAGTATTAAATAGCATTTCCAGAATGTGGATAAGTTTCTGCAATATAATCAAAGTTTGATGAACTGTACTACATTATTTGTTTCTGAATGATACTTTATATTTTCCAAACTCTCCATTTCTTTCTGTTGTTCCTTCTTTATTTCTCCAACATTTAGGGGGATCTACTGATCAAATGCATCTCAGGTAACGCGTCCAGTGAATGTTCTCAGGGTGCCAAATTGAAATGAGTTCTTCAATGAAATTTTCATTGTACTTTATCATTTTAGGTTCACCTTTCCTGCCACAGAAAAACTGTCACACAACATCTTGTTTTATCATTGTATATGTGTATTCCTTTGCTTTCTGCTAGTAATTTTTAAACTCAGAGGGGCACACGTATTTTTCATCTATTGTCTGTTCTTTGAACTTACCATAACTCAGGCAATTTAGCAAGCTCAGAAGTTGCATTTGCGAATAAGGAAAGCAGGACAAAAGTAATTCACATTTTATCTTCAGTCTTTCATGTAAGGAAAAGAGTATACAAATCATATATCCCTTTGATGAAAGAAGAAAAATGACTTTCCTAAATATTTTCAAAGACCTCGTCACACCCCAGGGGACTGGAGATGTTTTGCTGATGGGTACGTCACTCCAACTTACTCCATTTCCAAGCTTGGCTCTGAGATCGCTAATAATACACTTAGATACAGTGAAGAATCTAGGAAGCAGCAGTTATGTGGATAGACCTTCACTCTGGAGGTTGCAACTGCATTGTGGAATGTACATCAGGGCACACTGTTTAGAAGTCTAAGCAAAGGTTGTCCCAAAAACAAAAAACAAAAGCAGGTTTTCTCTACGCTGTGAAAAAATTTCACATGGATATTGCTCTATTGCTATTGCTCTATTCCTTCATCGTGACCCAAGTTTGAGCACGTGGTGAAAAGCATTGTCAAGTCCATGGGATCAAAGCAAGTTGCACCATTGTGGATTCATGAGTTCTATCACTTGTTACAGGTAAGAAGAGATATACAGGCCAAAAGTGACACTCACAAAGAGCATGATAAGAAGTGTGATCTACTGTGTTTTCCAATCACCAAAATACTTTCCTTCCTATGTCATTTACACAAATCTAATTCAATAAGAAAAAAAATGTACATAATTTAAAATTTCTTGAGTCATCAGTTGACCTTTGTGTTTGTAAATCTCTGTGGGAATTTTGGAGAAAACAAATTGAAAAGGACATTTTACTAGTGGTCATTGTATTTTATTTAAATCTTAATAAAGACCTATTTTAAAATTAGAGGAAATAAGATATGCAAATATTTCAATGTTCCTAGATTGCAGGCATAGAAAAAAGGCAAAATTAAAACTGATAATCTATAAGTTGTATAAAAATTGAAATTAAAGTAAATAGACATAAATAGACAGATGAACTGGAATGCTGAACTTCACCTCTCAGTGGCCTACTTTAAAAGAAAGATGCCTTTGATTTTTCAACACCTGCCAATGCCTTCTTAATATTGGATTATTGCAACATTTTTGTGGAGTTTCTTCATCTTCATTCAAAAATAAGATCTCAAAAATTCTCTTACTATTCTCTTCTTTCCCATAATCTTCAACTTATTCATAAATCCCTAGTTGGACTATCACTGGTTTATTTCATTTGTTTTAAATGCCTTTATGCGTGACATTTCTATGTTGATGGTATGGTATAGCTCTTTTATTCTTTATGAACCCAAGATTTCTGGTCATGCAGTTCAGTAAGCATATTAGAGGTTGAAATCATTTTGTTATAAAAATATAAAGTTATGACTATCTTTTTGTTATGATTCAACCCTGATTATTTCTCAGATGCCATCGCTTTGGTGTGGCAATATCCAGTGGACAAGGATCAGAGCTAGAGCACCCTCCTACCTTACAGTTGGAGTGAAGGTTCTTGGTAATAAGAAGGAATCTATGCCCTACAGAGTTGAGAGAGAAAATATTCAGTAATATTAAATTCCATCTCTGCTTCCCCATTGCCTCCTGGCTCAGTATTCTTAATCCTGAGTTAGTATATTCAAATCAATCATCTAGGCTTTATCTAATGTTGGAATAAATACATTGATAGCATCCCTTTTTGTATTTATTATGCTTGATGAAGATGATCATTTGTACAAAAACTTCTTGCTGAAAAAAAAGATCCGTGATTATCAGCTTGAACTAGTACCCTAAAGTCTAGGAACAATCAATAGATATGAAGGAAAAACATCTATCCTAAAATATGTATCAAAATGGTACAGAAGAAAAGTCAAGCAGAAGCAACAATGTGCTTTGGTCTCCATAAATACAAGAAGTTAATCAATTGATCAATAATATAAAGAAAAAAACAACCAAATATCAAATGTAAGGGATGGAGGCAAGACTCCAAGATGCAAGAAAACTCAGTGAATTTTACTGACACATACATATAAGTCGATAGGTTTCATCTAAAATGACAGATAGGACATTTATTTCTGCTTTCCCTGGAAAAAATACTTCATGTATGATAACTACAGCCACTGATTTGCTTGTGGTTTATAGCAACATAAAAGAGTTTGTGTGACACAAGTAACTATGGGCAGAGTCAAAGCGGACTTCTCAGGCCAGATGAAATATTTATCAGACAAATAGATAGGAAAGCACTTTGCAATGCCACATCCATAGGTTTCAAATTTTTGGATCTCTGAGTGGGAATATTATTTCAGAAGATTCCGTAAAACTAACAGCATATGCTCTTTAAATTCTGTCTTTAAAAAAAGTCTACTCTATCTATGCTTCTCAGAAATGCCCACACACTTAACAAATTGGTCCAGGATTTATTCTGGTAATATTGACAGAAGAGCGGTATTGCATAAATAAACCAAGGTGCTCTGATTTCGAGCAGTCTAACCCAGTCACAGGGGCTGCCTAATCCAATATATAAATAAATAAAATCCGACAGAGCAGTGAGCTAATGTTCAGCAAGATTTAATCAAACCTCGGAATTAAGGTTTTAGAAAAAGTACATTGCCCTCTGGCAAATTTATAAGAAAAAAAAAATAGATTTCCTTCAGGCAAATTTATACAGGGAGAAAAAAAAAAGAATCTTTTAAAACTGCCTAGTGGGAACTGCCACATTTAGAAATTTGCTGCCTTTGGATCTCTCAAAGTGTGGGAGCTCTGTAAAAATTCAAAATTCTAGGTTATGTCTGAGGCCAATTGTACTCAAATCATTTTTCTTTTACAGTGAATGCAGGAAATGTTTTCCTCTATTTTTATTCATATATATGAGATATATGTTCTATATATTCATTCTCTTTTGCAGTGAATGCGGGAAATATTTTTCTTCATGTTTATTAGTATATATATGCAATATATATATATATATATATATATATATATATATATATATATATACACACACACACACACACACACACACACACATGTGTGTGTGTGTGTGTGTGTGTGTGTGTGTGTGTATAACCATTGTGTGTCACTTATAGATACACATATAAGGGATACACAATGATTTACATACCCAAGCTCAATGTAGTCAAATCTCCCATTTCCCTCTCTATTTGCAGGTCTACTAAGAATTTCCACCTTAGCAAGTATTTTTGCACCCCCGTCAAAACCCAATCACAACTTGTTTCTTACTTAGACTATGCATTTCATTTATTTTGTTATTACTCTATTCTTACTAATGTTAAGAATTATAAGCACTCAGTTTGTTGTTCGTTAATCGGTTGTTAAGGCCCAGAGGTCACCCTTTCTACACCACAAACAGCCAGCTTCCTGCATCCTGTCCCCGTAGCGACAGCCCCTTCAAGGCCGGAGCGTTGCCCCTCCTTAATCTCTGTTCTGCTTCCACTGTTGCTAAAGCAGTCGCTTTCCCTGTCCTCACAGGTATCCCCTTCCAAGGTCCAGCTCAGAATGGACAAGAAGACGTGCTCGCCTTCCCAATGTGATTTCCTTCTTATCTCTGCTCAGCGCTCAGGATTCCAAAAACTAGGACCACTTTCCTCGACCTCAAGCAGGCCCAGCCGCATTCACTGAAATGGCTCCAGTCTTCCTGGAATGTCTTGCCCAAGAAGCCCACGTGGCTCGTGCCTTCAACTTCCTTTGGATAGTTTCAAACTCCCTTCCAAAGTGCTGTCTTCTATCATCTTGAAAGAAGAGCCTTTTCTACTATCTCGTTTGTCTTTATTTGTTTTATACTGGTCACCCTACTCGAAATCATTTTATAGCATTTTTAATTTATTTTCTTTTTCTTGTGAAGATTTGATCATCTGGACATCAGACAGTTTGGTTTGTTTCATGTGTATGTACACAAAACCTGAAATAGTGTTACACACAAAGTGGGATTTCAATAATTATTTCTATTTCACAGGAGGCCCTCAAGTGGTTCTGCTATCAATTAAATTACAAAAGCACTGGTCTATATATTATAAAAATTATTTTCTGTATCAAAGAATGACCTCGAGACTGTAGTCTATTATTTCGTATAACATGGGTGTCAATCTTGCTTCACTTTATCTAAGAAAGGAATGTTGAGCTTTGTTTTATTGGTTATAATCCAAAGGTGGGTTACTCATCCAAAATATCCTGAGAAAATTCCCTCTTATATTTTATTGGAACAGTTATCGTAAGGAAAGAAACAGGCATTTGTGTGAACTGAGTCCCTTTTGGATAGTCATTTTGTGATGAATGGCAATATAACTCATGGTTTGCCCGAAGATTTTAAGAATATCTGACAATATGGACTCACACTCCTCTATGCTTAAATCACCATTTTTTTTTTTTTTTTTTGAGACAAGATCTCAGTCTGTAGCCCAGGCTGGTCCTGAGGTCACTATGGAGCCCAGGCTGGCCTTGGATTCAGAGCGATCCTCCTATATCAGCCTTCCGAGTGCTGGGATTACATGCGTGCACCACTGTGACCAGCTTACGTGGTGCTGGGGAATCAAACTTGGGTACTTAGTGCTTTAACTGCTGAGCCATTTCTCTAGCCCCTAAATCATCATTTTTTTTTTGATTATTGAGATATTGGCCTCTTTGACTGATTTTTCGGGGTTTTTTTTTGTCTGTGAAGTGGGCCTATCAACATGAATTTCAGAGCTGTTTTGATCATATTAAAATATGCAAATAATCTCTCAAATATTTAATTTAAATAAAATACTTCAGGGTCCTAGCCTGATCCTACTTAAATACTCAAGCACTCAGAATTACACACAACTTCAACTGGCACTGGAAGAACATCCTACATGATGTGTTCCTCCATGCTATTCTCTTAATTGAGGTTTTTTTTAAATTAAAAAACATCATTTTGAGAGCAATTTGACATTGATCAGAAGAGAAATAAAAGCAAAAATAACTCCTTTGTCCCATTTGCCTTTCTCTCTCTCTCTCTCTCTCTCTCTCTCTCTCTCTCTCTCTCTGATTTTGTTTTTTCTGGCTTCCTGAGGGAAGTCAGACCACTTTGTTAGTACATCAGTGGTTATTTTTAAAAAGTAAAAAGACTCAACTATGAAAATTATCTTGAAGAGGCATGATTTTTGGTCAGATTTCCCTGACACTATTTTATAAAGGGAAACCTCCAATGGGCAGTTGAAATGCAGACTGAGATCTGGCATTAAGCTACTTTTCACAGGTCACTGGTGCTGGTTGTTTCCCTCTGGACTCTGGGTGAGCGATACATTCGCAGATGTCACCTTCAGAGTGAAGGATGAGAACAGATTTTGCGGTTAACAGGAGTACTACCATAATAGCTTCATGCCTCAGAGTGGTGAGACCGTGTGCAATTGTGGAATATTTTAGCTGAGCAGATGTGTCTCCTCAGTAGAGAGATCATTCAATTCTTTGAAAGCTCAAGATCAGAAATGACTTTCTCATAATGTTAGACTTGGGAAATCAGGCAGTATGTCAACACTCCAGCCTTGAAAACTTTACACCAGTTTGGTAGTCTGCATTGGAAAAAATCTTCAGGATTCATGATACTGGTTATTACTCATAGAGAAGAAAATGGCTTTCAAAATGGGCATAAATGACAGAGGAGAGACCGAATAGTCCAAACATGGAATATGCTTCCAGGGATTATTGTGTATATAGTGTCCTTTCATGAGGAAGCCATAGCCTGTGGCCCCAAAGCATGGTGTTTGTTTTATTGTACAAACACAATAAAAATATGCTTTCTGTAAAAACTATGCCGGGGTCCAGTTCAACTTCCGTAATAGGGTCTTTGGATTAGAGTGTGGTACTCAATTTTGCCTTAGGGATTTAGGGATTGCCTAGAATCGATCTGTTCTTATGTGAATGACAATGAAAATGATTCTGGTTCTCCCAACGCATGATGAGCAGTGCCCATGCTGATGCTTCCAGCCTGGCTCCATATCCAAAGGCATTCACTGGCTGGCAAGTTTTTCTACTAACTCCTAAACATGGTAGACTGTTGACTAGGGGAGCCCTGCTTGGGGAGATTTTCATTTGGAACAAGAAACTGTGTTCTTCCACTCACAATGATCTTCCATATGCTTTTCTCAGGCAGATTTTGGGCATCGAATGAATAATTACTGTGGAACTGCACTTATCTGCTTGGAAATTAATAATTTTCTTATAAGGAAGGGGAGAATGTTTACAAACTAATTTTGTTCCTTCACTATCCACGTAGAGTGGAAATGCTTCTTAAACAATTTAGCCTTGTAGTTCAGAATAACATAAGGGTACAGGGGATTCAAAAATTTAGTGGAAGTTTTATCATTATTACTAAGTCAGGCTTTGTTTTAGATACACTTTAATCTTTGGGACAGAATACCCAACACCCACAATTTAAGGGAGGAAAGATCTATTTAACTTACAGTTTTAGCGGGTCTCACACAGTCCATTCACGGGGGAGTCAGCAATAGTTAAGGCACACTGCAGAGGCTGAAGAGCTGCTCTCGGCATTGCAGTCAGAAGCCAAGCGAGGCAGCAGTGAGTCTATGTCTCTGATTCAGGCAGGGACAGCGTCTTTCTGAAAGTGCAACAATATTTCTTCCTAATTCCTTTATGTAGTTCAAGCTCCCAGTTGGACCCCCTACACCCTCCTTCGCTTTCTGGTTCTATAATCAAAAGCACAGACCTAAAAGCTCTACTCTGGGCACCCCTGGGTTTCAACAACTTAATGCGGTCTTCCAAGAATCTGTCCTTACCAGACAGGCCCTACTTCCAAATAACAAATCGTTCCACAGTTATTCCACTCCATACAAAAATATGAAACTTTTGAGGAACTCTCGAAATTCAAACTGTAGCAGGCATATTTGACAGAAGGGAATAAAGTCTTAGGAAGTACCCTTCCCTTTTATTTTCTTATAAACTTTTCTTTAGCCTAATGGCTAAGAAATTTATCAACCACTGCCTTAGATTTGGAGAAAGTATTACTGAGTCAGTAATCACCATAAAGAGAACTATTTGAACACAGATTTAGTCATTCATTGCTACATTGATCCATTCTAAAATAAAGGTCTCAGATGCTGAAGAAACAATGACTAATGTAACCAAACTGCCTATCCTGGAAGAATTTATATTGTGATTATTTCAAAACTGTCTATATTCATGCCCGTTACTATTTTTCACTTTTCTAAATAGAAAGGATAAGCTACAACGAATAACGTCTTCTTTCTGTTGGAATTACTGAGCGGAAGTAACGTAATTGGAAGAGGTGTAGATAATTACTCACAACACTTCCGTCTCTGTTCAGGGGAGTTTGGTAAGGCTCTGAAGGAGTGAGGGTTTCCCCAGCATCCCTCTGCTCTTCCGTGGTGTATTTTTGTAGCATCCAGAGCTCTAGGGCTTAGATTTAGTTTCGTAGTAACAAACACAACATATATCAGCTTCGAGTAATATAAATTTCTTCTCTCACAGTTTTGGAAAACTAGAAGTCCAAACTCAAGTACCCATAGGTTTGTTTCTTTGTGAAGCTCTCCAGGACAATTTGCTCTGTGCCGCTTTCCCAGCGTCTGGTGGCTGTGGCAGTCCTTGGTTCTTCTCGTCCTGGAGGAGCATCATTCCAATTACTTCCTCTGCTGTCACGTGGCATTCTCCACGCAGGTTTTCACGTCCCTGTGCCTTCACAAGCCTTCTAGTCAGAACACTAGGTGCTGGGTTTAGGTCCTATATTCATCTCTTTTGACATCATCTTAGCTTAGCTCCTCCAACACAGGTGGTATTTCAGATGAGATTACAACTACTGGGAACAAGGATTAGAATTTCCACATGTCTTTCTAGAGACACAAGTCAACCCACAGCATGTATTTAATCTTGTTTTCTTTCTACAAAAACCAAGACGCTCCCAGTCTTCAAGGAGTTTTCACGGTTATGGTGATTCTTGTCACTATTAGGCAGGGATTTTAAAGTTAAAAGAAAAACCACGAATTTGAAAAGCCACCTAGCTCACTTTTTATAAGATACATAAAGCTGGTTTTTGACTTTGTGAATTTATGTGTGCCATTGTTGAAAATCAGACAAGTAACATAACAGCAGACTTCTACTGCATTGCATTTTTCTAATGATATACCTAACTTTGCTTCTGCTTCATTTCTTAAAACAAATACAATATGTAAATAAACCAGGCCTGGGGCACACAGGTCTGTAATCCCAGCACCGTGGGTGGCTGGGCCAGAGTTTCTCAAGTTTAAAATGAATTGGGACAATTTAATGACGTAGTGAGACCTTGTCTCAAAATAAAAAGCGAAATGAAATAAAATAAAAATTTATAAATGGGCTGGGCATAGAGCTCAACATGAATGACCTTGGCTGAATCTCCAGTACCAAGATGAGTAGTATTCACCTCTAGTGGCCTAAGGGACCATGATCTTAGAGGCCAGTTTCCTGGTGTTGCCTCATGTCAGTAAGTTCCAGATAGGTTTACCTCCTGCCCTGGAAAAATAGAACTTTCTCTTGAGGTTCTAGTTCATTTTTAAGGTATTTCCAGAAAAGAGTAAATGTTGTGCCAAATGTTGCAAATCATATATGATCTGTGCCCTGAGACCTTCAAATGACTTCATTTACAAGCACATAAAACAAGCTGTAGTTGAAGTCCCAGTCCTACAAGGAGGGGGACAGTTCACCCTTTGCGCTGCTGTGCGGTGCTGCCCTGACACAGACTTCTTAGGTTCTTTCTGGCTACATTTGCCAAGGCTTTTTTTTTCTTCTTCTTTCTTTTCAGTTGAAAAAAGAAGCCCCTTGCAATGTTGAATCAGGAAAGCAAAAGAAACTATAATATTATCCTCCAATTGCCATGGAAAATAAGCTTTAAATATTTCTGTCTTCATTTAATCTGCCACAAATTAAATAAATGAACAGAAAAGTTCATGTCAAATTAAAGAAAGGCTTACAATTTTTAATTATGGATTAAGAATCTGATCTTCCTGGATGCAATAAAAAGGATTTTGATAAAAGGAGACAGATGCATTAAAATAAGATTATATTATTCAATGGGCGGCATCAGCTATCTGGGGATGTTTGATATAGCCTGTCAGACACTTTGCTTCTTCAGCTTTGGTGGGTTTGTTCTCGCTGCTGGTCAGAGGGCCAGATCTGTGTGATTTCTGAGCAATTTCATGGAACTGTGACTTAAGAGTATCTCAACTCTGGTAGCATTTGCTTCTCACCTGGGTGTTCTTATGATAAAAGAGCAATTTGGCCTGGTATTCCTAGAAATTTCCAGCTTTTAACATTAGGATTCTCTGTATCCATGAAACTTTTCAGTTCCATGTAGATTGGTTACCTTTCTGACATCCAGTTGAAAGTTCAAGTAAAAGATACCAGTGTATGTGTACATGCATGCACACATATTCACAGGTACATGTGTAGTGGGGGTTATCAGTGTACCATAGCATAAATGTTATTCAGTTAGATTTGAGAGCTCATGAAGAAATTCTTTCATCACTTCTCCCTGGGGCCAACTGGTCTCATATGCAATATATGCGGTTTCTCAAAAGATGGTCTTATAGAGTTAGGCGATTAAGTATGTTTGGAAGAAGCTATGTGAAAATGACTTTCTTCTCTCCCTACATTTGTGGAATGCTTGTAGTCCTCAAATTCATAATGTTGGAAACCTAACTCAGTGCCACATTTTGGTGGCTCATGTTTGTAATTCTAGCACTTAGGAGGCTGAGGCAAGAGGATTAATATGATTTCAAGGCCAACCTGGTCTACTTAGTGAGCCCATGACCAGCCTGGATTATAGAGTAAGACCTTGTCTCAAAAAAAAAAAAAAATCAAAGAAAGAAACAAAAATGAATTTTAGCTCCTAAGATGCTGGTGTTTAGAAGGTAAGAGCTTTTGGGGATGATTATGTTATGAATGTGGGGCCTTCGTGAACAAGATTATTGCCTCAGACAGCTGTCTCACATTTTGCCATGAGGACACAATCACAGAGTTGTCACCTGCAAATGGGAAGAGGGCCTTGCTGAATCACTCAATCTGCTGGCCCCTTAGTGGTTCTGAGTAGTTGAAACTGTGAGGAAAAGAAAATGTTTATTCAGATCATAGATGCCAAAATATGGTTGATGCTTTGCTCTTTGGCCCAAGAGTTTCATTCCAGAATGTACAAAGGAAGAGTAGTAGCATCTTGCCTCATGGTTGTTTTGGTAGATTTGGGCTAAAGACATTAACACATAAAAGCATATCTAGAAAACAAACACAAGGATCAGATTTTGGGCTGGATGGCTAGTGACAACGATAGTCATCCCATTGGTTAAAGGGGGTTTCTGTAATTCCTGGTAGATACAAGAGGATCACAAATATCCAGGCATTATCTGTGTTTATCCGAAAGATCCAGGTAGAAGGTGGGATGAATACAACAAAAGTGCCACTCAGGATATAAGGGAACAATGTCAGTTACAAGAATGGTGGAGGGATCTGCTCGACATGATAACAAAGCTACAGGCTTAGACTAGTCAGCTGCCAAATTGTGCTGTGTTTTGAAAAGCCAATAGATCTGCACAACAGCTTGAAGAACATTGTTATTCCCTGCAATTTCTGGACACATAATGCTAAAAATAAAAACCGAGATCCAATTATAAGTTTGACAGAACTAATAATAATAATTTTAAAAACACAGAATGCCCACACTGCACAGACTTCCTTTGCCAAGTCATAAATGAAACGAAAAGGGGAACCCTTTTGGACCTGGTAGGAGCGTATCAGTGGTTTAAACTGAGAATTGTGAAGCCTCGAATTCCCCAATTCCTGTAGGCTGGCATAACCGACTCCTTCCTTTGCCCTGTGAGAGCACTTGCTTTTAGATTTTTCTTGAAGCAGGTGAGTTCCAGGATTGAGTTTGTTTGCCTTAAGTTCTTCCCCTACATTCATCCTCTCACCAAACTCATTGATAGTGTTTGGGCACAACACGGGGCAAGCAGAGATCTACATTTCCTGCTTTAAAGGGAAATGGTTCACATGTGAAACAGTTTAAGAGTTATATTTAATATATGCTAGCTAGTATCAGTTTGGAAATGACTTGAGAACATTGGTCTAGAATGGATCAGAGGTAATGTTAGATAAGGGAACGCAGACTTCCATGGACAAATTCCTCCATGAATCAGGATTCAATTTTATGTTAAAATCAACCAGTAGTTGCTTTGGGCAAGCATCTAAAACTTGGGCTTGATGATGGTCACTTTATATAATGGCCCGCAGATTAGAATTTCTTTTCTTTTCTTTTTTCTTTCATTTTCTTTCTTTCTTTCATTTTAATACAAGGAGAGTGGCCAGTGTGTTAGGATTGTATTTGCCTGATATAACCAAATAAATCAAGAGTTCCGTGTAGAAATCTGTCACAGTAAAATATCGCCATTTCTCATTTACTTTACAATTCCAAGGCTGTTTAGAGACCTTGAACCCATAGATTCAAGGATACATGGAGGCATTATAAGAAACAGATTTGAGGTACCTCTAAACATAAACATAGTGACTATTCCTTGAGTTCTTCCCCCAAAAGACTGGGAGAAAGATACTAGAGGTATATCCAGAAAATAAATGAAAAAAAAAATAGATGAGTCAGTGTTAGGCTAGATTCATAGATCATCTCTTAGAGAACTCAAGGCTTCTGTTCTCACAAAAACGAAGGACATAGTTTTATTACCAGAGGACTGTATTATTAAAGATATATGTGACTGGGAGAGAATATGTAATGGGTCTTTCTGGATCTCTTAAGTGCTTATTCATAACCTCTCAACTTCACCTGTGCCTGAGTCTAGCTGTCACCGTGGCAGCTAGGTCAGTGCAGCTACCAACCTTTTCTCTACACAGGTGCAATCCATGGGTGCCCTGCTTCAGGTCATCACAGACACTCCTCACCTCCCTTCCCTGAGGTCCCCCTTTGATGCTGAGACATAGGCATTGTGGGGCCAGACTCCATGGGTTGCAAGTAAAATCCAAAAGAGGATGAGAAGGGCACAGTATTCTTACGTTAAGAACCTTTGATCAGTGGGACAGATCTCAGCCCCTTTCTTCCTCTTTGGAGGCAACTGAGATATAGTTTTTGCAGCTTTTGTGAGGATGATCCCTTGGGGAATAAAAGTAGGTCACTCGGTGGTGACCTACCTGAGGTGGTGGCTAATGGCACTTACATGAATTCTAACTTCACTTCCGCTTTTACAGAAACTCAGTCCATTGCTGTATAACATATTTACAATGGGGTCAGTTGCCATATTTAAATGAGTGAAGAAATAACATAATTTTTTGTGAGCATGAGATAAGGAAAGTGGATAGAGAAAAATCAAACAGAGAAAGAGAACTGCAGTGTAGATTGAAAGGAAATACAAAATTCAACTGGTGTAATTTGAGAACAGGTCAGTAAACTAAAGTAAAACAGAAGAACTCGATTTTAGGTACCCCCACCACTGGATCACGACTGGCTGAGAGAAGTATCTGTAGTAGCCTCTATGGAGGCATAATTTTCCTAAGATCTGACCCATAACACTAGATCCCCTAATTTTGACAATAATAATAATCATCAATATTTAATTAGCAGGTTGACTTGAGGCAGAAATTATGAAAAGATCCATACATAATACTTCAGATAAATCTCACCTCAGTCCTCCGAGCCAGATTATATTCAAGTCTGGCTTCAGATATGAAGAGATCAAAGCCTAGAGAATGCATGACTCGCCTTAAAAAAAAAAGTTTAGATGAGAGTAAAATACTGTGAAGATTCATTTTGAATAATTAACAGTTTAATTTATTTTTAAGGTCCAGAGGAAATAGATACTTTTAATTATAGGCATACCCTATGAACAAAAGCTCAAAGAATATTGGTACATTCTGCAGTGGAAATTGGGCAGCTGAAAGTTGAGATCTCCCAACTGGTCTATGCTCTTTGCCTACAATGTGAGTCTCTGCTGACCTCACAGAACCAGTCTCTGTTCAATTTGCACTTTCTAAACAGATATGCATATGTAAAACATACATCAACTATAAAAGACCCTAAAATGTAAATTACCAACTCCATCTCATCTTTTCCTTAGAGTATAAGACAGTTAACTATGTTAGATTCTTCCAGAGAATTTTCTCTCTCTCTCTCTCTCTCTCTCTCTCTCTCTCTCTCTCTCTCTCTCTCTCTCTTTTTCTCTCTTTTTCTGTGTTATATGTGTGTGGAATTTGTGTTGTGTGTGAATGCCCATGGTTATACATTATTTTATATACTTTTAAAAAATTAAGACTCTAGAAGGTTATTCTTTTATTGATACCTGTGGAACTCCTATCATATTACAGTCCTTCAAGAGGTGTTTTAATTTAATCAGTCTTCTACTAATGGTCACTTTTGCTTTCTAGGCTGTTGTTATCATAGACAATGCTAAGTTAGCATCTTTACCATAAATTTTTGAGCACTCATATAAGCATGCCAATAGGACAATTTCTTTGCAAGTAGTATCAGAGGATCAAAGGGTGTTTTCACTTTTTTTCTATTAATTACCAGTTGATATGTTAAACATCCTAATTCCCTGGGGAGTGTTTGTGTGACTAATAGGCTGGGACAGTATTTCCTTCTCCAAGGAGGGCAGAGGCCACTTTCAGATGGCCCTTAGGAGAGCTTACCGATAAGCACTGTGGCTGCTGGGGATAATCATTGTGGGCCCAGTCTGTTTCTGTGTGTTCAGGGCTCATTGTCCCAGGCACAAGAGACCACAGACATTGCACACACCAGAACCTCCTCCTGGGGTACAAACGACTGCTACTGAAGCCAAGATGAGTCCAGGACCGGTCACATTCTTGCTGGACAAACACAAGACCTTAAATGCACAGCTTAATACGGGGTTGAAAATTCAAATTCCTGATTAGTGTTGAAAGAAAGTATCTGTAAGCAAGCAGAGAGAGAATTGGTTCTACACAGACATCCTTTAATTAAAAAAATAAAAAGACCAAAAATATTTTGACAACTTCCAATTGATTTCTTGGAGTGTTCAACCCAGATCAAAGAAAAATAAATGTATTCAAGAGCTTTTGACACTTGGAAAACAGTGCATTTTTATGTTTTTGGCTTTTTCTGCAGGGTAAAAATTAATGCACTTGGCACACTCGATGCATTTTCCCCTCCCCACATCCTTTCCTCCCGTCTTTCCTTCTCTAAAACTCAGCATTCTGATGTGAGTCAAATTCCCAGATTCCATCTCAGACTCATCTCCTTGATCTTTTGCCATGGGCTGCAGGTATAATTCCCAAGAATGTGCTACTCTTGACATCTCCTGGGACCATCTTGGTAGGCATTCTAAAAATGCTAAATGAGGACTTCAGAACCTCCTGTGACCTCTTCCTTTTCAGTTCCCAGCTCTGGACCTGAGGTGCTTTTACAACCATCTTAGAGGCTGTCACACAGACAGCCTACTTCCACACTCACTAAGGAGCTCTCCATTTAGTGTGTTTAAGTTTTCTTTTCAAATGACGTTTTCTTACCTGTCTTTATCAGGTTTGACTGTCTTTTCCTGCTGTCGCTGCCCTTCAAGGCAAGCTGTTGGATTTTCCAGCAACTCTTGAATACACCTCTGCCAGGATCACGTGTTTCCTGGGCTGCAGGGCAGGTGCTGTGCCAGGTCCTGCCACATTCCTCTGCCAGGAATAGGGCAACGTCCTGCCTCCTGGGCTCCCTCTGCAAATCTCTCAGTGTCTTCAGGTTGGTCTACAGCCCAGACAGGCACTGCCAGTTCCGAGGCAGCTCAGGAATTCTGAAGAATGTGTGTGCCATCGATGGAGCTGTATTTCTTTCCAGAGGTCTGGATAATTTGAACTTGGCAGAAACATCTGCAGGCTGACTTGTCTGTGTTAGGATTCTAATCTCCAGACAGAGGGATACCAAAGTTTGGATTTAAATAGAGTGTTAGAAATGGGCTATTACGACACCCAAGTGAGTCTTAATGGAGGCTTGTCAGGAAGATTTATTTGTTTACTCTTTAATTATTTATTCAATAACTATGTTCTGTCTTTTGCACCCTAGGTGTAATGTAGTGAGGACACGGAGGGGCCTCTGCTTCTATATCATTCAGGAAACTTAATTTACAAACACAAAGTAAATCTGCTGCTCAAATTTTATTGGTAAGAATTTTGTTTATCATCTTTGTGAAGAGAACAACCCCAGTAAAGATGATTGTAAATATTAAATTATATTTGGCATATGCCATCTTAGTCTTAAAGGGGTTTTGCAAACTCGGAATTAGGAAGACATGAGTCACGCATGCATTAACACAGCTTGCGTGTTTTAAAATTATTCCAGATTGGCTTCACATTAGAGCATAAACAAGTCACCCTGAATCTCTCTTGTTGCTGTTGTAATTGATCAATTTGTCGAGGCAGAAAATGAAATAACTCAGAGTTGTTGAGAGTTAGTGCTCTTCAGCTACTTCTGCAGCTGGTGACCAGGCCATCCACGGAGTAGATGGGGACCTGGCTGGTGGCATCATGCAGCCAAGACAGCAGCTGTTGGGAGCTGGGCATCATTCCTAGAGGGCCAGTGCATCCAAAAGTCACAAAGAAAATCAGATTTCAACATTTTTGTTATAATTTGTCATAAATAATATCATTGTTCCTAAATAAAATAAAAGAAAGAAAAATGAAAAAAAAAAAACCCAAAATTTCTGTCTGCATCTCAAGGGAAAACAAAACAAATTAGTAAAAACAGTTGAAAAAATTCATAATAAAAAAGAACATAAATGAACACCATGTAGATAATTGCTTTGGCCTCATACCCCAAATTTGGGCTGATTCTTTACCTGTCTGGGGCAAGCTAATTTCTTTTTATAGGAACAAGAAGGGACCCGCCATTACAGACCCACTGCTGTCCAATCAGGACGCACGATCAAGCCTGCTTTGATGTAACATAAGTTGGAGAGTAGCAGGTGGTCTCCCCTGCTGTTTATAGTGCAGCTTGGGGAGTTCTGTCAGATGCAGCAGCTCCTCTTTATCTGCATGGAATCTGTGTAAATCACAAAAGAACAGATGGGAAAGTAGTCGTGCACCCCTGTTCACCTCTTAAAAGCAGCTCATAAATTCCCTACCCCACCCGCCCTGTTATAAAAAACAACCCGCAGTGGTTTGGTCACCCAACTGCCACAGGATGATCATGTTATTTACAAAATATCTAAATACATGAATTAGACAAAGAAAACAAATAGCTTAAATGGCCACAGCTGTTATATATGTGTGTATTTTACCATTAAAGTCCAAATTTAGGTTAAGTCAACCCAGGAAAATTAGAAATTGTAGTGCATCTACCAGTTGTAAATATCTCACAGCAGTTTAGTGGTATCACAGGGCACAGGTTTCATATGTCTGTTCCTTTGATTGTTGTCATTTTTACAGCACAACTATGAAATTGCTTGTCAATATTTGCTCCCAAAACCTCTGCATAATGTTCTAAGGATTGATCTAGGTGGATACTGTCAAAGAACTGCTCCCCTCAAAGAAGAACTTACATGAGTCCTGTGTAAGTGAAGCCACTTTTTTTTTTTTCTAATTCAAGCTAACATTCTATTGCTTCTTGTTCGAACAAGAGCTACTTAGTGTCCTGTGTACAAGACATAGGCTTATGAGACTATGTATCTAATAAAGTTTGTGAAAACTATATTTAATTAAGAATTTGTTCAGCACTTAGCTAGGAAATGGAAGGAGAACAAAGAATGGATTCATTCCCAAGAGAAGGGATGAGAGAAGCAAAGGCACAGAGGTGTAAGGCAGAGGAAAGCACAACATGAACCACATTCCTGAGTTCTCAGAGTGATTTGTAAGACAAGGCATTGATGGAGATGAGACTGAAGGTTAACAAGGTCTTGACGCAGATAATCTTAAAGGTCTCATGAAAAACCAGGGCCTTGACCTACATGGGATCAAAGTTGTCTACGGAATGTTGACTTCCATCTACCTATAGCTTTAAAATGTGTACTGATAAAACATTTTTAGAAATCCTTAATTTGTCCAAAGACCTAGAGTGCACTGAAGATGCCCTTTAGAGAGACATAGTTATTTAGAAATGAAAATAAATTTCTAGTTTCTCATGAACCTCTGTATAGTTTTCCTATGTGTTGCTATGAAAATTTCTTATTATCTCCGGATGAATTTATGATCAGACACAGCTATGCCTCAAACACACCACAGTAGTGAAGTTTATTGTGAGCTGAAGTAACTACCTTTACTTTAGTTTTCTAGGATTCTCCTTTTCTATAAATTCCTAATGATCAAAAACCTAAAAAAATTGGCTCCTGAGCTCTAAAAAAGAATTCTCTATCAATTTCTGTCAAGGAAGAAAACTTATTTGCACATCAGTCTTTAATGTAGGTCACAGTTCTTTTTCTCTCTCATCAGATGATACTGGAAGCATCTGGAGACATATTTATTGTGACAACTGATTAGGGTTGTGGTTGACATCTACCATGTAGAGGCCAAAGATGTTCAACATTGGCTAGTCCCATATCTACTTTCTGACCCTAACTCTAATCCTTCTGAAATTAAGAACTGTTTGAGACATTTCTAATATTAAATCATATGTATCATTTATACTATTCTAAAAAAATTCCAAATTTTTGTCTCATGTAATCACGTCCATGTGGATACTTCTCAGAGGAAGGCTTTGAGGTTGTCCTAAGGCCATCAAATACATGACCTACCTTCTCTTACAATTTACTTTTTTTCCCTTGAACAGAATTATTCAAAGTCCTATCCTTTTTTATTATTTATATCCTTTCAGAAACGTGTCAATGAAAAAAATCAATTGCTTTGTTATAATAAAGTATGCTTAAAATGAAGTTATTTTTGTGTTTTGTCTGATTTTTGATGCTTAAGATTAAACCCAAGGACTTAATGATGAAATACATCCCCAGTGCATTTTT
The DNA here is from genome assembly GCA_004027205.1 of Ctenodactylus gundi. Taxonomy (NCBI): domain Eukaryota; kingdom Metazoa; phylum Chordata; class Mammalia; order Rodentia; family Ctenodactylidae; genus Ctenodactylus; species Ctenodactylus gundi. The sequence goes on from PVKB01000430.1 coordinate 692,304, forward strand.
CACGATTTATTTTTAAAATCATCTGACTAAGTCAGTAATTTGCCCAGGCTGAGCCTGAGCTTACCGTCCTCCTGCCTCAGTCTCCCAGAGTTATGGGATTAGAGATGTATGCTGTCACACTTAGCTAAAATAAAATTGTTTTTTTCTTTTTCTTTGCTTCTTCTCTTTCTTACACAAAGTTCCAAGAAAGAACTCTTCTCTTTGAGTAATTTTATCAAACTAGCTTTAAGCAACAAAACATATTTTCAGATATTCATATTAAAAACACATTTTGTATCAAAACGTTGACAAGGATGGAACTGGATTCTCATATTAGGTTAAGATTTTCCAAAAATTTATTTTCAGCAATCTACCTACTGGTGTATTTTGTACAATTAGGAATATAGACTTTGTTAATTTCTTATGATAGGAGTGTGAAGGGATACTTTGAGAAGAAATTCTATTAGATATTTTTTTTATTTTGGTACAATTTTTTTCTCTACAAAAATCTCTCTTTTTTTATTATTGAAGCTTAACCATTCTCTACGAGACAATTTCACTTAAAATTGTGTTTATTTTTTCTTTGAGATATCAAAAAGTTAAGGAAAGACAAAAATATGTATTTTCTCTCTGTATTAAATTCTGTTCAGCAACCAAAACAATGAGATAATCCAATATCAAATATCAAAGTTAATTACAATCATTTCAGCTACAATAATATAACAATGGCATATGAGATTACTTACTTTTATTGTTGATAAATGGGGTAGGTAACTTTTGATGTGTTCAATTTATTTTTATACTCAGACCTCCATTAGAGAAGATGCAATCATATTATCTTTCACATCTAATCTTCAATTAGGGTTTTATAGCAAATCTTACTAAAATAACATGTGTATCTCAAAAGTTAGAAAGTTTATCTTAATGTTCATTTGTTAAGAGGTATACATGTGACTTCCTTTCAAATATACAGGTGTGCAAGAACTTTTGTGAACTCCAACTGCTTAACAATTGGTTATTAAAATAATTTGGTTCCTCTTCTCATCTTTAAACTTCCGTGTTTATTTCCAGAAAAGTGCTCCCTGGAAAAACAGGTTGCATGGACAAATAATAGTTGGAAAATCTACTGGATTTATCATTCTCTTGGAATGTCTCAAAACACATTTTTCCCCTAAAAATCAATCATCAGTAGAATCCTGCATGGTTTGTTAACCCTAGCATGTTTGCTTGTTATGCTAAAGTTTCAAACAATGCATTTTAGGAAAAGGTAGAATATCTAGTTTCATGCTCCTATTTTATTTTGTTTTATTTTGAATCTCATTTCCTAAATACTAGCTACGTTATCCCTTTTCACAATTTATCAGAGGTGCCAACATGACAAAGCTTTAAACGTAGACACTTCTTCATTGGTTACCTTTTATAAAGGTTTTAATGAAGACAAGTCATTGGTGAATTTCTCATAATATCCCAGACCCCATTTTCTGAGACCCAATGATGCAGTGTAGGCATAAGTAAACAAAAATGAATAGCAACATTCAACACAACATCTGAATATTTTTGTATTAAGATAACACATCATATTTAAGATCTGGTTGTATTTGTGTCTTGATATAGTATTTATTGCTCCACATATAAGAACTAACTCTGGAAATATCTGAGATCAAATTTAATGTCTGCCTGCCCTCACAATATTGCTGCTCTCCTAGCAAAGACCCTGCCTCTTCCTTTCTTTCAAACTTGATTGCCACATTTAGTACTTCACCTGTGACCTTTCCAACACTTTCTTCTGAAGACCCAGTTTTAGAGTTCTGCCTCTGTGTTAGAAAAAGTCTTGCAGGAGATTAAGTCTCACGGGACCCACTGTTCTAAATGAAAAGCGGTCGTCGCGACACTGCCATCCAGTTTTCTCCCACTGAAAATGAATGAATGTGATGAGATCAGAGTGTCAATTGGCATGCACTTTCATCTGAAATGCAATAAAGTTAGAGAAGACTGAATGATTAAAAAAAAACCCGCATCATTATTCATATCCAATCCTTCCTCTGCACTTCTGTGTACCATCTGGTCCTGATGGTCAGAGTGCCAAAATGCCATAAGGAAAGTTGTTTTTGTGGTATTTCCAATCCAACCAGAATCCTAAAGTACCAGAAATCTCTCAAGAAAAGCTGTTGTCATAGGACACCAAGCCTCATTTGTCAAACCAGAGAGTCTTAAGAAAAGTAGCTGAAATGGAGTTACTATCCCATTTTAAATATTGAACAAAAGGGGAATGTTCTGAGTTTGGGGTTTAGCAGATGTCTAAACACACACACACACACACACACACACACACACACACTATTCCTGACAAATGACTTCTATTTGCACCCCGTTCCTATAAAAATTAAAGTTACATTTCCACTGTATGATTTTTCAAATTGTTTTAATTTTTTAAAAGAAGAATATTTATGGACAAATAAAGTCAAGAAAAATCCAGTGAAAGAGGATGGGGAGAAAATTATTCAAACCTCTTGAAAGTCTGAGCCAGGTCTTCATAGAGCACATGTAGATTGCTTTAAAACTAATGGACATCGTCCTATTCAGGGGGCTCTAACAGTCACTGAATTCTTTTACATTTTTCTACTTCTTTTTGTGAAATACAAAGAATCTTGAATATTCAAAGACTGAACCTGTGCTGTAAAATTACTGCCCAGGAAGGTTAGAAGGGGCTGTTCAACTTGTCAGGGTTTTTGCTTTCATTCAGTCCCCAATGAGCTCAGATTTATTTGACAATGAGTTTTATTCAGCTTAATTTACTTCAATTAAAAAAAAAAACTCAAGTGAGGTAAGGCGTTGATGTGCTAAGTACACTTGGGTGACAATGAGTGAAAGGAGAAAAACTTACCAGGAAGGGCACTACAATCGAAAGAACATAAGCTTTTAGTGTCAGACAGAGAAAGACTCAACTTCCAGTTGGTTTTATAGCTGAGGGTTGTGTGACCTCAGGCTATTTACTAACTGCTTTGAGCTTAACTTTTTCACGGAAAAAAAAAAATGTAAAACTAATTGTGTTACTGAGCTGGAAGTGTCAATGAGCTATCTCTTATAAAGTCTTGGAGTGAACCAGGTGCTGAGAGTCCACACGAACATTGACTGTATGCAAGGTTGGTCAGATAATATACAGCTTCGAGGCAAAGCCTTCAGAGGTTAGTTGGTACAAAAACGCTTTGCAGTATTTGCTTAAATTCTGCTTAATCCATCAGCAGAGGGAGGTGTAATTTGGGTGATGGCACATGAACCTGGGATGTACTGGTGTTGTTGTTCATTAGGAATATTATGTGTCCAGTACCCAGTGCCCCTAAGCAACGCATTAAAACATTTTATTGAATAAGAGTGTAACACCTTCAGAGAAACATGACCTAACCTGAGATGTTTCTGAAGAAATACTTAATGCCTTATTTGAGTATTACTAGATTACTTATGATGTCCCCAGCTTCATCACACAGGGTTATTTTCTCCCAAATAAAACTAAAGAAAATCAAAATAATCTGGGTCAATGCTTAAGTTGACACTAAGTTTTTGAACTCAGAGTTGCGTGACTGTGTCAGCTCTGTCTAGTGTCTGCGCTGCTGCCACATATTTCCCCTGAATGTCTGTTCTGGTCCTAGGACAGAGGGCCCATCTAGGTGGCTCTTCTGGGAGCATCCGCTTTCTGGTTTCAGGTCAAAGCCTGGCAAAATCATCAGAAAACACATACTTCATAATTTTCAAGGAAGCAAGACACTGATGTACACAGCCTCTCGTCTGTAAATTCAAAGCCTTCAGGCCCTGAAGCCATGCCATTTAATATCTAAGTTGTTGCCCGCCGGGTTCTTGATTTCTTTCCTTTACGTAATTTCGCTTTTCTGCTCTGACACTCTCTGGAATCGTTCGCATTGAATTGAGTCGCTTAAGTCGTTCCCACTCCCTGGAAACTGGGCTTTCTCTCTATCTTTCCCACATAACCGCTCAGGAAAGCAATTAAGGTGTCATTCCATGAAGCCTCAAAGGAGTAGGAAAAAAAAATCCTGCCTTGGGGAGAACTTTCCTTGAACCTTCCTCCTTCCACACCGCGCAGACGCAGAGAATACCAGCTGCTGGCGGCTCCTTTCTTAACTCCTGTCACCCTGCCCTGAGGTTCATTGCCCAAGCAAAACTAACATGAGTCTTTCTTTGTTCTTTATCAAATGATAAAACATATATACTGTTCTTTCTGCCTTGAGCTTTGAGATTGTCTTATTAGGAATGCAATCTGTCAAGGAAAGCAAAACACGTCAAAGAGAACTCCGTTGTTGCCGCGTTATGTTACCGCGCTTTTACTAGAGGGTGACATTACGGAGACAGCACCTGCTGCTTGGCTTTGGGTCCCGGCCAGAAATGAAAGGAAATGCACCACGCAGTTTAAACTTGAGAGGCATAGCAGGGCACGCCTGTGGCATACACCAGAGGCTGAGGACGAGGCCATCTCCCAGTGTGGACACGGAAGCTCAGTGTGTGTGTGAGGATCCTCTGGGTACTGCCAGGGAGGATGGATAGGCAGATAAAAAAAATGCTCACATTCATACTGTGCATTAAGTTTTGACCTCACTGTTTTATCCTCCGTTATTCTTTCAGGGAGAGAGCCCTGAGGAAATTTAAGTACCCTTGTAGCTTGTGGCTTGCAATATAGGCACTAATTAGCATAAAACTGAAAATGAATAATTCATGTTGGGATTTGAGAAACTCTGAGGAAAGCAATTAAAGAAGAAAAATAAATATATTTTATTAGGTATAACTTCTGCATATATGTATATCATATATACATATATGTACATGATTTGTATTGACAGGAGAAATATTGTAATTTTAAAAATCCCTTCATCAGTTTTTCTTGTCAATGTTGTAGGCTATAGAGAAGTTAAAAATCTGAATTTATGGTTATTTTTGAGATAAGCAGAAATCAAATCCCACCAGGCTAATTCCCTGTTTCCTGGCTCCTCAGTTTCATGAGGATACAGGCTAGGAGAGAGAAAAGAGCTAGAAAAAATAAGCCAAACTAATTAGACTTCCGAAAAGTAGCATCTATTTAAGCAAATCTATTGCATCTATTAAAAACACTGAATTGCATTAGGTGGTAATTTTTGATGTTCATTAAAGCAGAACTTAATTTACAGGATATCTTTGTTCAGAAATGGGACACTAAGTCATTTTCTTTTTCTCTAAGTAAATTGGTGGTGCACTGCTCTTGACGTTCGCGTTGGAGACATCAGTAAGGAGGCCCCTTGGCCTTTGCTCCATATATCTGATGACCTTGCGAAGTGATGACTTTATAGGATGAAGCCCATGCCTCTTTCCACTGTGAGGTAAGTATAGAGCCCCCACACGTCCCAGTGGGGAGGCAGAAGGAGCAATTACTCAGAAAGAGTTACTGAGTCCCAACGAACCCAGTTCCATAATATTTCTCCTTAGACTCAAGTGAAAATGCAGCTTATTTTATTGAATATGCACTGGCACATATGTGATGGCTTCTGTGTGTGGTTTTATAAAAGAACAGAGACATTCTTATAATTTGAACTTGCACTTATCACATTTTTTTTTTTTTTCAGAAGTAACCTCTTTCCTCAACAGGTCAGGAAGGAGGTTAAGAAACAAGCTGAATTTCAGGTCATGCAGAATTCTTAACTCAGTAAATCCTGCGACTCCATTTCTTCTGGGAATTCTTATCAAACTGATGGACTTTGTTTAGGTCGCTAAATCAGCCTCTTAAAAGCCTCTCTATGCCTTACCCGAGACATGGAGTGCCTCGGAACTTTAAAGTCAATTGCATTGATTCAATTATAGGGCATAAGTGAAGACTAGTGGTTTTGATGTTCATTAACTTCAAATGCACATAAGATAGAAGATGCTAATACATTCAGAGTCTTTGTGGGGAACCCTTTTAGGTGAGCTTGAAAGCATGAGACATTTGTTTTCATTTTCAAAAGATCAGTAGTCTAAAATTTTAAAATATGTGATCATTAACACAAATCCCACGATGCTTCTATTTTTCTATTTCCCCCGAAACCTAGGTTGAATCAGTATAGCCTCTTTCTCAGTTGCTCTATCGCTTTCATAAGCAACACGAATTTCTTCTAAATTTTGCCAGAAATTTAAAAGAAGCCATCTCTTTGAATATTTCAAAGTATAGAAAAGTCAAATACATAAAATTACTACTTAAAACTTTGAGATACATCCAATTTGAATTATCTTCAAATAAATTATATTTTAAGAGTAACTCTCTTTGTATTTTTTGCTTTGTTTCTAATTTGGTTTTGCCTTTTGTTGAATATGAGTGATGTTATTAAGGTATTTTGTAGCTAGAAATGCTGCATTCTAGAGAACTTTGAACAACATACAAATCCTATGAATAAATATTGAAATGGCAATTAGAAGAATCTTAAAATATATCTGAATCAGCTATTTTTGAAGCTTTTGAGTATCCTGTTTAATTTAGGAAAAAAAAGATTGAAAATATGACATTCTCCTGATTTGTTTTTATTTGTGACTACTAGGTGTTTTTCCTTATGATTATATTCTTCTTTTGTTTTAGAATTTCTATTTTTTTCTTATTTTTGTTGAGGTGAATATACACTATTATTTGATGTGAGTAAAACTTCACTTGCTTATGAAATATAATTTTAGGCAAAATGGCTCTTAAACTTTTTTGAATTCTAAGTAAAATTACCACAATTTTGGTAATTAGGGACTATTCAACCATTTTAAGACTCAATTTTCATATCCATAAAATGAGACTGTTTCAGAATCTCCTTTTGGGAAAGAATTACTTGAATACTACTTACAAATCTGCTAGGTCAATGAATGATGCCTAGAAGAAATTCAAAAAATGAGAAATCTTATGTTTTGTTCATCTTACACTTTGATCTGTAATATCTGCATTGTCTACTCCAGATCGACCCCTCATGTGAAAAGGCAGATAGATTCTCTTATCTTAGGTTTTTTTTTTTTTTTTTTTTTTTTTTTTTTTTTTTTTTTTTTTTTTTTTTTTTTTTTTTTTTTTTTTTTTTTTTTTTTTTTTTTTTTTTTTTTTTTTTTTTTTTTTTTTTTTTTTTTTTTTTTTTTTTTTTTTTTTTTTTTTTTTTTTTTTTTTTTTGTGTGTGTGTGTGTGATATTTGAAATAAAGCTCAGGGTCTTTACCTCAAGCTACATCCCAGTCCCTTTTTGTGTGTGTGTGAGTAAAATCTCATTAAATTGCCCAGGCTAGGCTAGAAATTAGCCTCCCAGAGAGCTGGGTTTACAGGCCTGCAGACCCATGACCAATTTACTTACTGTCTTAGGAATTACAACATGTGATAAAGTATAACTCGGGGAACTCACACGAACCCACTTATAAAATGGATATCAGGAGAGGCATACACATTTTCTAGAAGTCTTGTTATTTTTTTTGAAGGAAACAACACAAAACCATCTCTTTCTGTGTATCATATGCTACACTTGACTGTAAAGAAAAAGAGTATTAAAATTTAAATATGTCATGAGAAGCAGCCCTCTTTTTTACTTACACAAGACCACCTCATACATTATTGTATTAATATACATAAAGCTGTGTGCTTTCATATTTTTGAACATGGATTTCATTCCTCTTTGCAAACTCTCATGCAGTTGCTTTGATAGACTACAATCGGGTTCCTTGAAAACATGTGAGCCCACTTACAGTCACAAAGTAGCTATCTGACAGTAAACTTGGCTGTCAAATTGTAAAAGCGACCAGCTTCCTTCATTCTGCATCTGACATGCATGGTCAGAGTTGAACTGAGAAAGGTCATACACTTGTTTACAACCTACTCTGCATATTAAGAGTACACTGACTGGAGGTGATTTGGAGAGGCCCAGAAATTTCAAGAAAAATATTTTTAAAAATGGGTTATGATTTGGGGGATATGCGATGGTTTGGAAAGTAAAAGAAGCAAAAGCCAAAGAAGAGAGAAAGCTGAATGAAGGAGAAGTGTACATTGGGCAGACATTTGTTCCGGATATGACCTGGCCAGAAGGGCTTGAGGGTTGTCGAACCATGTGAGAGTCTGTGGTGGTAGTCTAAAAGAAAGAGGAGGCTTCCCTGTGTAACTACTGACACCCCCGTGACCTTTAATGACTTTAGTGGCTGTTGAAGCTACTTAACTAATGCCAGCTACCGGCAGTTGCTTTCCCACTCAGTGAAAGCACATTAACTATTTTTAAGACATGGTGCTAAGCATTTGAATACCTGTTACGATTTAAATCTCTATATAAGACTTTGGGGTGTAATAGATACTAGTATCCTCTTTTGATTGATAAAAGAATATAAAGCTTTGAGAAATAAAATAATATTTCAAGAATACACATTAATGTGGTCATTTGAATATATTCATAGGTTTCTTTTACCTCAGAAGCTGATGACACACACACACACACACACACACACACACACACACACACACACATAAACTCCCCAAGGGAGCCTAAGAGAAAAATACAAATTAAGGGTTTGTGATAGAGTTCAGCCCCATATAGCAAAAACTCAAAATAATTGTGGCTTAAAAGTAAAAGAAATTGCACTCATGCATAAAAGAATGGCAGCAATTTGTGGTTACCGAACGTCACCACAAAGTCATCTTGTTCATCTTTATTTGGGATGTGGTTTGTTCACAAGATTAACTCCTGGTCCAGGTTGAATAGCTTAAAGCAAACAGCATGGGCAAAGAGCACATAACGTTGCATCGTAAAGGAAATAAAGCCAACGACTTATTGGCTCAGCAGCGAACAATATGTATCCTAGCATTACAGATGATTTGCTGCTGATTTGGTCTAAACTTGTGATGCTTGGGTGGTGTTTTATAAACAGGCATATCTTCAAATAGTAAGGAAGATTAAGACAATAAGTAGTGCCAGGGCAGCCTGATTTTAAGAAATATGAAATAAATGCAAATGAAACAGCTGTTAAAAAAGAGAGTGAATGACTCTGGGCAATGGGATTGTCCTAAGAGTTGAAAGGAAGAAATAGACTATAACTTTTCAATATGTCTTTCTACCTTTTTAAAGCTACAAAATAATAGTTGTTTTGATACAACTATTATGTTCAGTCATCCTAGAATTTTAGAATATGCAATTTAAAATAAAGTTCCAGAAATAAAAATTATTCTCATTTTGGATATATATCCTTTCAAATTTGACATTTAAGTAATTTTTACATGATTCATTTAGTTCAACAGTTAGTGTCCAGTAGGTGACACCCAGTTGGTCACTGCGGATAAAGATGAGTAAGGTGTTCCCTTACTTTAGAGATCTCAGTGAGTGTGGGAAGGAGAAACCCGAGGAGATGGCACGACATAGGAAAGAAAATACAATGAAAAAGATTTGGAAAAGTGAAGAGGAGAAAAAATCCAGTGAAGTAAATCACTACCCACAGAAAGAAGGACGTTAGAAAATATTTTGATAGAAGTTTAATAGTTGGCTGTTTGAGGAAAAGTATATATGTGCAGATTCTGGTGTAAGCTTTTATAACTATGGCTGACATAGAACATACATAACTTGCAATTTAAAGAATGATTAAGTGTATAAGATCTTTTAATGTAAATTTTATAAAATTGGCGAGAAGAATTCTGACACACATATTGGCTACTATCTCCAATAAGATGATAAAAAAAACCACTGAACATGAATATTGACAGTTTCTTCATTAGTCAATGGCATGGATAACATTTTTGCTGAGTCAGAAAATTATTTTTATTGTTTTTTTTAAAATTTCCCCATTTTATTGATATGTATAAGTGCAAGAGACTCAAAAGTTATTTTTAAATGCTGATATATTTAGTCCCTTGTGCTAGTCATATTTGAATCAATGACAGTTTCAGACATAATGTAGTTTCCCAAGTTTGATCTGTAATATTTTAACTTTATCCCTCTACTTCCTAAGCCTAAAAAAGCAAACTTTGATTTTGAGTGTTGACACACTGTGTAGCTCAGGCTAACCTTGGACTCATAGAAATCCTCCTGCCTCAGCCTTCTGAGGGCTGGGATTACAGGTCTGTGCCTCCACACCTGGCTTTCTATGGTGCTGAGGAATCAGATTAAGATTGCCACACCTCATGGCCAAGTTCACACACAAACATGATACCTCTGAAGGTGGAGTTAGGAAAGATGTTCTCATTCTTATAAAGTATCTGTCATAAAAACATAATAAATTTAAGTAACTTCAAGAAGATGAAAACACATGATGTAATAAATAACTAGGAAGTAATAGGCTCCACTATAATTTACTTTTTGTTTTTAATATAATTTATTGACTCATAAACTTTTATTAATTATTTGTATTAATGATCATTTAATGATTGGCTTATAAAATTCCTAAAAGGTGAACAGTATTTTTTTTTTTTATGAGCTCATAAGGCCTGGCGCCGGGGCATCACTGTTCGCCAGATGAGTCAGTACCACTTCCTGGAGAATGCAAAGTTTTAATTTGGTGAGTTGCGACATGTAAGCAGAAATCATCTGCCAAACAGACTGGTAGAGAGGAACAGAAATGACCACACCCAGGCCAAGGGGGCAGATAATGAGGAGGAAGGCAAGTGCTTTGACGGAAATACGAATGTTTCTGCGTCTGGGCCCTGAAAGAGGTTCTCAGAAAGTAGGAGCATCATATGGAGGAGAAACAAGCAACATCAAGGCACTTAGAATTTCTCAGACATGCCTGAGGGGCCCTTGAGTGATTTTGGTAGGAGTAGTGAGTTGTTCACATGTATGATTGGGGCACGATCTTCTGGCAAATCTTTGTAGGAGGAAAAAAATCTTGAGAAAGAACAAGACTACAGATATGAAAAACAGTAATGAAAACAAATAGGCTGTGCTGAGGGAAGCAGTGATGTGAGCTGTCAGGACCTCGTGCTGCAGAAGACAGGAGAAAAAACTGAAGTTAATGGGCAATGAAAAAAACGAAGAAGAGAGAAGATCTGAGATATTCTAAAATGGTCGGGAGGTGAGAGAGATGGAGGAACCCGTGATGGCTTCAGGGTTAGCGGATCGGCTTTGAATTCTGGGGCTATTGTGAAGAAATAGGGTCAAGGAGCAGGTGTAGATTTCTCTGGCATTTGGACGAATTCAGAGCCCGCAAGTAGAACATCAGTCATTTGTGGGTCAGCTATGGAAAAACATCTAGTGCGTCTTGCTGACAAGTAAAGGGACCATGTGACTCATATGTAAGGGTTCATAAAGGAGACCCAACGGAAGAATGGAGGATGTCAACTGATGTTAATAAAGGTGGAACCTGAAGACACGCCCACACATAAAGTATGGCCAGGATAACAGGGTTAACACTGAACTGACCAGAGAGGGCAAAACTGAATCAGATACCATGAAGTCCAGAAAGAAAATCTCCTAAAATTCCAGAACTGAGAAACAATGTTTGTGAGGACAAGAGAACATCATACCCAATATTCTGTTTTCATTTCCAAAATTAAATATATTATTTGTATCACTCTATAAAACATCATAAATATCATCTTGATCGGTGTCTTTACTTTTAGAACAAAACTGCAGTATAGGCAGGATGTGGAATACTGACAATATATAAAAATAAAATAGAAAAATATTTTTATCCCTCTTTCCAGACTTCATAGCCGTTAACATTTTGAATTTGTACGATTCCGGTATTTTTATGTGTGTGTGAGTATATGAACACAAACTGATATATCTCATTGACAGGAAAATGTCCTGTGCTACTTTAGAAAAGATTTTGAGGAATACACGCTTCAATACGTGGATATCTTTTACTTTGTATAATAGTATCCATTGCTAAACATCATAAATTGTTGTCATTATTCTTATTAGAATTCCTATAACCATATCTCTCCTTCAATTTCTATATGTAAATTGAGCTTACTTTTTATTCAAGAAAAAAATGCCAACAATAATGTTAACTGAGTTCTGCAGATAAACACTCTTAAAAATCTTGACCTATTTTGAATCAAGATTTCTAGAAGTAGAGGTTTCATGAGATTTGCACCAGCACCCTAAAAGCTTTAATTTTATCCACATTTTAAGATAGTCTTCAGAGGTATTTCATTTACACTGAAATCCCAGATTTTAATGCTAAATAGCATTAGGTCATATCATACACAAGATTTAAGGCCAGAGTGCACAAAGGGTGGCAGGCTGTAGCTTATTGTGGGGGTCAGTTTTCATGGCTTCTAAGGTGCTGCCTCCAGTCATGAGCTGCTCCTTAATTGGATATTGACCCCATGGTGTGACCACACACGACTGCTGTGCCCACTGCATGCTTGGACAGCCTGTTCTCTCTTCTTCCAAGCCAGACATTTCTTCAGGCCACTTTGGAAAAGCTCTTTTCTGAATACCTGTAGAGTTGACCATTTGAACAATGCGATATTCATTTACTTGTTTTCTTGAGTGGTAAGTCCACTCATTTTCTTACTAGGGCTTCAAGACCTTGAGGGAAGGGCTTGTGTCACTTAGTTTGGGCCCACATCTCAGGAAACATCCTTGTATTACACTGGATGGGCACTTGGGGAACCAGAGAGCCCTTATTACCTTTGTAATGGTATATTCTAAGAAAAGGCAAGAGTCAGGTGCGGGGGGGGGGGGGGGATTTTAATTATGTTGATGATCTAAATAAGATTATTCAGGGACTGGTGGCAATTTGAAGGCTTGGGTCATTGTTAATTGTTAAGTTCTGGCCCACAGTTCCTTTGTGCTCAGAAAGGACAGTATGTATGAAAATGTGTGTAGCATGAACTTACATACAAGTAATGCATCTTTATGGGGTCTATATGGTATTACTAAGATAAACATTTAGGTGGAATTTCTTTAGTTAATCAAGTAGTATAATCAAGTAATATAATCTGATATTTTTTCAAACCACCTTGGGAAATGTTTGCTGTTTCAGTTTGCATGTCTTGTCAGTTAGTGAGCTTCTCAGGAATCAGACCTCCACGTGAGTGGCGGGAGGTGTCCAGCTCCTTGTTGTTGGTTGCTTGGCTATTTGCATCTTTCTGGAGCACCTGCCCCGCCTTCTGCATTCACAAAAGCGAGCATACGGGCCTTATGAATGCCCAGGACATGATTAGCGAGACCTACATAATCGAGTCAAATCTGCATGCCAAGTTTTCTTTTTGACCTCCAGCCCCTCAACTTTCTCAATGGCAAAGCGGGGTTCCCATCAACTCCACCTGCCTACCTGGGTTTTCTTTTCACAATGAAGGAGCTCCTACGCTCCTATCCTATTTCAAGCCGGACTTTTTTTTTTCCTTTTATATTCTAGGGATGTAATTGTCTCATGACAAGCACCTCTATGTCTGATGACTTAATTAGGTAATCGCATAACCACGGTAAGTGATATTTTGTGTGATAAAAATGTAAAATATGCACCAAGTCAGTGAAGTTCCTCAATGCTGGCCAGCAAGTCAAACTACTCAGTCCGGGGATTCAATTTTTGTTTCCTCAGGAAAGTATATACACCTAATACACACACACACACACACACACACACACACACACACACACACACACACACACAAGGTAAGAAGAAAGAAAATATGTTCTTACACTAAACCAATGCAGAAAAGTGTAATGGTGTTTTCCTAAGCCCTGACACTCTCTTATCTATTCTAGACTCAAACATGCAGAGTTTAATGTCTAATTGCTGCTCTTCCTCAAAATGGCATCGATTAACTAAAAAGTAGCAATAGCTGTTTTGAAACTACAGTCTTTTTTCATTCTTTTAATATTTTTTTCTTTGCTGGGCTTATGTGTGCTGTGGGTGTGTCCAGTAGGTGAACATTGGTACTTTTGAACCATAATATTTTTCTTCCTGATCTCACGTTCAGAGATGCACCCTAAGTGAAAATGACTGAAGATGTTATTTTTCCAGAGATCATTATGTGATTTGGAGTGACTTTGTTTACAAGTGTAATATGACTTCTTGTGAAACAATAGACCTATTATTATGTTGCTGTCTCCCTGAATCTGTTTGTGTAGGAAGGGCTTGGTAGTGAACTTTGACAAATGATGCTCTATAAATGTTTACTGTGCCAGACTGTGTTAGCCTCAAAATAAAATTAAGAAAAGAAAATGTTGCCAGCTGGCAAACAGTAAGCCTTTGCAGTTTTCTACCACTTTGCTCAGATCTCTTTATATTCAAATATTAAGTGGCCCATTTATTATTTTAGTAAACATTATAAGAAATTAGCTACATTTGAACTAGTGCTGTTATTAATATAATTATATTAGGTTTTAATAGGACTTCTCAAAAATTTCACATTTCCTTGTTTAATTTTTACTTTTTCTAAAAGGCTACTAGAATAATGTAAGTGTAAACATATTTTATTTACCTAAAATTCTAGATCACTTTCCATAGCATTGATTTATCAATTGTGTCCATTTACGAATTTACTAATTCATTTTTGTTTGACTTCTATAAAATATCTACATTATTTCTGACACCAAGTTTTTCCTCTATTTCATTTAATTAGAAATGTTATTAACCTATGAGGGATAAAAAGTAATTTTTTTTTTTTTTTTTGCTGACTACTTGCATCATACAAGATTCTAAACTTTTTAAAGGTCCATGCTTCACATAGTATTATTTTGCAGTAATTGCTGTATTTTTTAATGCTTAATTTTGCCAGGGACCAAAGTCCTCCCTCAAATAATTTTATATACTTGAAGTGACTACAAATACCATGTTTTACACTGACTAGTGTTCAGCACACTCTTTAGGAAAAGTGGTTCCTATACAAGCCCAAGAGGTTGAAGAGACGCATATAATTCCTCAGACCATCAGGTAAGGCCAGGATTTAGGCAAATGATAGAAATTTTTGCATGCTCAGTTGAATCAAGACCAGTAATTTCCAGCAGCTGATGATACCATATTTTCAAGTACTGTAATAAAACCTTCACACTTAGTTTTTATTAAATTGGGTTGTTCGGTGACACATCCTAGAGACACGGTATCTTCAACTGGGGCATGTGCTAGCATTGCTCATAGAACTAGTTAAACTTTAGGACCTGCCAAATTTTGACATTTAAAGCTACTATTGTTAGCTTACCCTGAAAGATTATTAGAGTTGAGAAAAAAATTAAAAACAATGCAAGCCAATTCTTTTTGAGAAACACTAGATGTTGACTTAAGATTAAACATTCTAAAAATGATGAGCCAGGCTCCGTTGTCTTGGGCATGGTCACCACAGTGAATTGCAGAAGACTCAAAAGCAATGTTTTACAGATATGGAAACAGGAGAGAAAAAGAAAAACTGATCCCTGAATGAGTCACTCGTAGAAGAGAGTTAGTGCTTTCAGGTGTGTAAGAGTCCATCCTAGGCCCAAGGAATCATACATGTAATCAGATTGACACATGCAAGGCCGGGCGGGTGTCAGATAATCCCCATCCACTCAGGTGTGGACCATGCAAATGAAATTCATGTAACTCAGTGTCTTTGAGTTTCTGTAACAATACCTATGGCCGAGGAATTTATGAACGGTAGAACATTACCCTTTGCGGTTCTAGAGGCTGAGAAGCCATGATCAAAGTGTTGGCAGGTTCTGCATCTGAGGAGAACCTCATGTCTACTTCCATGATGAATCCCCCAGAGGGAACAGACTCTATTTAGAAGAACATGAAAGGTAAGAATATAGAAGGACAAAAAAATGCTAAGATGATTCCTTTAATTTCTTTTGTAAGGTTCATACCCTATTCACGAGGGCTCTGTCCTGATACCTCAATTCCTACCTAAAAACCTAACCTTTTAATACTATTCAGTTGGCAATTCAATTCTGACAAATGAATGTTGGGGGATGTATCCAGACTGCGGTATCATCTTTTTGTTCATAAATATGTATAAGGTAGAACTGAGAGAGATAAAGGGAGAAAATTTTGTGAAAAAATAAAACAGGAATTCTGATGGGAGTTTCAGTGGAAGCAAAGGCTCTTTATATGGTAATAAGCTACCTGCTGCCCTGACTTTCTCTGTGAGTGGCACTATTACCTACCTTAGGAGCTCCAGGAAGCGTATTACTGCAGCAGCATGATCTGGCTCACCATTGATGCTTCTTTGGGTTACTTAGGAAAATAAGTTCTCCTAATTTCAGGACATTGGCTCCATGCAATCATCATAAAGTAATTTCAAAGAAGAAAATGGACATAAGATTTAGCCCAGTTCTTGGAGGCTGGAAGTGCCAGGTATTAGATCACTATCAGCTCTCAAAAAAAAAAAAAGTTTGTCTGAGTTCACATACGTCAAGGAAAAATCCTGAAGCAAGAAGAGAAAAGCAAAGCATATAGAAAGTTCTTCTGTGGAGACTGGGTGTCTATTAAACTAACATTGACAGACTTGAGAAAGGCTCCCCCTAAAGCAGGGTGGATAGCCTTAATGAAGGGAATTTAAAGAATGGCAGGTGGGGGTAGGATTTCCCAAGTGTCTCCTTTTCCCATGAAAGAGGTCATAAGAAACTCTAGTCAGAGAGGCTCTTCATGTACCTGGGAGTGGGGGACATCCGTGCCTTGGAAGCCAGAGGTATGCTGCTTCTGAGCTCTCCCAGGGCACTGCCCTTACCAGCTGTTTTTTGGTCCCCCTATAGCGTTCCATCACTCTCTGTTCTTCCTCCAACTAGCATCGGTTTATCCCTGCTTTTGTTTTTTCAGTGGGGGAGGTCTGATGATGAAGATTTCAGGTAAAACATATGTTCTACAAATCAGTACCCTTTTTTATTGTTAATCTGTTTTGTTTTAGTCTAATAAAGGTCCCAGCCAGAGAATCCCAGGTATGTCCAAGGTAAATGTATTATTTCTTCTCTTACAGAGCTAAGCTCTTAATGAATGCTTATTAATAAATATAGAGTAAAACATCTATGGTAAATATTTTAATTATAATTATTAAAATGATATCATAAGTTAATGATCGTTTTAAATTGGCCTTTATTATGCTTTGTATATCTTTGAGTATTTTTGAAATGTTATGAGATATGACTGAAAAATAAAAACTAATAGCACAGATCAGAGAACAATAAACGGTCAAGGCCTACTCCAGCACTATCAGAGGCTGAGGCAGGAAGATCACCAGTCAGAGCCTGGCCAGGGCAATGTAGCAATTCACTGACACTTTGTATCAAAGCAACAATAAAAAGAAATACATTGAAAGTATAGCTCAGTGTGAAGATGCTGGTGTCAATGTCCAACACTGCAAAAAACAAGAACCAAAACAAAAAAAGTAATAACATTACTATTTTTAAAACTTAAAACAATAAAAGCCAATTCAACATAGGGCTTACACAATATAGACACTATGTTAATCATTGCCAAGAATAGATATTGTCATATCCAGTTCTTATTTCCACAGCACAAATCAGTTACTTGAAGCAGAAAAGTAAATGATAGAAGGAGAGAGGAGAGCCATAGTGGTGGAGGAATTGAAAGAGTCAATGGGGAAAGTTGAGAAAAGTCCATGTCAACTCATGTCTTTATTCTGATGACCTGGAAGACAGATGACCTTGGACATTGTTGCTAAGAGTCTGCCAAAATTCTGAATCATTCAGAGTTTAATATTCTAATTCTCCCAAAGGAAATCAGAGATATGAGATGGAGTTAGTTTTGTTCCACATTTTCTGTTTGCACTGAAGACGCTATAGGCAAATTGCAACAGGAAATGCTTAGTTAAGCTTAACCCTGATCTCTTGTGATGTAGTTGATGCTCACATGCATGGTTTTTGTCTTCAGGAGAGATTAAAAGCAGCTGCTGCGATTTGCAGCACTATGAGGATAGGAGACCTTTAGCCTATTTGGAGACCATTATTAAATTGTCTTGAGATGTCACAGTTCCAGGCTCAGTGACCTCTTGTTCTGTAACTTTTCTAAATACGCTTATTCTTAAACCTGATAACCATCTTTACTGCTGTGTGAAACTGCTTGCATTAGGATGATAGGAAGCAAGTCTCAGAGCTATTTCTATGTGGTTTCTACAAGTTCTCAAGCTCCCTTTAAAGTCAGCAGAGGAAAGCAGAACCCACAACATGCCTAAGAGACTCTGGAAGGGAGAGTGGGTATAAGACAAAAGGAGGCCCAGGAAAGTGTCCCAGGCCTAAGGCTATCAGGTTAGTCCTGCGTTTCTAGAAAGTCGGTCTTTTGAGGATAGTTGAATCTGGAGAACAACTTATGGTAGACAGAGGTCAGATAACCAGTCACCAAGTCACTTGCCCAGGCCCACAGCCCAGGCAGGAAGCCTGAACATCACTGTATCATTAGGATGTCCAGGCCAGGTGAGCTATACAAATGTGACAGGCAAAAAGACCTGAAAAACTCTGAACACATAGAGGAGAAGATGAGATACTAATACCAAGGCAGGTGTGCTCCCTAATGGGCACTTTCCATATATATATATATATATATATATATATATATATATATATATATATATATATATATATTTAGATATAAAAAGTCTGCAAGACTTTCGATGCCGCCTCTTTTCATTCTTATCGGGTGAGCATGCACATAGCCTAGAAGAAATGCAAACAGTAATTCTCAATAGCTTTTTACAAAGCACACCTATCTATTACCAATCATTGAGTGCTCATTAACAAATATCTATTGCATACTATTAAAATAATTAATTGAAAGGCCATGAGGCTGAGATGGCTCAACATCTTGAGTTACTAAATAAGCAGACTAAAGCCCAATGAAAACAGTCAAACAAAATGTAAGGGTAACTAATGAGAAACTGCCTTCTACCTTCTAATGAGAGAATTTTTACTAGAGGACACTCAAATAAGGGAAACATTAGCTGCAACCAATCAAGTAATTTCTTTACTATGTTTCTGTGTCTAGTCAGAGTGGGCTTCTTGAAAAGTGTGTTCTCTGAGGCTCTTCTAATTCTGAGCACTGCCTGATCCTTGAATTGTTCTTGTTTTCAAATAAAGAAAATCTGTTAAGTCATCCAAGATTTTGCTCTTAACAGTCTTTCCATATACTAACTGTTGAATCATTATTTCAATGTTGAGCTGTTCCCCCAAATTAGACTTTTACATTCAGTTTTCTTTTTTCTTCCATAATTTTTGTTTTCTATTAGTATGTGTTTGCGATACAAAATAATTAGTCAATGTGGGCAATTGGTGGACATATATCAATGTCCCTGCCCCTTCTCCTCCGTGTTCTCCTGTCTCACCCATTCCCAGATTCCCTCCCGTCTTTACAAAGTCACTTTTTTAATGAAAGCAATACCAATGAATCTGACTAACCCAAAATAGAACACCTTTAAACTCCATGTGCATTCTAGAAGAACATAAATACACTTAAACGAACTGTAGGCAAAAACTTTTTTAAAATACATTTTTTCACTTATTTTGCAAATATTGCTTGCTATAATCTGTGACTAAGTAAATGTAGTATCTAATATGAAGAAAGTTTCACTGTAAAAAAGAAGATAGTAATTATAATAAAACAAATAAATTCTACAAAAGGTAGAGAAATAAAATAGTGTGTGTGTGTGTGTGTGTGTGTGTGTGTGTGTGTGTGTGTGTAGGAGGTGACTTTTTATCTTATTGTTTTGTACAGTTTTTTTTATATAAAACTGGGAACTGAACCCAAGACCTTCACGCTGAGCTATCTCCCCAGCTTCCTTCTTAGACTTTTTTATTATTATTTCAACATAAACCTTGCTAAATTGCTGAAGCTGGGCTTGGGGTTGAAATATTCAACCTCCCAGAGTGCTGGAATTACAGGCATGTACTACCATTTCCAACCTAAAATATCATTCTAACGTAAAAGTTAATTAACAAGCCTTCCATCAAACTTTTTATAGGTACATATACAGGAAAATTATATAAAACCTGCACTCCAGACACTTTTCAAAAGTCTTTTACTTACTTGTTTTGCATCGCCTTCCCTACCTTAAACAGCTGATTTACATTACTTCTTTTAAATTTTCCCGAGGACAAGACTTAGAAGCATCATGAACTTTGTGAAGAAACAAGAGGCAACTATGGTTATTTAGAGTTCAAGTGGAACCTGGTTTCCACTAGCAATTTCTTTCTTTTTCTTTATTTGTGATACTGGAGATTGAACTCAAAGTCTTCACGCTAAGCTACAACCTCAGACTGTTTTTTATTTTGGTTTTGAGACAGGGTGTTGCTGAATTGCTCAGTTATTCAGACTGGACCTGAATGTGAACTCCTGCTGCCTCTGCCTCCCAGAGTGCTGGGGTTGCAAACCTATGCCCTTGGGCCTGGCTGCCTA
>PVKB01000430.1:712648-735001 GCA_004027205.1 Ctenodactylus gundi
CCAATCAGAACTGTCAAAGAACATTGTTTCACGTAATAGGAGAGGTAGTGGGTTTAGTTCAGTAGTCTGTCTTTTCTATGAATTGTTAATAGAGCAATGGAGGGCATATTCACACAGCATAAGGTGTTCCTTATGCCCTCTGAATTCGACAGACTTATAAACTGAATAAAACTATGTGTATCAACCGAGAAATTACATTTCAGTCCACACTCGTGCTCTCTGCCCCAGCTCCAACTCAAATGTAGAACAGAAAACTTATTGCCTGAAAGATTCTATTTTTAAATTTAATTATTCTAATCTTTCAATTGTTTTTGTACATGTATGAATTAAATTGACTACTTTTTTTGAGATTAAGACCTTGATCTGAAATCCAGGCGGATCTTGAGCTCACTGTATAGCCCAGGCTGTCTTCAAATTTTG
The DNA here is from genome assembly GCA_004027205.1 of Ctenodactylus gundi. NCBI lineage: Eukaryota > Metazoa > Chordata > Mammalia > Rodentia > Ctenodactylidae > Ctenodactylus > Ctenodactylus gundi. The sequence continues at coordinate 713,069 of PVKB01000430.1, forward strand.
GGCAATCCTCTTGTCTCAGCCTCCCCAATGGTAAGATTATAGGCAGGTGACATCACTCCCAGTCTATGTGGTGATGTGCAATTGAACTCAGGGCCTTACATTTGCTGGCAAGTGCTTTAATCATTGCTCTATACCCTCGGCCCCATTATTGCCTATTTTTCATACAGGCACACGCACACATACATGTGTGCGCGCACACACACACACACACACACACACACACACACACACACAGGCATATACAAGCATCAATTTCCTATACAATGATATAATCAGGAGATGCTTCCTTTAGAGAAAGTATCAATCACCCCAATTGTTAATTTAATCTAACAACTTAATATGGAAGTCTGTTTCAAAAATCTGTAAGTTCTTCCCGATAAAAAAGTAAAATTAACCCTTAGGTAACTCATCAGCATTCTTGGTGTTTGAAAACTAAATCCTACAACCCATTCGATTTAAGTGAAATGTTAAGTTGAAAAGAAAAATGAGAAAGTTTAATATGTGCAAATGAATAAATTATGACCTGAAGCTTGTTTTTATTTAAACTTCCAGATTGGTGCTATCTTCCAAATTAGAATCATTGACATATTTCTAGGAAAGGCCAACTCAATAATTTGAATCTTTGATGTAGTTTGTTTAAACACAGAAATATATAACAAGACTTTGTAAGTGTGTCACTACTGTTTTATCTATTAGACTCTCAGAGAGGCCAAATTCTATAATTAACAGCAATGATTCTGTAGCCAAAGTAATCAAAACTGGACCAGTTTAGTTGCTATGTGAATTAGGCTGATTATTTAAACTTTTTGTGCCTCAGGCTTTTTAAAATATGTTAAGTACAAATAATTATTTTATCCATTATAATAGGGCTGTTATGAAGGTTAAATAAATTAATATGTGAAGTCATTAGAATCATGATTGCCATATATTAGTACTGCATAATTGCTAGCAATTATTGCTATGTCACTGAAATACATAGATATCAATCTAAATAAATAAATATTTAATCACATTTAAAATATTCATTCCGAGTTTTAACTAACAATGAAGAAAGTTAGAGAAATAAACTTAGAAATGGAACAAAAGTAAAGGACCCGGGAGGAATGTTCACTGTAGTAGCATACTGAATGGTCGTTAGGACTGCTACTAAGTGATAGTTTGCTACTTGCTGTGCATAGAAATCACACTGGCACAGGGTTCCCAAAAAAGAGTTTTATTATGTGGCCAATGGCTAGGAGGCCAGGAACTGCGAACTTGTAAGTGAATATCTGTGACCTTGGTGTAACCTTGCTCAGTCAGTACGAGGGAATCCATTGGATAGGAAAGAAGAGATGCTGTTTTTTGATTGAACAGCAAGAAGAGAAAGTTTTGGGGTTGCTTTGTGAAGGTATACAGGTCCTCACGTCTTTTCACAAGTCCTGTGTCTTTTTAAAGAGAAGTTATCATCTTCTGTGATGAGGGTTTTGAATTTATGACTTTGATATATCGCCTGTTGGACAAACTGACTTCTGTTTCCATCTATTCTTGAAAAACTTGGTTCAAGCCATCCTTGGGTAGATTTTGGGGACTTTCCTTATAAAACAACTTGAAAATGATGTCTGGGAATTTCCAGGCTTTAGCCGATTTCATAATCACTCAACAAAATCAATGTTTTATTTAATAAGTTATAAATATGGCTGAATATTTTGATGTTACTAAGGCAAATTATAAATACAAGACAATTTAAAATATAGATTGTTGATGATGATACCAACATTTTATAATATCTGCACATCTCTCATGTGCCAGATTTGCTAGTAAATATCCATTCCCAGGGTTGCATTTTCTTGCCTTTTGTAAAGAATTTTATTGTTTTCCGACCCCAATAGAAATTGTGATAAATAAAAGGATAGTATTTGTGCCAAAGCAGTATGGTTTTGGGGAATAATTATATGACGAGCTTCGGCTGCAGTGGCTACGCAGAGCATGCACAGTGAAATGACAATGGCGGCTCTCGATAAGTCAATTGTTGTGTGGCCATGTTACCTTAACATTCTCACTCACTGTCTTTTTCTCAGAAAATGGCAGGAAGCGTGTTACAGTCATCATGTTTGTCAGTGGGCTTTCGTGTTTATTCATCAAGAAAAATGAGTATGTCAGAAGATTCATGCATATACACAACTATCCTACCGCATATGAATTCGCCAAGTTTTATTTTATCTGCATTTCTTACATTACACTGAAGATGCACTTTTCTAGAACATACCGTTTTTCTACTCGCTTGCAGCCTAAGCAGCAGCCTGCTGATTCCTCTCTGCGGTTCTCTCAAGACGGATAATGTGCTCACAGGCCTTCCACTTCCTGATGACAAGTGGACTTCTAAATGCCCCCGTGCTCATACTTTTGGTCCTCTTGTCAGGTCCTCGGATTATGCATACCTGTTCCTCAGCGGGGTTCTTTTTATCAACCCATACGTGAGCATGAGTTGGAGTTGGTCTGAGCTGGAAAGTCACCAAACATGGTGTAAAGTTGTGCTTACTGTAGGAGACAGAAACACACAAGCCTATCACTGAAAGGGCGGTGTAGGGTGTGGAGGTTCCCTGACCTGGGAAATCTGTCCCTGTACCTGGGAGCCTCATTTTATGTGCTTTTGGCTTTCTCTCATTTCCAGACCAGTGATTTATGCAGCCTTGAGGGTACCCGTTGGTAAGTGGTGATAAGAGATAGTGATGTGTGGGATAATTTCTCCTCCCTTTACTTTGTCCCGGGGGGGGGGGGGGGGGGGGGGGGGGGGGGGGGGGGCAAGAGGAACAAAGGAAATGCTAATCACCGTCTAATGTCCATCTGATTTCATTGGTCTGTCTCTCTTCTGTATCGTACCTACTGTTTCACCTTTCTTCTCACTCTGACTTCCTGTATCTTTCAGGTATGCTTTACATTTTCCTCCTGTTTACACCAGCTCTGGCTTGAATAACTTTGCCAGTCCATGATCTTCGGCCACAGCCTCCCCAAAAGATTGGAAACTCAGTGTTGAGAGAGCCCTCCATCCCAATTCTTCCTTTCAGAATGTTGCTTTCTTGGGTATTCTGCTAGCCCTCAATTGTTCTTTAGGTGTTTTTGTCCAACAATTTAGTATCTCGGTATGGTTAATAATATTTTATATTCAGTTTCACTATTCAAATTACAGTATGGTTTCTTACTCCCAAATTAAATTTTGATTGATATTTATCTCCGTTTGAATTGTACTTTAAATTTGAAAACCTTGGTGTTGAACAAAACACTTCAGAATGATAACACAGCATTGAAACAAAACATTGTTTTGTAGGCATAGGAACGCTGTATCACATGTGATGCGTTTGCAATCAAATGAAGTGCTATTCGAAATAAATCAGAATTTTCCTAGCTGGAGAAGATGGTTCTAATCAATTCATATGCTGTGATAGATTATTGCTCAGCTCTCTGAAATTTCAAGAGAAAATATTTAACTTCCCCAGATAAGTAATTGAACTAAACTAACAAAAGAAAGAACGGGTTCCCAAAAACACAGAAAGAAAATAAGCACTAATAATCGTCTCTATGCCTCAAAATTTTTCTTTCAATCTTAAAAATATTAGTGATGCTATGACTATAAACACATTATGAATAGTTATACATGATGTTGTGGGTGTGCAAACCTGGTAACGGACAGAGTGATTTTTTTCTTTGGGAAGATATTGAATAGATAGGTTCACATGCTAATTATACATAGAGATATAAAGGAATCGGTGCAAAAAATGTGCACAGCTGTGAATTCTACACCCAAACAATGGAATTGACGAAAGAGTGAATGAACCATATTTGCATTGAATTAATGATGCAATAGCTGATCCTGAGAAAAATAAAAGAGAGGAAGAGATGTTATGCCATGTCCTTGAAGGGTACAATCTAAATGCCAGGTACAAATATGCAAATGGCAAGTGATTAAAGGAATACATGCCTGTTATAGTTCAATATTTTAAAATAAAAATCAAAATGGCAGTTCCTTTCAGGTGCTTTGAGGAAGAATGAACTTGCTGAGTTAATGAATTGGAGTTGAGATAGATAGCCAAAAATATTATCAAACTTGTGATCAAATTGTTTATCTCTATATAAGCATATATACACTGTGTATACATCACATATGACATAGAAATCACAGTTTAGAATCAAATGATATTCAATATATCTCATAAAAATTCACCTATATTTTGGCTACAGCCTCTGACCATTCCTAACAATGAAAGGTTATTTGGGTTAGAATTCTTGGATGATTTTAATGGTAAACTTTTAAATCATAATGATCCCCACTTAAGAGAAAGCATTTAATCCCTTTTTAGAGAGAACATGGCAATAGAAATACTCATTTTGACTCTATGTTTGGATTTTATATAGACCATTGGTTTGCCAGGCCAAAATATTTGGATTGAGATACACAATCATTGCCTGTATGTACTCTGGGGTTAAGGCTAATAGAAAACATCTTCAGTCCATTATATACTGGAACAGAAACAGATTAATTAAATTATACAGAGCTTTTCAAAAAAGAAAAAAAGTCCCAAGAGATAGGGAAATCATGCAAACGCTGCTCTGAAAATCTTCCTCAGGCTGCTGATGGCAAATAATTAGGGACAGATAACTTCATTTGACAGAGATTAATCAGTAGTGTTACTAGGGAGATATGTTTTATGGGAATGATCAATATGTTTGTATAAAAGCCAAACTAAGTATAAAACGGAAACTACATTTAATCATTTAAGTGAAGGTTCAGGAGCTACACACAGAAAAGAAATATCATTGTTTCTACTTAACTTCTAGAGTTGGTACCTGGAAAGGCCCTGTATCATCAATGGTCAAAAAATAGGTGAGTATGTTAAGAAATGTTCTATGTTGTACCCGTCTTTTTAAGAAGGAACGCTTTTAGGCATATATGATTTTAATGTAATAAAAAATACAAGGTCACCCAGACCCTGGAGAGTTAGACTTGGGGCTAAAATTTTCTGAAATTCCTGACGGTATAATTTTGTTGCGATGCAGTTTCCGTTGAACAGCTCCTGACTCATGTAGTTTCGGGGCCACACGAAGGCCAAGGAAGAGTGGTTATACGAGTTTCAAGGATGGGAACGAGTCGTGTATTTATCTTCTCTGTACAGACAGCCAAAAATGAAGAGAGATAAGGAGGGAGTAATGTGATGTCTTGTGAGAGTTTTGTTTAAAAAATAATCTACAGAATTGACTGTGAGTCAACATTCCATCCTATCATTTTGAGATAGTGCAATTTTATTTTTCTCAATTCACTTGCATTAAGTTCTAGAAAGATCCCTTTGTACCTTATTTTCTCCAGACCTAAAATGTAGACCATGATTCTTTCTGTATTCACCTTCTTATGATGTTCATGAAAAAAATAGAGTATAGGGTATCATTGCATCTCTCCAATACCCTTTTAAAAGGCAAATGAGCCTTTTTTTCAGAGATCTTTAACTAATTGAGAGACCAGAATGAAGTTTGTTTCTTTAAGCATGTTTAAGAACTGTAAATAGAAAAATCTGAATCAGTTTAATGGATTGATAAAAGATCTAGTGGTTCCAGCTTCCATGGAAAGGGACAAAGGGAGGGCAGAGTCAAGACAGCAGTTGGTCAGAGACAGCCTCCACATCACATCATCCTGACCTCAGTGAGCCTCCTCCTAAGAACATTTTTAAAATAAAAATCATTCAGAAGGCTTTTTCACCTTAGGCCTTCCAGACCTTGGGGGGGGGGGGGGCTGGGGTGGGTAGGTGATTCTTTGTGAGGAAGGCTCCCCAGTGCATCGCGGGATGGGCGCCACCATTCCTGATTCTCCCCCTCAAATTTTGACACTGAAATATTTACAGACTTTCCCAATATGGTAGGTAGGGGGGCAAAATTATCCCTGTTAAGAATTACTAGGCTAACCGTTTCTAGGCTGCCAACCTGATCAACATTTCTGTAATTCTAAAAGAACTGAATCCCAGCATGAATGTACCTAAAAAAAAACATTCATTCAGAGCCTGTTTTCCTCCCAGAAAATATGACTAGAAAGTCAGCAGTGTGCCCTGCTGCTGAATATAACTGGTGATAAAAAGGAATGAAGGAAAACGGGTCTTCTGCATCAGGGGACGAGAAAGTGCCTTCTAGCAGAGGTGATTTTAGTTTCTGAGAAAGATTGGGAAAGAGAACATAAAATGACAAGATTTTTTGTGCCTAAAGGAACTTCTCTGACACTTACCAGCCCTGCAGAATGTCTAGGCAGTGAGAACCCCTCCCTTTCCGGGGTCCTCGAGCCTGCAGGATCTGCCAGGCATTCATTAAGACACCCCCACCCCTCCCGGCACCCCCTAGCTCTGGCCTCAGAGGCTTTCAAAGTCTTTTGCATTCAGCACCCAATCACATTTGCATACTTTTGACTTCCTCTTAGATCGTTTGCCTGCTGTATCCGAGGAGAAAATCATCCTATTCTAGTTTTTCCCCTGCTCTTGAATTTCCAGCCAAGAGCTACCTTTGCATTTCTCTAGCTGTGAATGATGTTTTCTCTTCTCTGGTGCTCTGATGACCTGGTATATTCATGACATGGGTATTTAGAATTTCTTTCCCCCTTGAAATAAAGTTGAGCAGAGAGAAAGCACCAACGCCGCTTTGGCAAAATGGGGACCACAGTTTCTGGTTTCAGCCTCATTAGTAAATAACTACTTTGTTATCTGCTTTCTCCTTTTAAAAAATGTTGTATTTGGAAGTAAAGATTTAAAATAAGGCTAAGAGGTAGCCCATATATTCTTTTAAGTAAGAGGACTAAAAAAATTCAGAAGCTATAATTAAAAATATAAACAAAATTATACCCTTTTAATAAATTTAAGTAATACCTCCTTGAAAATGATATATTTTGATTAAATTATGGCATCTATAGTTAGCATACACTTGGAATTTTTTTTTTTTTTGCCTAACCTTTCATGTTTTAATCGATTGTGAACTCATATTTGACAATCTATTCCAATTATATGCTGTTAAACAGGATCATATTAACAATCTCTCACACTATCCAGATAGTTCTAGAGACATGTAACTCTGAGAAGGTCAGGAAAATTAGGACATTCTTTTTTGACTCATTTTAAGAGACAGACATTTTAAGACATTTTAAACAAAAGACATGATCTTTTTTGAGATCAGTGCTTCTTTTGTTGTTATTTGTTTTAGTTCTTTGATTACATACTTGCATGCAATGGTGGCTCTTGTATTTCTCAAAGTGTTGTAGAATTTATGAAGAATTGGGATAATGTTTTTGTTTTTCTTTCTTTTTTTTCTCTGAGACCTCATTTATTAGGAGCCAGTCCTTGCTGGAAAATCCTACTACTAGAGTCAACCATGGACTGTTGAGGTCTGGAATGCTTCCATGAAGAGCTTGTGTTGAGGAAACTCCGTTCTTTTGGACAAGGCCTCATTCTGCCGGTAGTAATGGTAAATTCCACAGAGTTAATCTCTCTGTCTCCCACTCTAGGTAAAGGGATTAATCAGTTTAGTGGTAAATGGATGTGTTTTGGGGAGCCAAGAGGTTTAGCCAATGAGTCCTTTTTCCAGTATTAATGATGAAATATGGATTCTATGATTGAAGCCATGTCGCGTCACCTGAGAGCCAAAATAGCTTTTCCTTTTTTTCTTCTGCTTAGAAAGAAAGAAATATCTGTGCTACTGACCTCTGCAGCTCTCAATGAATATTCTACTCATTTATCACACTAGAAAACACATCAGGAAAACCTGTAGGTAGAAGTAGGAACATCACTTTAACTAATCCTTGTTTTTCTCCTCTGCTACATCAGCCCAGAACAACTCGGTCTTTCAGCATCTTCCCGGTGCTTCTTTCTCTCCAACCTCGTCCTTAATAAGCAGACTCAGGCTTGAAGGTCGTGGCTTTTACAACTCTATTAGTCTTGGCAGACTGTGAAGATGCTGAACCGTGCCGTCTATTGGGAAAGAAAATCATTTTTCATTTAACTTTTCATTTGGGGAGTGTTCAATACTTCTGTCCCACGGAACTCACCAACATGCTTATTTGAGTGGCTTTGTTTTATTAAAAAAACCAATAATCTAGTGGAGAACAGTGTTAAGTGGTAAATGCACATTTTAAGAGATCTTGTGAATGAAGAGATGTTTTTTTTTTTTTTTGAGAGCAGAGGAATATACCTTACAAATGGATTGAAATCACTTGATAATTTCTTCCCTCAGGGCTAATTTTTGTTTAGAAAATGGAGTTTGAGATAATAGTCACATAAACCAGACATGTGAAATCATAGTACGGTTGAGGTAACCTATGAATTTATTAAAGATATGCTAACCAAAATAGATAAATTTTTATTAAATATGATTATAGTAGGATTTTGAACTCAGAAAAAATTCTTCTTAGAGGAAGAGAGGGCTTTGAATAAATTGCTGGTAACAAGATATCAACATGACTCATAACAGTTTTGGTGAAGTCCAGAGATGGCACAGAGTGAGAAGAACTGAGCGGGTCAGCAGGTAGCAGGAAGGTAGGGAATGCTCTTCACAGGAGATCAACTAAAAGAAAATCTTATAGCATGAGCGAGCTCTTCAAGGTGAACACAACCCAGGTAAGTTGTTTCAGCATGCTTTTATGTTCTGTTCATATTCTTACTCTGAATAGTATTAAACATGCCATAATATTTTTTTCCAAAGCCTAACAGTTCTTTAGCTGGCCTAAATGATCTCCAAAAGAAGAACTGCAAAGGAAATGTCAAACTTTCCAACTTTCCAAACCAAAAGCAGTTCTCACTACAAAAAACTCTTTAAAATTAGCAATGTTTGCTTTTACAGAAAAAAAAAAAAAAAAGCTTGACTAGAGCTAACACGAGAACGTTTTTAATCACCTATCCTTCTTGGTGTGAACATTCACATACTTTGCTGCAGAATTATTACTATCCCCTACTGCACTCCTGTTAAGATTCGTTTAGGATATTATAAAATATATGATATAAGCAAACTGAGAAATTCAGAATTCCAAATTACTTCTGATCTCAGGAGTTTTGGGGTCAGATTCTAATAGATTTATTACTTTCAGCATAAGAGGATGAACTGCTTTCATAAGCAAGAATATATTTTCTTCTTCAACAAAACAAAATAACTGGAAAACAAACTTCTTTCAGGAGTTCCCATCCAGATGTACATCCCTGCGAGGTGTTGTCTGTGTGTGTGGGGTGGCCCACATATTTTTTTTTTTGAGTCAAGAGAATCCAATTCTCTTCCTTTGAAGATCAGTGAGCCCCTACTAAGAAGACACAGTAACATCCTGCCAAACAGTGGTGAGCAGTCTCTGCCCATGTGGTCTAAAATAAAAAATAATTGAAACATGGTGTTACTGAAGTTTCAAGCTTCCTTTCCCAGTTAAAGAAAAAAGACAGAGTGAACCCAGTGGGGTTTCCGATTTCAGCCTTCCTGTCCCTTGGACATGAAGCAATTGAAGAGTCTAAAATTCAGAAGAGGAAAACAAAAATACTCAAACATTATCAAGTAGAGAGATATGCGGTAGGTGATGGTTAAATATATCACGAAGCGATGACTCGTTCACACTGTGTTCTCTATCTAGGATTTTCTAACTTCTCACAGTTGCTGGAAGGCCTCAGATTGTTGTTAAAAGCCATCATAGAAATACAAAAAACAAACAAACAAACAAACAAAAATAAAACCCAAACAAACCAACTGTCCTGTTGAACATATCCATTATGGCTGGGAATATCTTTAGATATAGAAACATTCCTAGTCTCAAGCTATTACACTATACATGAATCACCTTGTGAAATTTTTGCTAAGTTGGTGCTTGCATAATTTCTAACTCTACTGGCAGAAGAAAGGCAATGCATTTCAACAATGTATATGCGGAACCACATGAAAGCCAGAAAGGGCATATGCAATAGTGCTTTTCCAAATGAAAGATCAAAGATGATTCCTGGGTTTGCAAAGGTAATCCCTGTGTGTGGGGTTGCAGAACAGACAGGGTGAGGTGGATCACTCTGGAATTCTCTTTAGAGCAAACATTACAGTAAGAACACGGATATAATTTAAATATTTTTTTTGAAGGTGGGGCTTTCTTACAAAGGGACTAATATTATTGTTTTGGATTTAGGTCAAAGCAGTTGCAAATTAAAGATATGATTTCTAATAGAAGAAATAAAGATAAATAGCTCATTTCTAATTATGGAAGATAATAAAAGATTGGTAAAATTGATTTGAAAGAAAGTGGCTTTCTATGTTCTTCTAATTCAATCATTTTCATAAATAAAATGGGAAAATAGTTAATTGTACCATAGAAATCAGAAGAAGCAGGAGTGGAAGGAAACGAGCCCTTACTATAAGTAATTTGGTGGGACAGTTTAAACACTGGGTGTAAGTTTGGATAGTGATCCAAAAATAACACGACGTGAGCCCAGATGAGTTCTGTTTGACTTACATGTGGATTTAAGTAGTAATATAAGGCTTCACACCTACAATATGACCTACTCCCTCAAATGCTAGTGTTTGTTGTGATAGAAACAGAGAAACATGTGTGCAATATTGTAAATACTATTTTAAATACTACTCGGCATCACAAGGATATTTTGTCAATGAGGATTGCCCTCTCAAAGTTCAGTCTATGGCACACATGTATACATATGTGTGTGAGTTTCTCTTCTTCTATGTCTTGGGAAACTGGGTTTAAGACACAGAGGCAGCGCACCTCTTGAACAAAGGAGACGGAAACTTGAGAAGAAACCAACTAGGCAGACCAGGCCCTGAGGATTCCTTCTAGGCTGCTGTTGGCTTTTCGTCTTTAAGTTTTTTCTACTTGACAGCCTCCTTCAAGCTGCGCAAAACAGTCCTACATAATATTTCTTCTTAAGAGAGTAACTTTAAATTAACAAGTCCTCAAGAATGATCTCAACGTTTAAATATAAAAAATAGGAATAAGCATTTCTTTTCAAACTCATGGTAAGAAGCATAATTTTTGCCTAGATTTAATTTTACAAGTAAATAAAAAAAACCTCTTTTCAGATTCATCATCACGGAAGGGTCCTTTTGGCCAAGCACCACAAATTTGATACTGACACTGTGATTGTCCCTATTCAGCACTGTCCTTGTCCTGCTTAGCAATGGGAATACTTTCTTCAGGAGCAGGGACTGGCAAGTCTTGGGGGTGGAGGACAGCAAGGAAAGGAGCCCAATTACTTCACTGGTCAGTTTCAACCCAGCGTGGGACATACTTATCATGGTCCTTTGAATGCCATTATTTTAAAGATAAAGCCAATATGTATTGAGTGTTTACTGTGCGGTAGGTCCTAGAAAATAAATTTTATTATATCTTACTTTTTTCTTAAAAGGTTCTAGGGAATGTTTTGCATATATATATGAAGGCTGAGTTTCATTACATAGAGGAGACCTATCCAACACTTAAACCGACTAAGACTTTTAATATAGAGACTGATTTGAATAACATTAAAATTAAACTCATTGGTGATAAGATTAATGCAAACTTTATAAATGAAACTTTTATCTTAATATTTAATTTGCTGATGCATCCCTCCTCTTAAGTAGTTGTTCTTTTCTTTCTATTTCTGCCTTTTCTGGATCCTTATAACTGAAGCTATTTATGGCTCCCAGGGGGTGATTTCTTCACTCATTCTTTTTTCTTCTTTTCTTCCTTTCTGTCTTTTTTGTTTGTTTGTTTGTTTTCGCTTCTGTGTCTGGGGGGATCATCACTACTATGTTCAGAGAGACTGGATCGTTATCTTGCGGTGTTCAGCTTTTATTCCGAGTTATTAATATCAATTTCACTTGCTTGAATCTATCTCCCTTTAGGCTAATTAAGTGAAAAGGAGAAATTAACTAAACCCAATTAAAACACAGCTCTTTCCTTCACTTGACCAGCTAGAAATTGGTCATGCAGTCATTTCTGGTGAGTTCTCTACTGTCTTCAAGGTGAGCCAAACTCTGTCTCAAAGCTCAGTTCTCGCCAGTTCACGTATCCTATGCTCCAATTCTCTGAGATTGTATAAAAATATCCCTAAATCTTGATGGATTAAGACACAAATTGTTTTGGTATATTTTATAATTTTGTGGGTGAGAAATTCGGGCGGTTAGACACCTCAATTTGTCTGTTCCACCTGGTCTCGTCCTTGGGTTTGTCTCATGTCTGAAGCAGTCTAGATTCCAGGATGACATCATTTATTTGCCAGCCATATTAGGTGCCTGGGTAGAAGCCGGGGTGAGGCCCTCTCCCTTTTTGTCTTAGTTCAGACCTCATTAAATAATCTTTTTTGCTAAACCAGTTAGAATTTCTACAAAGCAGCTTAGACTTCTAGAACGAATATTCTAAAATTTAGGAAGGAAAAAAATAACACTTTCCGAAGGCTGAGTCCTGGCTCAGCAAGGCTTCCTTTCTTCTGTGTCCTGTTAGTTAAGGCAGTTATAGAAAGCATCCAAATTCTAGAAGAGTAAGTACAGACACTTCTATTTTAAAGGAAATCTTTCAAAAAATGTGTGGCCCTTTTCAACACACTCCACCTAAACCAGGTTGCATTTTTTGCATCGTGGGCTTTGACTACATGCCTACATTTGTATTGACAGCCCACCTTCTACATATTTACCTATGAGGACTCTCTATGCGTCACATGAAACTGAGCAGACATCTTGATGCTGAATCATTTGTGGGTGACCATGGCAGCTCACTTTCATTCCTTAGCCTGTCCCTATCTTTAAAGATAAGAACTTCAGGCTTTCCATTCAAACCAGCTTTAGCTGGACAACATAATTATATAAATAGGCAAAATATTTATGTCAACAGGGAATTGTGTGGACTTCTAGTACTCAGAAATAGGAGTAACTTAAATAAAATAGACAATTCTGCCTCACATGAAAGGAATCCAGAGGCATGCCACCAAAGGGAGACAGAGCATCGTCATATGTAGATGCTGTTCTACCTTTTTCTATACATGACTTCAACTTTCATAATTGTTTTATGACATTTGGTGATCCAGCCATCATGGTGCAGTTCCAGGAATAGAAGCAGGAAATAAACACAGAAACATGACAAAAATTTCATAGGTTACCAGTCTGGTCTCCTTTGGAGAGATATTTCTGCAATCTCAATCCAAGAATTCCTCTTAAGGCTCCTTGTCCATTTGTTATGGTTGTAACGAAAGTTCAGAAAAGCAGGTTTTTATCTGGGTATGATTACTAAGGCAAAATGAAGAATGAATCTTAAACCTTCTATGTAAAGTTGTAATTGGAATTACCCAAGGTCAAAACAAGATTACTATACTTGTCTTAGTTACTTTCTCACTTCATACAAAGAATACTCGACATTCATGACATAAAGGAATAAAAACATATTTTATTTCACAGTAACTGAAGTTCTCAGCTCAGTCATAGGCACTGCAGTGGCAGAAGCTCAACTTGGATGAGCAGAAAACAGAGAAAGTCCTGCTCATTGCATGGCAGAGAGTAGTCAGGGAGGGAGGTAATGTGGAGTCAGCTTATACCCTTCCAAGTCATGTCCAGGGATCTGACCCTTCCAGATTGAGCCTCAGAGTGTTACCAGATCAAGCCTCAGTGTTTGGCCTCTTCCAGGTTAAGCCTCAATGATCTGCCCCTTCCAGGTCACAGATCCGCCAGTTCACGTGCAATACATTCCTCCTGACCAGGTCTCGCCTCTTAATAGCGCATAGTTCTGCAGGCATTCAAAACCATAATGCTACTCCAGTGACTTCAGACCTTTGATAATCTTCTCTTGCTACCTCCCAAATTATCTTTACACGTGACCAAAGTGCAAAATTAAAAAAAAAACATGACAGTTTTGGCTCAACTCTATGGAGAAGTAATAGAATTCAGGAGATGACCTCACATCCCTACTATCCAACCTGCATGGAGTGTGAAGAATAAATCAACATGTGTTTCTACTTTGAACTTGTTTCTTGTTGTAAGTCTATAATTGTTAGCCTATTGCTAACAATTATGATTATTAGTGAATCTAAAATTTGCATTCAAATGACTTCAAGTACTTTCTGAGTTAAGGCTGCTCATGCATGTACAATCTTTCAGCTGTGAATCTGAGAACGATCTTAGAAATCCCACTTTGGAGAACAAAGTGTAGTCCTCCTGGGGAATACTCGTCTTTGTCAGAAGACTTGTAGACCTGAGTCTTGTGAAAGCCAGGCCCTGCCCACCCATCTACTCCAATGTCTCACTTATTTCCTCAGTTAATTCATTGATAGTGAATCAGCTAAGATACTCAAGATCATTTTTAAATAAATGATACTCCAAAATAATGTACTTGTCCTTCACCAAAATGTTTAATGTGTTATGATGTTATGACTTTCATGAGTTCATAATGATTCAAATTTCTAGATAATAGTCTTTTTTAGGACTTGAATTTTTGCTGCTTTTTAGAAACTGTACTGTGAAATTTTCAGTTGCACAGAAATTTGCAAAAATGTAATATACACAGACAGTTAATTTTAGTGAAAACATAATCATTTATTATTTTATTTGCTGGAATGTGCAGATTTAATATTATATTTTCAAAATCATCAGGCTATTACAAATGTTTAGAACACTAATGTTTATACAGTTTCTTCAAAAGATGAATTTTAAATTCTGTAGTGATCCTTGAAGACAAAACTTGATTGCTCCCATTATCACAAATTTGTCCTGATTTTTACAGTTACTTGCTGATACATACGCGAGTCTTAAGGATGGAGCAGTGTGATGACAAAAAAGTCTGTATGTAAATTATGTATAAAGTAAAAATTCATGTTTTAATGTAGATGATAATATTCACTAATTTGGAAACTAACATCCGTAGATTAACAAATTTGTGTGAATATAATTTCACACATCTTGTTCAATACTTTTAAAGCCATACTGTAATAATAACTCAAAATAACTGAATGAATTTTAAGTCTTTTTTGAATTCCCAGTTTTGAAGTGAAACAGAGACCTAAGGTTTTTGTGTGACTTATCTTTGTTTATGTACCTGGTCTCTATCCCAGCTCAGACAAGCTCTATCAAATTATCTTATTTTTTTTAAAATGAGGAACATCATAAATATGGCTGCTTAATCAGGAGTAATAGATTGAATATTGCTAGAACTTGCTATGTCTAGATTTGGAGGTTTTATCTGAAAGATAACTTCAGCAGATAAAATATGGCAAGCCTTGCAAAGTAGTTGGATTCTTCTATCTATTCATGTTCATTTTTTTTTAAATTCGCTCAACAAAATTTAATAACTGTCATGGGGAAAATAATTAATTCTCAAATAAATTATAATTAAGTTAAAACGGAGTCAGGCAGGCCTTTTCAATATCTGCATTTTGACTGATGTTATTTGTAATATTGCCTGGTTCAGTTTAGTAAAATGGTACATAAGACCAGGGTTTTTTAAATGATGCATTAAAATTCTAATTGTAATACTTATGGTTATTTTTTTCTAATGTGTGTTTCAGAATATAGAATAGTATTTTATTAAACAGCTGCTAATGAATTATAATAAAAAGTCATTCAGGGAAGGATTCAACATTTGCTTTCTCAGAATTTCAGAGCATTCTTTTTTTTAAAAGCAAATGTGATATTGAAAGTGATTTGAGAGAAGGGAGCAATTTTTTTTTTCAGAAATGCTCTTCATAACTGGCATCAATGTTACTTTCTCTTAGAGGTCCGCCTTTAAGACTCAAGTGGCCACCTGTAGAATAATGCTAGGAATTGCCCTTAAACAACATGTACAGATTGATGTGAGTAGTAAGATAAGAGTTATAAATGCCCGTTGGGCACAAGAGATCAGGAAAGACAATTCAATCACCCGATTCCTTGTTCTTCATACCCCTCTATCTCACAACCAATGTCGTGTTAAAGGATTAATTTCAGCTCTTTGAATCTCTTCTTTTGGAAAGAAAATGTGTGAATAATTCTGACATACTATTCACTCGTATAGATAGGTTTTATTTCTCTCTCTCTCCTCAGAGGGGTCACTATTAGCTATTCCAGAGCGAAGTACTGTAGGACAGACCAAAAGATTTTAGTGGTAGTGGGAAAAACTGCACAGTTACATTTCTGTTGCCCAACCATCGGCCACACACACGGTCTCTGTGGTCTGAGGACTGACTTTTTTTGCCCTCTAAACTGCCTTAGGTAATATGTGCAAAGATATTTCCCTTGACTGTTCAGATCTTTCAACAAGAACACACCAGGGAATACAAAGGAATACAGCCTTTTAAGTGTACAAGCAGTGAACTCGGTGTCTGTGCAAAATTGGTGGCCCCCTTTAACCCTGCTTCCAAGTAGCATAACAAACAAATAGAACTGCCTCACAGGAGAGAGGCTTTGCCACATGGACATCATTTATAAGTTAATTAGCACTGTCTACTGGGCCAAGCGGTGACAGATGTGACACCTGCTTCCAGTGGGGAGGAAAAAAAAAGAAAAAAGAAGAAAAAACAGATAAGGTGGGCTTCTTCACTGGAAAGGTTTATGGTCATATGAAGGTTGCATTGGCTGGCATAAAAACATAATTTTCATAAACAACAATATCTGTGAATGGTTACCTATAACCATGAGTGCAGTTGCAAAAGGCAAACACTGAATTCTCCAAATGAATGAGGAGCTAAGAGTATATGTTCCAGGGAGAGATATCTGTACTGTAAGAAATCGTTTGGATCATGAAGAAAATTTTATACGAGAAATCTGTTTGCCTAATATATCATTGAAATGTTCTCCACTTTCTTAAAAAAAGCAAACAATTATTTAAGCAAATATTTATAATCCTTGTTAACTGTAACATCAGCCACGGAAAAGAGTAGTTTCTAGCAATATGCTGAATTTGCTTTGTTTTGTCAGGAGATCTCACTAGAGTGAAAACAATGGTACCATCTAGAATTCTGCGTTCGTCTGTTTTGACTCAAACTGGGGTGATCTGTGAATGTGAGTTCACGTGGTAGTTGCGTGAAATCACTGCTTGTGCAACCCCCAAACAGATCAATGAGCGGGCGCAGAAATGCTTTCAACAGACAGGAGTGTTTTATTTGTATTTTATACCCCAGCTTGAGGCTGAGGTGGATATACAAGTATAAATATACTATTGTATATTATAACCATGTATCATAAACAATAGATATTATGACATATGATAAGTATTTATTATCATATATAATGTATAATACATAATATATACATATAATTATACATTATATATAATATACATAATAATTATATGATACATTATACATAATATATACTTATAATACATAATATGTATATATTCAAAATGAATATTTACACTTACTTGCTACATGCAAAATTAAAATTATTGAGATTCAGCATATGGTCAAATTTAATAATTTTCATAAAATTCAGGTATGTATGTTTTCATAGCTGAGAAAATGGATCTTCTGAGAAAGTGATTTCACATTCAAATTTACAAATTAACCAACTCACACAACTGGCTGGTTGGGATGGGACGAGTAGACTCTCGTCATTTGTCAGCAGCAGCTAGTGTGGCTGAGTCAGAATCCCCCGAGGGTCCTTCCAAATCCCGGGCTCTCTAGCCCTCTGCAGAGATGCACATGTAGTGGGCAAACCCTGGAACTCAATGTTCGGTTTAACTCATCCCGGATTTCTAAGGCAGATTGTCCAAACACTTGGTTTAGCTTTACATTTTGTAAAGCAGACTGCCCTCACTCTAGAAGGTGACACTGGTGGGTGAAAGCAAGAGACATTTTGGAAAAGTCCCTGCTGAAATCTGATTGCACACAGTAAAGTCACAGTTCAAGGGGAGAGTCACTGGCAAGAAGAATACCTTCTTATGCCCTTTCGGTCAAATTCAATCAAGTCTAGTAGTGATTGGCCTGTGGGGACAGATGAGATCAGAGCCCCGGTGTGGCAGGCTTCGAGGATATTATCCCACTCTGATGGAATGAGCGGCTCTTCGCTTTGAAAGGCGGTAAGGGAGCAGGTTTCCTGATAGGTGATTCCAGGAGTGGAAACATGGGCCAACTTTTAATCTCAGAAGAGGAGGACTCGCCATTGATGTGCCTGCCTTTTGACAGGAAAACTGCAGCTGCTTGTACTCAGGCCTTAAATTGGAGTGAGGGAAAGGCAGGGTCTGTCATTGGCCGATGATAGATTTTCATCAGCTCATAACAAAGCTGAGTAGCTCAGACAGCCTGTTGAAATAAATTTAATGCAATTTTGAAAAAAAAAGGGAAAAAAAGGAAGAAAGAAATGGTAGATTCATTTTTGGCAGCTAAATTCAATCCTGCGAAAGTAAAGCTAACATAATTTAAACTGCCACAAGAACCTTAAATATCTCTCTCTCTCTCTCTCTCTCTCTCTCTCTCTCTCTCTCTCTCCAGATCTTTGCTGTGCATCCAACTCTTCCTTCAGGGAACCCGTTTTCTTTTTTTTCCTAGGCTTTGTCGAGTTCCTCTAGACGCTAATGTTAGCTCTTAATGGTTTTGTAACGTTGGCGCGCATTCAGATTGAGTCTCAGATGGCTGTCCCTTCTGATTTCATGCTGCTCTCTGGACGGAAGGTCAATTCAACTCAAAGAGAGAGTTCCTGGTTGCTTTAGGTCTTTCTCTGTCCCTGAAGTGGTGGCTAATGAGCACGGCTGCATACTCATTCCTTTGGGGCAATATTTGATCAATTGAAATGACTTTTCTATTTCCTGATAAGCTAGTAGTTAGAGGCTTGCCTTTTGCTCCTTTCTCTGCCCAGAGAAACCGTCCATTCGAATGCATACCGTCCATCAATAGCAAAAGTAGCTGTACCAGCTTCAAAGTGACCTGTATTTACTGACAATTTAGAAAATATATATCAAGCCTAAAGAACATTATAAACACTACTTATACACCTCCGACATCAGAAATGACTACTGTTAACACTTTGGGATATATTTGAGATTTTTATTTTACATGGATGATAGTCTATGAGCTGCTATTTTATGAGCTATCATTTTGCCTTTCTATGAGTATTGAATACAATATTCATTTTGATTATTACCTATTATTCAGCGCAAACTGTATTCTAATAAATTTTCTATTTTAAATGTTTCTGTTCTTTGGTTAATTTGTTCTTTAAAAAGTCTGAGAAAGCTGTCCTGAAACATCATTTTCATTAAAGTATTTCATTTGTTTTCCTCTGTTTTAAATTTATGGTTTCTCCAAATATGGGCCCCAAATAGGTAGTAACAACTACGTCTCAGCATGATCTACGTCTCTGGCCCCTCATCTCACACTTATCTTCCCAGAAGTTCTACAGTAGGAATTTAGTGACTCGCATTGTGAGTCTGCCACTGATGGATAAATGACTGAGGACCATTGGTCTCAGACATGTATTGGGTAGAATAAATTTCCTAGCCAGTACTTTATTATCTGTTATCCCCTACCATAGTGCTAAAATGTGAAGAAGTGAATGCATATTTTCTACAAAATCCAAGTATCTCTCTCATGTTTCAACTCTTTTTCTTTTTTGGCTAACTTTGAGAATCTCAGTTCTGGCAAACCTTTCATTGTCCTTCGGTGTTTTATATTTAGAATCTTTAGTCTTCGTTAGCTCTGATTTGAAGGTTCATTCTTACCTTCTGACTGTTCTTCCCCTCCCCTTCCTGTAAGCTTTCCTCATCAAAAACTCCAGAGTTTTATTTTTGTCTCTAAGGATTATATGAAGCACAACTGATTATTTCTAGTTAAAAACTTTGTTATTACTTTTCTTCTAAAACTTGAAAATCATTACTGTGGCATTGAAGACCTTTCATGCCTGACTGAGGCCAAATAGAAGCAATAAAGATTGGTAGAGAGAAAAGAAAACTATAGTTCTTAGTTATAAACAAGGCTACTTCAGGTTATCCAGGCCTTTGCTCCAAATCCTTCTTCCCTAGGCTTGAGACCATGTGTTCCAGAGACTCAAGACTCAGCTGTTTTTCTTCTCATGTACTACTTTACTACCAGTCAGGAAAATTTACAAATCTAGAGTAGACTACATCTTAACTCTTTCAAGACTGAAAGATTAATTAAAGCAAAGGGGATTGTCGCAAGAACTTAGAGTGTGGACCTGCCCAATGTCCAATGGATGCCTTCAAGCAGGATGGAGCTTGGTATCTTTGTTTTCACAGGCATGTTCACAACTTAAGGAGTGCCCATGTTATTAGCCCTAAACTCAACCAGCCTGTGTCACTTCTCTTCAAGATTGGGGACACTAAGAGTAACTAAACTAATTTTTAATCAAATCCACTTGTCAAATTTTACAAATCTCTATTCCAGACTTCCTAGAGAGATGCCTAGAAACATCGAGGCAGTATCCTAGAACTTCAATCAATTCAGATTCTAGGAAAGCAAAACTTTGCAGACCACCTCATAGGAGATCACAGCCCTGGGTGGAGCAGTTTCTCCACAACGGGTACCAAGGTTCCCCCATGTCCAGGCAAGATCTTATGGAAATTAAATTTCTCCTCAGGTTGTGAGAATTCATCTGGATCTCTGAAAGCAGAACTCAGGGAATGAACTGCTGCACCCTGGCCCACCTCAACCAACCCACAAAGGCTGATGACCATCTTCTTTGTGAACAGTCCAGTCTATCTCTTCACCTGCGTGTTTCCCCACCCCAGTTGTTCAAGCTGGAGTCTTTTCCGTAGTCTTTCATAATTTCAAACTCCACCTAACAAATCTACCTATGCCTCAAACTGACATGTTTTTACATAATAAGAATGATTGAATGCACTCCTTAAGGTGGGTGAACTGAGGGCCATGTCTTTCCTTATGGAGATATCTTTAGATTTATGCTGGTGGCATGACCACTAAGTTATAGGGAACATATAGGAAAAATAATTTTACTTTTATTTCTTGTAGTCCTTACTCATGAAAGACATACATAGCTATAGAGAAACTAACATGAGGAAAAAGAAGCAAAATTTTAAAAGTGTGTGTACCTTGTGTATTCTTAGGGGATAGCGCGCAGAGAAATGAATACATTTCAATGAGGAAGATTGGAATTCAGGATTACACCATAGTGGGCTGAAATAAAGAAGAGTTCTAGGGAAGCCAGTGATGGAGAGGGGTCAGGAGAAGCATCCAGCTGCAGAGTGATCTGCACTATAGATTTTGGGGTCTGCTTTTACTGGTGTGAAGAGAATTTCAATATCTACTTTGCCTTCTCTTCTGGCAAAAAGAAGGAAATATATTTAAGACAGATATTTCCTTTACAGATGTAAATTTATTTTACAAAAGGGTGACTTCTCTATTTTCAGAACTTCTCCCATGACTGCAGTTCTGAAAATAATGAACCCAAAATAATCTTTGTGGCAAATAGGCATATTTTGGGTGGTATATTCTGGTTTCCAACCGTTATATTTTGGGGAGGCCTATTCTGGTCTTCTACAAATTTTATCTGCTACTGCCCACTCATTGCACCTCCATTTTTAGCTGTATCATTGACTTTTAGATCCCCCCATAAGCCTTTTTCCCATAAGAATCTCTGTCTTAATGCCATCAACTTGGAATGTTCTTCCACAACTATAAAATATGGAATAATTCTTTTTTCCCCCTAAACCTCTGTTTAAATATCACCTCAGATGTGTAGCCTTCTCTGTAATTTCAATTCATTATGACTGTTTGAATGTTACTTTATTTATACTTCACTATGAATTTCTCTCAGTGCTCTATAAACAAATTGGTAGTATTGTCCCACCAGACCTTAGTCAAGACCAGATAAAATTTGTGAAAATTTTGAAGGCACGAAATGAATCTCAAACTTCAATGAATCATAAATGCTCAAAATTCCCAGAGTGTATTAGAAAACTCTACTAACACGAAATATTTAGAATACAAATCATATTAACACATTGAACATATCTTGTTTTATTGTGCTGTGCTTTATTATGTGTGGTAGATGCCA
>PVKB01000430.1:735101-757505 GCA_004027205.1 Ctenodactylus gundi
TTTTTTTTTTTTTTTTTTTTTTTTTTTTTTTTTTTTTTTTTTTTTTTTTTTTTTTTTTTTTTTTTTTTTTTTTTTTTTTTTTTTTTTTTTTTTTTTTTTTTTTTTTTTTTTTTTTTTTTTTTTTTTTTTTTTTTTTTTTTTTTTTTTTTTTTTTTTTTTTTTTTTTTTTTGCTATTGAAGATTTTTGGATGCCACACATTGTGTTCATTTTGCATCCCAGTTCTGGAGGTTTCATTTCATGAATGACTTTACATTGCTTCAAGCCTGTGTTTGTACTGTACACTATGGTGTGAGCACCTGGGAGGAGAAATTTATTCATTTCATGGACCCAGGAAGTAATGAAAAAATGACCGCCTGAGAATGAGGGCAGATCTCTAAATCGCCTTAGAGGGCACGTCCTCAAGTGATGTAGCACTTCTCAGTGCAAACCATCTTCTAAAATCTTTACCATATCCCAGTAATTCTGAGGATAGATACTGTGTCTGTAGTAGATGGCCCTTTGAAGAACATTTTAGAAACAAACTTTCTGCCCCATCCTACATTGGTCTATTTCTGCTGTACAAAGTAAAACACATTCCTTAAGCATTCCCAAAGTCTTAATTCTTCTAGAATTGTTTAAAAGTCAAAATCTAAAATCTCCTCTGGGAATCAAGGCAAAGTTGGCTTTGAGATCCAGTAAGAATCAAAAGAACCAGTTACATACATCTAAGATACAATTTCAGAGGGTGAAACTTCCTATTCAAAAAAAAGTGAAATGGGAAAATAACAGAGAGTGAATGAACCACAGCAAGACGGAAACCCATCAGAAAAAAACAGTAAATCACAAAATTCAAAGCCTCCAGGGAGCAATGTAGTAGGATTATGACATCCCAGGGTCACAAGCAGCCTGTCCTTGTGTTGACTAGGAACTACGTATCCATTCTTTCAAGGTGACTCTACCTGTTTTTTGCAGCTTCTACTGACACGTTTCATGGTGTCTGCACCTTTTTCTCCCTGGAGTTTCCAGTGTGAATTTTACTTTGCTTTCACCGTTTCACTCATCACTTGGTTAAAGGCTATTTTCAGGAACTCTGACCCTCACACATCCTGTCTGGCTCTCGAAACTTCCTTTCGACATCTTGGTGGAAGCCTCCATGATCCCATAACTCTTGTATTTATATGCCTGCAAAATGACGCCCAGCTCTGTCACTAGAGGGAGATTGTCTGGGTGTTTAAATGCCTTACCATCGACCAAGGCATTCCTTAGGTAGGCCTGGGTAAGATCGAGTGCCCTAAATTTACATTCTCACAAGATTTCACTTTGAACACTCTTCAAAACAAACATGAATCTTCATGTGTTTGAGATAGTGGTAGATGGGTACTTGCCCTCTCTTATATGCCCTCACAGCATGTTTATTGTCCTACAGGAAAGCACTTACCCCCTTTATTTTTCATGGTTTTAATTGCACTGTCATTAGCTTCAACTTCACATGTACTTTTTTTTAAACAAGTGAACATGTTTTCAAATCTTTTTATGTATTCCCCTTTGCTTCTGATGGTCAGAGTATACCTGGCGAAATGAAGAAGGTAGCAATACCAATGCAATGCCTAAATTATGTGCTACCTAGAAACTTTTGCCAGAAAAACAATTTTATCACTTTAAGCTCAGCTTCTCACAAATCCCAGGACATGCTCACAATGCAGCCAAACTTTTTGACAGGGTGTCACTGAGTGACATTTAATCCAATTCCCAGAAGAGTCCTCATTTCCATCTGAAGTCTCATCAGGCTGGCCTTTACTGCCTGCATTTCCATCACCATCTGGTCTTCTGTGATCTCACCAGACCCACTCAGTAAGCTCTGCTTAAAGCATCCTAGAATTGCTCTAGACTGATTCTCCAAACTGTCCTAAATTGTTCACTTTCAAAGGCTACTCTTCATCATTTCAGTACTACCATGGCAGAAACTCTTTCTCAGTATCGATTTTCTTTTCCAATGTTGTAATCAATATCTACCTTAACTTACACAGAGAAAAATATATATTTGAGCTTAAGATTTTTAGTCCATCACATATTGGTCATGTTACTTTGGATGTGTGGTGGCACGATCCATTATGGTAGGTGAGCATGAGAAAGGAAGGTCATCTTGTACCTCATGGTAGCGAGGAAGGAGAGAGAGAAAAAAAGAGGAAGCAAGAGAAGCAGAGAATCAGAAAAGAGGTTCACCATCCTCTTCATGAACATGACCTAAATCTTCCCACTGGGCTCCGCATTCTGAAGGCTCCACCAGCTTCCAGTTGTGTCACAGACCAGGAACTGAAACTTTAACACATGGGCTTTGGGAGGATATTTTAGATATAAACTTTAACATTTGCTATTGAAGATTTTCATAACTAGAGAAGAGAAGACAGTGGCTTATTTCAAAGCACCAAAATCTGACTGCTGTTAGGGGCTAAGGCATCTCATGACTTTAAGTTGAAACCAGTGCTCATTTTCTGATCCAAAAAGCCTTACATTGAATATACTGTGCCTATATCCTATAAGTAGAATAGCAAAGCCTGGGTGGCAGCCTATTTCTTTACTGTAAGGTTTATTGAATATTTAAAGTTCACTCTTGTGATCTGCTCAGAGGTTAAAAGAATATTGTTTTTTTCAAAATATTACTGTTTATCGGCAATGTATTTGACCATTTAAGAGTGATGGTTAAGAAATACAATGAGATTAATGTTGTTCTTGAGACTCCTAATAACTATCCATCCTGCAGAGCATGGATTGAGGACTAGTTTTGTTATTTCAAGATTTCTTATTTAAGAAATAGTTTTTTTTTTAATTACACAATAGCTGCCATATATAGTGATTCCTCTGATGGATTCAGAAAAAAATTAAGAACCTTCTACAAAGTATTCTACATTCTACATGTAATTAAGAACATTTATGATTCACAGCTAGGGGTCAAAATGGTCATATTGACATAGGTTTTGAAGTAGACAGTACCAAGTTGCGTGGACAACTATTGGAAGTCAAATATTCAAGAAGGGAAGTGACTGTATCTGACATAAATATAATGAAATCTAGACACAGAGTAAATCCTGAATATGTGAAATTTTTGTTGCCATGTCATAAGAAAATGTTCCCAGATGAGAATATTTTAATCAACTACTAAAGACATGCCTTCATGGATCTTGAGACTGACTTTGTTTTTGGTGAATATGTTACAAACATTGATAAATGACCATGAAGAATTTGGTGTTTTACATGAATTTAGTGGATAAAGCAATAAGAGGTCCGGGGAGGATTGACAAAGTTGGAAAAAAAGGTTTTATTTTTGACCAAAGAAAACCCTCCTAAACACCATTAAAGCTAAAGAAAAAATTTCATGAAAATTCAATATATGGTCAATTTCATCATTGTCATGTTTTAAGAGATTGCCATTGCTGATTCAACTTTCAGAAACCTCCACCCAGGTGCGTCTGCGGCATCAACACTGAAATGAGGTTCTTCATTATAAAAATATTATGAGTCATGCAAGGTTCAGACGATCGTGAGGACTTTCTAGTAATGAAGTATTTTTAAATGAATGCCTGTACATTACTTTCACGGACATAATGTTATTACACACAAGTAGACTAAAACATAGCATAAATATACCTTGTATAGTCATTGGGAAACTAAGAAATTCATACAACTCACTTGTCTGTAAATTTCAATTTATTGGTATTACCTGGGTGATATGATATTTTCGAAGTATTTTTATTCTCAAAATCTGGAATAAAATGGGTTATTAGTCCAGTGCAAAATATAATTAAACACTTTATAACATAGGATAACATTTAAAATAATCTCTATTAAAATTCAACTGAAGAAACCGGTAGAAAATAATCTGACAGCTCATATAGATTTGATGAATTACCTTTATATTGTTTTATTGTTCTCATTTCCTCAGAGGAAAAGTGATCTGAAATTATTTTGGCCTTGGTTTATTGGCTAGAAAGCAAAATTGGGATAAATAACCATGTCAGAAAATAAAGAAGTTTACTATGTTGGAAATAGGTACTCATAAGTGTTCTTTTTTTGTTTTTTTGGTAATCAACCTTTTACTTTCTAAAGAAATGTCATTGGTTACATAATGTTTTAAGTAAAATAGTGATTTCAACATACTACCTAAACTAAGTGTCCTATTCTCTTTCCTTTAGTGTTGTTTATCAAGATTTTATAGGCTTACTACACAAATTTGAGATTTCTGTTATATTTTACCATCAAGAAAAGTCTATTTTATCCCTTTTCCTATGGGATGGGAAAAGTGATTAATTCCCTGGGACCCTTTAAATGTCTTGCATTGAAGAGCCTAGATTTTACCTCCTAAATTATTCAGTACTTAGTATAATAGGCAGACATCCAGCAGAATTTTAAACTGTTTGATATGGATGGAATTACTGCCGTATTAAACTGTTTTTATAAAGATCTTTAAATGGAATACACATGCCTATCTCAAGATAAACAGATTTCATCACAATTGAATGCCTAAAAAATTTCAATAATATTCTTCTCCCATTGATTGATGTGAAATCTACCCAAATTTGTATGTTGACCCCTGAAAGAATGTAAGAGATGTCATCAAATTATATGGTCACTTTGCATGCTCACTATTTTAAAGTGAAAGTCTTAGAAAGGAAGGATCCTGGAAAAGGTATTTCTCTGAAATTTCTTTACTCATCTGAAGATCTGCTCTATCGAAAAGGAATACAACTGCCTTTTTCCCTTAGTATTTCATCAATCAAGGACTATTAAATTTGTACAACAGAAAAAAGAGAGTGAAAGTCATACCCTGCACTCAGAGACAAGATAAACATGGTTCTGTTATCGCCTCTTTAAGCATGTCCATCTCCTCTAAAAGTTATTTATTCTTGATCAAAACATTATAACCCTCACTTTCCTATTCTCTATGAAATGGATTATATAAACTTTTAAATTTAATTGCTTTACCTGGTACTTGCCTTTCTATGATATTTCTCTGGAAAAATTGCGTTTCATCTTCTGCTAACCACTATATTGTCTGTTTCATTTGAATTGAATCTCACCCAGATAAGGAGAAGAAAGTACTCTCATCGTACAATCTAGGACTAACACGACTACATTTGAAAGTAAGGAATAGAAAGAAGTAATTGAGGTTAAATGAGGTCATAAAGGTAGGACTCAGTTCAATAGTATTAATGTTCTTATTAGAGGCACCAGCAAGCTCCTCACTTGATCTCTGTCCATGGACACTCACCAAGGAAAGGTTATATGAGGACAAGGTGAGAAGACAAACATTTGCAAACGTGGAAGAATGCCCATACTGAAAGAACACATCCAGATTTCAATTTAGGAACCTACCCTTTAAAACTACAAGGGAAAAAAGTCTGTTCTTTATGTCACCTTTTTTGGGTCCTTGGGACAATGTCTGACAACCTCAATTCAACTGAATAGAGGTGCGTCATAGCTCACCACTTTGGGCCCCTCTATATTAGTTTGGTCTCTGGTGTGACTGATGGAACATTATAACATAGCCAGAGCATGTGAGATCACATCATAACTAAGAAAGCCACAGTGAAACTTCAATCCCATAAATCCATAATCACTTCCGAGGACACTCCATGATTGACCTACAGACTTTCACTAAATTCTCTTCTTTCTTAAGGTTTCCACCGTTTCTTGTATCAGCATATTAATGAATGAACTTCAAACACATGACTACTCAGAGAGAACACATGCAGAGGAACTAATTTCAACAATATTTCTATAAAAACACATGAAATCAGTATCCAAATATTTCTATCTAACTGCATTATCCAGTTGACTTTGGAATCTCTTTAAGATCAAAAAATGAATAGTCTAGAGTGTAGTACATTTTCATGTAATATTTTCAATAATACACACTCAAGTCTCTTTTTTTTTGGTATAAAAATTGAGAAGTAAAAACTTCTCTAATGAATTTCTCACATAATCCCGTATAGAAATGAGTGTGCTTGGTCCAAATGGCTTTTTAAAAAAAAACTCTAGTGACCATAATCTATCCATATTCTATGCCCATCCCACAACCCAACAATCCCACTCCTAGATAATGGTTCTATATGAAATCTATGCAGGTGTTAACCAAGAAAACATATGGCAGTTCAGATTGGAAACTTCCCCACTACTTATTAGAAGTAAAATGTGGTAGGCATAATTTGATATATTTGCTCAAAATAAATGGCATAGACCTCTAGAAATGAAGAGACTAAAACTCCTTCCACCTGTATGGATAGATGCATGAAAAGATAAGGCTGAAGAAAAGGTGTCACAGGATGTATGTGCCTGTGTGTGCACAGCTGAAGACTAAGAAGTGTGATAGATAATTAACTTCATGTGTCAACTGGGATATAAAATTTACTAAAATGTTAGTGTAGTTAATTTTGTGAGACTGTTTTGGGTAAGATTAACACTCTAACATGTGAGAGTTCATTGAATCCACTGAAAACCTGAATAAAGAAAAAGGCTCACCTTCCCTGAGTTCCAGTAAGTTGTTGCTGCCTAATTTCATTTGAGAAGCCACATTGGCTTTTCTCCACCTTGGACCTTGAATTGAAGCATCAGTTTTTCCTATGTCCGAAGCCTATCGGTCCTTGGATGAGACTTCTCCGGCTCCCCTGGGTCGCCAGCTCCCCTGGGTCGCCAGCTCACCAATTTACCCTGAAGGTCTTGGAAACTGTCACACATCATATTCACAACAGCCAATTTCTTTTACTAAATCTTTTTTTTTTTTAGATATCTAAAACACACACACATATCTTAGTGTTTCTTTTTCTCTTAAGAGCCCCAAATAGAATATACTTTCCAAGGCACTTGTCATACTTTATCTATTTATCAGCACTAGGGGTCATTTCTTTCAACTTTCTCATGGGACTTCCAATCAGTGCAGACATACTGATTGCTCATTTGATGTCCAAGGGTATCAAAAATTTAACATCATGTGAAAAACAAACAGAAAGAATTATGAAACATGGGGAACATTTCAACATTGTCATCCATGTTGCCCCCTCACAAATGTCATTCTGTGGGCTGTACATGGTTCGTTTTTCCAAACTGAGTTCAGGGACAGGTCAGAGGCAAGGCCATCCCCTGGAGGCCCTCATGTTTTGGAGGCTGTGATCAAACTTGTCTTCACGTGCACTTTAGCAGAACAAAACCTCAGGATCACTAAAATTGTATTTGGCAGTTTTGGTACAGAGTATGGCCTGCTCCAAACAAAAAGCCATTTCTCCAAAGACTTCAAGTTCCCCTGCAATTGAAGGGGGGTGCCTTGGGTAACACAAGTCAGATCTGTGCAAATATCAAGAGACAAACCATTTACTGGATTTTGTGAATGAGCATCTTTTTTAGAGCCTTACTGCTATAAGAAAACAGGACACTGAAGCTCCTGTGGGAATCTCATGGTACTTGAAGGACATTGAGTTTGCTATTTTAAAGTATAGAGGTGTACGTTGCTTACATAGACACAGATCTTAATGATTACCAGCTGCCTTCTAAAATAATAACCCCAAACACATTTTTTTATTCGAAATCACGAGTACTATTGAAAGAATCTCAGCCGTTTTGAAAGGATAAGATACTAGTTACTGGAATTTTATTAAAGCTAATAAAAAACCTAATAAATAATGACGTTATTATTAAGTATGGTGCGGTGGCTTCCTTATTGAAATTCTGGC
Organism: Ctenodactylus gundi; assembly: GCA_004027205.1. NCBI lineage: Eukaryota > Metazoa > Chordata > Mammalia > Rodentia > Ctenodactylidae > Ctenodactylus > Ctenodactylus gundi. The sequence goes on from PVKB01000430.1 coordinate 742,803, forward strand.
ATTTCCACACAAGAGATTGCATTTGTGTGTTTGACCTTGGCTTAGACTTAGCTACATTCTTCTTCCTTTCTGGCCGTTATAACTTTCCCAGCCTCAGGAACCTGACTAGTCTTAGTGATTTGGCATCTTCATCTCTGATACAATCACTTTGCTGGTCCCAGTAGTTAGCCAATTGATGATAATTCTGACCCCTTGTGGGGCCTTGTCTACTTTAACCCATAGCCCACTTGTCTGATCTCCTAACCCATCAGGCTATCTTCCTTTGCCGTCTTCTGACCAATTCCTGACTCACATGCTAGTCAACAGTCCAATCTCTGACCTTCATGCTAGCTAGTCAATCCACTGTACAAATTCTCTGTTCATGCCATTATCAGAGCCTTCCATTAAGACTTGGTACCGAGGCACAAGAAGACAAAACATTTCAACTTCAATTTCTCTTGCTACTGGTCGTATTTGGTTTTGCCTGGGTCCTTTTTTGTTCTACTACTTATCTGTATATATCAATTTCACATCACCCCAATACCATCCAACCTTCACTTCCAAGAGATTCAGGAAAATAAAATTATTGGAGAATAGCAAAAAAGTAACCAATTTTATGGGTCCATCCTTTGCCAAGTACAAAAGATAATATTTTGATGGATTCACAATTTCTTTACTAGGAACTGAGTCCAAAGACAGTAAATAAGTCGTGAGTCTTGTGTAACTGAATCTTTTTATTTCCAAGATCCCTGTATTTTGCTGATACTATTACCTCCTACAGAAATAAAGTATTCCATCTTCATTTCATATGACCGTGTGTCTTTGACACCATTGAAAGTATTAGCACATTTGTAGCTCTCTTGTATGTTTTCAATATAAACGTCTTTACTTTTTAACCAAAAGCTAATTGAAACTTTCTCAAAAAAAAAAAAAAATCCCTTTTAACAGTCTGTTAAGAAACTAGTTGAAAACATCTATGTCTAATACTCTCCAGTCTTTCTCTTCTGGGTTTCTCGACCACTTTGTCCATCTCTCAGTCTGGCCACTTATCAGAAACTCTGTGATGTCAAAGTGAAGCTTTCTAATATTGAGCCATTTCTAATTCTCAGTCAATGAAAAGCCAGGCAAAGCCCCACACTCTCACAAATAGTGCCCTGTCTTGATTAATCATTGTTAACCTGAAAGCAAAGTGCTGTGTTTTCTAGTGAAGAAAACCAAAACAATCAGATGACTTGCGTATTTTCACCTCACTTTTGGCCTAAGGTCAGCGTGCACAAACTAGGCTGAAGGTCATTCTTTTATTGAGACAAGCTGTCAATCTAAATCCACATGTAGCACGTGTACCGTAGACAGAGAGGTAAAAACTTGAAAGCACTTTGGAAAGGAGTTTAAAGAACACAACTCATTATCAGGAAATTTGTATCAGACAAATATTATTAAGTGTTTCTGGCAGTGGCTAGCATCTAATATGCAACGGGTATTCATTCTGTTTGGTTCTTCCTCAAAGGAAATCAAACGTTAATGCTGTTCCTAAGTTGTCATTGCTATTCTCAGAGTCTAATTGAGTGCATGTGAAGTCTTGAGAAGTCTTGTTAAATGTTAGTTTCCAGACTGGTGATAGGACTGATCACTCTGTATCGGGCTTTGCATCTTTTATCTGCCTGATAACTTCTTTATATGAGACTTGCATCTGGGAGTCTTTTAATCATAGTCTCACCTGCTCCTCCTCAGCCACAGGTATGAATTGGGGTGAATCGATCTTTCCAGCCCATCCATCCTAAAGCAACTGATTCGAGAGCTCAAGAACCACAGAGGGCCCAAGGGCTTTCCTTGGAAAGAAATATGGACGCAGACGAAAATAAATATCCTCTTTACTGGACTGATACGTTCGGGCTTGTACCAACCACATGTAGACAGACGTCTGATCAGCAGTTAGGGAACACGAGAGAAGCACCAACAAGCAGAGACAAGTGCTGTTCGGACTAACTCAGTTGGAAGACACGTGACAAACAAAAATAACTCCCAAAAGTAGTTTTTCCAAGTAGGCTGAAAACTTTAGCGAAGACAAATTGTATTTTCAGAGGCAGAATGTTGCGTGTTTTAGACTTGTGATTGGACTTCTCTACTATCAAGTAAAAATGGCCTCTGGGTAACTTGCATCTGGTCCAGTTTCCAGAATTACAGAATTAGCCTATTCTATGTGATTCACTACAGCCTGGTATATATTTAACTATATCCTCTTCTCACAGAGACTATTTTTTCCGCAGATAAAATATCACTTAGTTTCCCTAAGAGAGACAAAGCTGGCTGGGATTGTACATGAACCTGATCCAGTGTGACAGACCTTTTATTCCTCTGAGGATACTCTGCCAGATTCAGGGTGTAACCGAGTAGCTAGGAGGATCTTAGATAAGATCTTAGAGGACAAACGTGAAGTGTAAAAAAGGTAGCACATGTAAGACAGAAGAACATCACACAGAGAAATATTGTGATCTGAAATGCCTCAGGAGCAGGATTACATTCATATTTTCTAAGGGTAGTTAAGATAAAATATCTGTACAAGATTCATTGCAAAATTTTGACAGAGCCTAGGAAGTGGTAAAAGAATCCAGTGGGGAGATTATTCAATAGTGAAAATGGAGACATGAAACACAAATTTGACAATGATATTTTCTCCTTTATAAGTTAATCAACCAATTGGCAGAAAATCCAAACTTTTCCAAAAAGAGTTAAGATACAAAGGAGAAATGAGACTAAATTAGAAATACCTATATGTGGCGATCAGTTGAAATAAAAATAATCACTCCTTCTGGAAGTTTCAAAACACATTAGCTGTGGATCAGGGATGAGAATAAATTCTTTTTGCATGATATGATTAGACCAAACCATAATATAAACTATAACTATAAAACTGAAATCATATTTAAGGTTAACATCAAGAGAAATGCAAAAATGACATTAATTGTGCATGACAAGAACTTCCTGTAAAATTCAAGAGGGTCAAACTGTTGAAACTGTCACATAAATTCAGTTTTATTCACATAACTAGTACAAGTGCAAAATTTGATAGGTATTTTTACCAGTAAGAGGTAAGCAATTATAATATGGCCAAAAAGTCCATTTGGAACAGAATAAGCATTCAAAATGCTTGGAGAAAATTTAATAAGAACTTTTTGAAATGAACTAATCTGAATATTTTTACTGAGAAATACAGAAGATTTAAAAATGGAGAAATGTATTAGGTCCACAGATGGGAAAATTGAATATGATAAATTAATTCTTCTCTTTTTAGATTTTATGCAAATCTAGTAAAAATTATAGTGTGATTTCTCAACTTGATTATGAATTTATGACTCATTTAAAAGTAAATATGGAGACTGCAAATAAACAGATTAAGTAAAATATTTAATGCTACTCAACTGTACTATTTATACATTTATAATGCATGTGTAAAAATTAAGGGATTTTACTTCTGGACTAAAAATCTACAGGGTTGTCAAATGGAATAGATTAAAAAAACCATGAATATATTGTATAGCAAACCAGGAGGCGAATTCGGTAAAAATGTAAAGCATTACTTAAAAACAATATTTTTATGTTGCTGATTTCTTTAATGAAAGTTGATACAAATCACATGCAGATGTAAAAGATTATATCAACAATATAATAAATAAAATTAAAATAATTAGAAACAAATAGAAGCAAAGTTACCTGATTTAAAAATGGAATATAGGGGGTGGAGGAATGGCTCAGAGGTTAAAGTGCTTGAGCAAGCGCTAAGCCAAGTGCTAAGTACCCGAGTTCGATTCCCCAGCACCACATAAGCTGGGCGTGGTGGCGCACGCCTGTAATCCCAGCACTCGGGAGGCTGAGACGGGAGGATTTCCGCCATGAGTCCAAGGCCAGCCTGGGCTCTGAAGTGAATTCAGGACCAGCCTGGACCACAGAGCGAGATCCTGTCTCAAAAAAAAAAAAAAAAAAAGGAATATAGTTAGGCCTTGTGGCACAGGTCTACGATGCCAGCACTGGGAGTTTGATGCAAGAAATCTAGAGTTCAATCCCAGCTTGTACAACTTAGCCATTTAGTGATACTTTCTGTCACATCAAATATAATTATGGGCTGGGGAGATAGATCATGGTGAAACCATGAGCTTGATCCTGAGTATCATGAAAACAGGGGAAAGAATGACATATAGCTAAGTAATTAGAAATCTCAAAAAAATCTTTTAATAATTTGCAGTTTCACAAATCTTAGACAGTAACAAACCAGGATAAAGAATAAAAACCTAGACTATAGTGCCTCAAAAATTATCATCATTGTAATTAGAAGTTAAGTGATAAATATTTTGAATTTAGCTGATGAATTTGTAGTCTTAATATATTTAGCATGATTAGGAAATGAAATCTTTAGAAACAGAAAAGAAACACGATTTCAGATACTGGCATACAAATGTCCAAGAAGTATTCTAGTAAGATGCATCCAGGCCCAGTGATGCAGGCCCGTAACTCCAGTGCTTTGGGATACTGAGGCAGGAGAAATGCGAATTTGAGGCCTGTTGGAACAACATAGGAGCTTAGCAAGACTTTGTCTCAAATATGCAATAAAAAATGGGCTAGGGATGTAGCAAAGAGGTAAGGTCATACCACAAAAATAAATAAATACATAATTAGTTGCTACTCTAACCAAAAATGAAAAAAAAAGTTTTCAATAAACTGAAACATATTTTATTTGTCAAAGGAAATAAAGCAAATTCCTTTTTTTCCCTCAAAGCAAATATGCATTGTAAGTGTTTCTAAAGGCATCCATGCGATTTTATATAGAAATGTAACTCTAGCAATGGCAAACATTTGAAACATAATGTGGAATCATGTGTTAAGATATATAAAAATTTCCAAGTTCCAGAGTAAGTTATATTATTTTCAGCATTTTTATAAAGTAACCAAAATGCTGGAAAGTATATAATGTGTTCACTCTGGCTTTTAAACCAAGTTTATAAATCCTTAGAGAACCACTGCAAAGATCAGAGAGTTCTCATCTTACCCATATTTAGTTTTCCCGTTTATAACATCTTTCATGAATAGTACACATTTGCCACAATGAATAAACAGACATTGGTATTTTATTATGCGCTGAAGTTCATACCTCTCTCAGATTTCTTTCTTGGTATCTATTGTCTCTTTTCTGTTTTAAGATTTTGTCCAGAATGTGACGCTACATTTCATGTATCTGGAGGCTCCGCTCAGATCTGAGAACTTTCACACAATTTCATTTTTGGATATTCTCGATGGAATTAAGAAATATTAGGCTAGTCTTTTGTAGAAGAGGCTTACTTGGTACTGTGTGACTTTTAAGTGAGTATACAGAGTTAGCTGAGTTTGTGAGAAGTAGCATTTTCTCCGCATTTACTCAGGGTGCAAGTGCCACCGGCATAGCACGCTGCAGTTACAGTCGCCCCCACCGCTGGCCTGGGTGGTGCTATTTGGCTTCCACTACTTTCTACACATTTCTCCCCTTTCCACACTACTACACTTTAGGGGGAAAAAAAAAATTATTATGTGCAACATGGGCTTCAATAATTGAAAACACTGCTTTTGAAACCATTTAGTATTTCTACTTTCAAAAAGATAGGACAGGTCAATTTCTGTATTTAGATAAGACTTCTTATGTAACTATAACAAATAACTTAAAAACTGAACACCATGTCAAAGAAAAATATTTATGTTAGAATACGTGAAAGTAGTACTGCATATTGTCAAGTGCAAGATTACCTTATTGCTGTCAAAGTTTCATTTGGCTTTTATCAGAATAAAATTAACCCCCAAGTGTCATTAGAAGAAATTTTTCAATTTCTCTCAATGACAACATCTTGGATGATGATCGTGAGGTATCAACTTTGCCACATTTCATTGATATATTCAGATTTTTCTCAGTGCTACTTGTGTATGTCTGTATAAATAAGTTCTGTTCTACTCAATTGTAGCACATGTGGATTTATGTAGCAGATGCAGATGCAGCTGGCTTCTCTTAAAGCATTTCTGAGATCACTCATAATTTGGAATGTTGTGGCCTGTGTATACTTCTTATTTCATTGCTGAGTAGTATTCCATCATATGAATCCCCCATGACTGTGTTGCCTACTCTATACCACGCTTGGTTCCAGTGTGTAGAGATTATAAATACTATGGACACACATATTCTCCTGTATCGCAGATATTTTTTGGAAACATGTATATTTGTTTTAAGTCTATACTTAGAGGAAGAGTTTCTAGCTAGAGAAGTATGCAGACATATACAACTTTAGTAGGTTTTTGCCAACCAGTTTTCTAAAAGGATTATGGTAACTTATGCTCACATGAGAACTCTGCAAAAGATCCACATCCAGGAATGCATTTGAAGCCCCTCTTTTTCATACTGAAAATCTGAGATGAAAAATATTAAAACTTTTTGTAATGTTACATATCTGTTATTTAGAATCAGGTTTGTAGATACTTAAAGAGATATTCCTTTTCTATTAGAAATGATGTCAAAAACTTGACTTCAATCAATATACCCCAAATTATCTACCACTTTTTTCACATATAAAAGCCTTATGCGTGTTGTTCCTTTGGTGTCCTTCCAACAAGGGCCATCCCAAGAGTACAGTGGGTCCCTTGCTAATTCTACCAGCTCACAACCAACTCGTCCTATTTTTAATCAATTGTAATATCTTGATACATGCACCTAGTCACCGAGTGCCTGGTTTTTAATATTTACTTCTTAATTATTTAATTTAGTACATTCTTACAAAGAATCTGTAATGTTTAAGACTAAATATATTAAAACCTTCTTAGATATCTGTTATTCTTATCAATAGTTAGTGGTCAATAAAGATTTATTAAGTTTGAGACATCTACCTAGTGTCATGATTGAATGTCTAAAATTTAATAGAGGGAAGAAATTTTTTAAAATCCAGAAATAGGCAGAATTTTGAAAGGAACTCTGCAGATCCACAGTCTAAAAGACCAGATACAATGATCCCAAAACAATGAGTAGAACTAAATTTTATCTTGCAGGATTTGTTCTGATTTTTCTCGATAAAATAGACCACATTGAAAAAAGAAGCTGGAAATTGTAAGTTAAGTGAAAATATTATTTAAGCTAAATATAAAATATGAGTAAAATGTATGCTATGGTAATGTATGCTCTTTGATGAGATTTGAAAAATTGGAGAATTAATGAAATGGAAAATAACAATGATTCTTTAAAACATCAAGTCTACAAGAGAACACTTTTTAAAAACATCTTTAAAGGAAATTTTGTCCAACCGAAATGTGGTTGAATGTTACCTATTATATATCAACAGGATGTCTTAGATGCTTTGTTATGAATCAACAAATGGAAGGTAGAAGAAACCTACAGTCATTGAGAAACTCAAAAATGATTAGCAACACAACTTTTATAAGATAGTTTTGGCTTGATATCTTTAGGTTCCTAGAATAATATGCCATAAAGATTTTATGCTTAATAGAATCTACACTGAAAATAACTTAAATATTTCATCACTAAAGCAATTTACATTTGTTCTTATTCCATATTATTATTTCCTGTCATATAAAGACAATATGTATCAAGTCCACTTTGCAATGCACAAACAGATTTAGTCTAAGATCAAACTGGGAACACGTTGCTTTTAGCATTTGTCATGAGCACTGAACTTCCCCCTGGACTGCAGCCACAGGAAGACACGCCCACTGAGCAGGATTTCCATATTTGATCTGAGGTTCTCTTACTTGAACATTTGTATTCCTCTACAGCTCAAGCAACAATGAAGATGCCAGATTATTTCTGTGCAAGTCAATGTTAGTCAATGAGATATAAAGAGGAAATGAGGGATGAGAACATTCATACAGTTGTATGATAAACATGAGAAGATGTAAACTTTAACCAATCAGAACAATCCAAGCTATATTAATGAAATGATGTTGTGTTTTGGATCTGGAGTGTCCCGCAAAAGTCTCATGTTCCTAAAAGTACTGTGTCCTGGTGGGAGGTGGGGCCTGGCTAGAAGGGGAGGATGCTTGGGGCTTGACGTGGAGGGGTGTGCGTGGAGGGGTTCTGCTGATCTTCTCACCCTTCTGTCTGTGCTGCCACGCTGCTGTGAGAATCTCTGCCTCTGGAGTTCCAGCTCTGGCTTCAGCTCCAGCTAAGGCCCCACCACGTGATCTACCATATCTCAGCCACCCACCTGTGTATGGACTGAGGCCTTCTGAACTGCAAGATAAAATATACTTTTCCTTCCCTAATTTGTGCATGTTGGGTATTGAGTTACAGCAATGAAAAAGTAGCTAAGACAAATGCCGACTGTTGTGATCATATTTTCAAAAATTTTAGGGTTATGAAATCTAACGTTGGTGATCGTGTGGAGAAGGGTAAATCACATTTTTGGAAAGAATGCAATGGCTACAACATTTTTGGAAGGTACTCAATATTTGAGCTATATATATCCTTTTACTTAGCAATTTCTATTTATTATAGAAATCAACAGTTCAAAAATAATTTAAACTCAGTTTCTCTATTGCAAAGTGAACTTGACACAAATTGTCTTTCTATGATAGAAATTCATAGCATGAAATAAGAACATATGTGAATTACTTTAGTGATGAAATATGTAAATAATTTGCAGTGTAGATTCTATTCGGTATATTAATATCTATTACAATGTTTTAAATATGCATAATCAACTTAAAATTACAATTGGGAAATATAATGTGGGAAACTGATTAAATTATTCTCTAATACTATATAGCCATTAAGAATGATCACAAATATTTGTGTCATGATATAGAACAGTGAATTGAAATTGTTAAATATAAAAAGTAAATAGCATAAAATATATTTATTACATAATTTTTCATTTGGTAAATTAAAGCTATGTATAGTACACTATGTACACACACAAAGTATAGGTATACCTACCTATGTATACATTTACTATCCATATATATTTATAACCGTATCTATATATTACCAGAGCAAAAATCTGGAAGCAAAAGAGAGGAGAAAATTTCCTTTTGGACAGAATGGAAAAGCAGACCTGCTGTTTCATCGGGCCTGGTGGAAAGACAGATGCTGGAAGAAATGGCTGCCAAGTTTCCAGGAAATGTTTCTCCCAAGGCCTCACAGCCTTGACATTTAGTGGGAAATGCCACAACCTCCCGCTCCTGGATTGTCCCCTGCTTGTTGCCAGGAATGCTCCCAGACCTACCTCATGCCACCTCGACAGGGGAGAGCCCAGGGCTCACCCTGTCACCTCCCTGCAGCTCCCAGTACCTAATTAACTCAACTCCTAACCCCACCTAAGAGACATCAGCCAGCCTAGAACAGATGCTGGCTTCCTTCACACACTTTGAACCCTTCCGCAGGAGCCCAGCTGAGCACAAACCTACCCTCTTGTTAGGAGGCACGTGTGCCTCCTCTGCAGTTGCTGCCCTCCACACTTCCAATCAAGATATTCAAATTTGTCAGTAAGCATGTTTATGCCTGTGGTTTCTGGCTAATAAAGCTTTAGCAACATGTGCATGCGTATGTAAACATCAGGGCCTCCATCTACGTCTGTCTGCTAGACAGTCACCTATAATTGCATCAGTTAAATCAGGAAAGTATTCAGAAGTTGCCTGTCATGTGTGAGCACCTGTTATTCTGAAGTGTATGGATGTAGGGAAGACAAGTTTTAGGGACAATTTATAATTTTCTTACTTATTTTGCACTACTGGCCCAGCTGACAATATTTAATTTTCTTATTACAGTGTTTACAATAAATGTGTATCACTGCTTTTGCTTTTTAAGAGGGACCATTAATGCATTTTAAATAACTAATGAATTTTTAAAAACCAATTTACTCCGGCCAGTTCCCTCCCTTTTTCCGTACATACCTCACACTCATTTGCATATTGCTTCTGAGAAAGCTGAAAATCTTCACTTTAGGCCATGAGAAATATAGATAATGATTTCTTTACATCTGTATTTTAATATCAATGTAAAATGTATATTTTGCTCAAAATAAGCCTATTAAAATAAGCAAATAATATATTTTACCTCAGTTTATACATTTTATGTGTAAGTACGTAGTTTCATTTTAGAGTTTTTGCATGCATATTTGTATCTATATCTTCATTTTTATATCTACATCTGTCCTTGTCGCAATCACCTGCTTCGTGTGTGTCAAGACTAAGAAGCCGAGCAAAGTTTCATTTAACCGGGATTTAATAAATCAATCTGCTTTGATGACGTGGCTTCCTGAACCTCATATATCTGGCAAGAAAGAGCATTTGGATTGGAAGGAGAGCCGAGTGGGAAGGGTAATGGGCCAGCTCCCATCTTAATTAGCTGCCATTGCTATCCCTGTTCCTCTAAAAGAGAACACAGATGGAAAAGTAATTAAAGCATAAACTAATTAGCCATCTCATTTGCCAATTGTACCTGATAAATGAAACAGATTGCAGGAAACACTCAGCAGGGTTGCGGCAAGGTGAGGACTGCAGGGTGAGATGAACAGATATTTATGATTGGATTGGCGATTAACCGTAAGACGAACTAGGCATTTCCTGCGCGTCATCTGAGCAAGGAGATAGCGGAGTGAAAAAGCGAATCCTGGTTTTATCGTTTTAGTGTAACCAAGAGAATTCTACGTTGCTTCATGGGTATTCCGCAACCAGATTGTTTAGGGCAAATAATTATTATGCAAAAATTCAAGTTTTAAAAGAATTCATTCAATCTATCCAAAAAAAGCCATAGGTATTGATTCCTTCCAGGATGACAAATATTCAACCCTGTAAAACTCTAATTTTTCAAGTTGTACTTTTTCAAGGTAGTGTACTACTCTGGTGAATAGAATTTCCATAAACCCTGTGGAGAGCTGCAGAAATATACCGATAAGGAAGTCAAGGTGTGGTTTAAAATCCATCTGACTTAAACTGGTTTTCTCTCAGTATGCATTGCACAAAATTTAGCTACTTAAAAAAAAAAGAAATATCAGGATGCAGGACGGGAAAAGTCAAGATAATGGAAAACGCAGAAATATGGCTTTAATGAGATAGATAGAAATAAAAATAGTATTAGTGGCAGAAACAAATAGACATTTCCTGGTCCAAACTTCATCTCATTTCTCATCTTAAGGATTCCTAGAATACTCAAGCATTTATCTGGGTATTTAACACTGAAGTGAGTGATGAAATGCATTAATTTTGGGGACAACAGTGTTTCCACCAGTAAAGGACATCACTAATAGTGTGAAGGAGCGAAAAGGAGAGACAGAGATATTCATTCAGGTGAAGTAATGTGGAATCAATATTCTTTCTCCACTTTGTTTTTAATTTAGCTCAACATTTCTTTTCTTTTTTCTTCTACTACTTCTACTATGCGTTCTTCTTCCCCCTCCTTCCTTCCTCCCTCTCTTATACTTCTCTCATTCACTCCCCCTTCTTTTCTCCTTCCCTTCCTTTCTCTTTTCTTCTTTTCCAGCTCTACATGGAATAAAATTAAAAAAAATCTTTACAAAGTCCTTTTGAAGTTAGCTGTGAGAGGATGTGAAAGTATTTTTTATCCTTAAGTATTATATAGTAATAAAAGGTGTAATTTTTATTCACCTTACCTTTGAATATAACCTCCGTTATTGCTACACATATTTTAATGGAAAAATCATAGCAAGGCGATGCTGATCCGTGAAATATATTAGTTTTTATTTTTTGGAGAAAAAATAAGAGAGGGACTCATCTTGGTACCCAGAAATACATCTAACTGATGGTTCAACAGTGTTCTTGAGAGACCAGATCTTTGATTTTCTCCAAAGTGACATACATTAAAGCTAGATGACAAGTCTAGAGCTTACTGTTTCTCTGCTTAAAAATGACAAACCATACTATTATCTTTTTATGTAGTAGACTTATATTTGAATGACAAGTTTTGTAGTTGTAAAAAGTCAAACACATGTATTTGTGTAAAATAGGTTTATTACAGTGTCCCTTGATTATAGTATAGGCTAAAGTTAAAGGACTCTAACTACAATTGTTTTATGAATGTAGGAGATCTGTGAGAGTCCAACATTTGTTTTGTATCCCTTCCTTGGTATTGCATCTGCATTAAAATCTTTATTGCACATAAAATTATAAGTAAAATCCTTCATTTTACGTACTAATTGACCAATAAAAGACATGTTGATTAAAGGAATTAAAAAAAACAGCAAAGAAAGCATTTCTGTGAGCCATCTGACTTGGATAATTAGAAAAGTTTGTGTATAACCCATTAAAATTTCAGCTACTGGCAGGTTATTTCGATAAATACTAAGAAACCTTAAAAGCATGGCATCTTATACTTTTAAAGTAACTTTACTTGTATTATTTGCTTTATCTTCAAGATCGCTCTAAGATGTTTGTTGCCTAAACATTGTTATCCTCAATTTATTAATGAGAAAAAGTCATGAGAAGAGGTTGCACTGGCAGACCTGGAACCGTAACTCAAATGTTTAGGTCCTTTTAATATTTAACTTTGTATCAGTGCAATAAATAGAATATGCTAACTCAAAGAACGCAGCCAGTTTTGGACCGAGGACTGAATATAAATCACCACCAGTTATTATTATGAAAAATTACATTATCATTATTTGTGTGTGTGTGTGTGTGTGTGTGTGTGTGCGCACGTTTGCACGCACACGTCTAATGCTGGCTGAGCACATATTCTATCACTGAGTCACTCCTTAAACTTTTAAGTTTTACATCTGTTTCAAAGTTTACTTAGCTCCCAAAATTATGTAGTAACAGCAAAAAAATGGTAAACATCTCTACATACATACATACATACATACATACATACATACATACATATTTAGAGTTTTGGTGTTCAAAAGATACACCATTTAAGCTTTGATAACAGCAAAGCAACTAGTTAAAATGTGTTATGCTTTGAAAATGGGCCATCCACTACACCAAAATATATGCTTCGCGTGTTTTGACCCTTGAACATCTACATCAGTATTATTTTCTGTATTTGCAGATGAAACTGAAGATTAGGAAAAATATTTGTCCTAATTTCAGTTCCTTAATAAGCAAAATTGCTTGTCTAATTCTTGACTCATGGAATAAAGTACCATCCAATGTTTCTCAATTCCAAAAGACTGCAAATTATTGATACGTTAAATCTATAATAATGTTCTTCTTCTAGGTCTCCAAGAAAGCCTTAGAATGAGATTCTAGCTCTTCCTTAGGACAATAATCCCAGAGACAAAAAAAAAAAAATAACCTGAAAACAGTGGGAAAAATGAATATTCTATTAATTCAATACAAAATACTATTTAGCATCTTCACTGACCTAAACACTTTAGAGAATTGTGTATTGAATATGATATGTCTTCATACATGGGCAAAAAGATGTAAAATGTTGTCAGTGGCTACACACCGCGCCCCTTATTATCTTTATGTGCATAAGTCTAAGTTATAACATTTAGAAGTTAAAGGGGTGGTAAAAAAAAAAGTCTTTGGAAAGACTTGTGTTCACTAAAGCTTGTTCTACGTCACACAGCCAATAATGCACATTGTTATTTAGTATTCTGTAATGGAAAACATTCCTCTTAACTCCAGTCTCCAGTTCCATTTCTATCTTTTTAAACTCTATTCCTTTACCCTCATTTATTTCCTTCTACATTCTTCTGTGTGTTCTGCTGTTCAAAAATCGACCCAGTTACAGGCAAGTGGAGCCCAACGCGGAATGTCTCATTTAATAGGGGACTAACAACTCGAGACAGTTTCCTCTCGCTTTTCATGAATGGACAGCAATGCTTTCTGGAGAACATCGCCTGGAACGCCAAACCAGATGTAGTAAAGTGTCTTCCATTCAAGTGCTAAAACTTTTTCCTCCTAAAATCTCTAGAAATTTAATAGCAGGAATATATCATATTAACACCCAGACTGCTGCATTAAAGTAACATTTCTTTTTCTGACAGACACCCTCCATAATCCAGTAAACCCTGAGGAAGAGTTTCCACTCTCTGTTTGAGCATCAATGTGCAGCATTGAGAGTTTATGAAGGCAGACATTCAGCACCGGAAGTGATTTATATTCACCAGTAGGCACTGACAGGTTGGACCCAACGAGGTTATGCATTATATATTTCAACAATTGTCAGAAATATTTATTGAGAATCCATTGTGTGTAGGTCTATGAACTTTGCATTCTGTGGGGGCACACAAAATAAAGTACATGCCAGAGACCTTCACCTTCCACAAAATTAGAGTTTTTAGAAAAGTTCTTTAAATCAAGTGGAGGACTACATTAGACGCCATGTTTTTCCAACTCCAGTTTGCTCCTAATCGTCCATGGTTTTCTTTCTTTTTCCCCCCCCTTAATTTAATATTGTCTGGTCAAAACAAATACGCTTTGAGGTTGTCATAAGGGCTCACTTAGGCTGGACTACTCAAAAATAAACTGGGAATTGCAAGAGAAAGCTGAAACAAAATGGCTACCTTAACTAGGCATTAAAGTATGCTCACTTTTATTTGCAGCAGAGATCGTTGAAAATCTCAACATTCCAGATTGGAGCAAGAAGAAGGGTGGGGGGGGGGGGGCGCAAAACAGCTTTCTGAGGCTTGTATCCACTGATTGTTACCCTGAGAAACAGACCTCAGAAACGTGAAACTCTTTGCAATTTAGTGTTAACTTAAGTCAGAAAAAAAAGCTATAATGAAAATTCACTGT